>VZQC01008518.1:559676-599080 GCA_009823505.1 Rhizomys pruinosus | reverse complement strand
TACCATATTAAATAGCAATGTTTAAATACCTATATAGTTAATCTTCTTGTGCTTCATTAGTAGGTATTGAAAGGTTATTCCGGACAAACGGTTCAGCCCATAAAGGAAACAGCCAGAACTGATCAGAGTCCCAAAACGACATCACCAGACAAAGTAGACTGCTTTGGCTTCTTGTCCACCCGTGCCCCATTTCTAAGCCTAAGGAAAAAATCTGCAGAAGATGGGGAGTGATAGACTGTAAGGGCTGAGATTGGAGTTAATGGTAAAACTTATGACAATTATTAGACTGGACACTTATTTTTGATCAACTTGACTGAACATTCAGCCCCTCCAGCTGGATGGGGGAGCCTTGGCTGTGTGGTCTGGGGCATGACTGCTTGCAAATTGGTTTTTATATGAGGTAATTACTTGTGCTAAAAAAAAACAAGGAGCTAGAATACTGAAAAGTCTTTAAAGCAGGTTTTCATGCCAGGCCTGAAGAAGCCAAGAGCTTGGAGGAAGATATCATTAAAATCCACTCTGTAAGAATTGCAGTTTAAAAGGGTATATTACTTAAAAACAACATATATATATAGAGAGGTATTTCAGTAGAGATTTCACAGAAATACAAAATAAACCAATAAAGTTAATGGACTTGATTTCTCTGAAGTCTTAGTCCAGTCATATAGCTTAAAGAGCAAAGTGTATATTGGGTAAAAAATTTATTGACAGGTACTCAAACTCTGCCCAAGCTTTATCCACATATTATAGGATATTTTAAGGCTAAGTGAAATGTTTAGACTGGTTAAATTTGGTTGTAGGTTTTGGTGAATATGGTAATACATTTGAACTAAATTGGGAATATAAAATTGGTAATTTGTTGGCGGGTCGTGGTGGCGCATGCTTTAATCTTTAGCACTTGGGAGGCAGAGCAGGGCAGATCTTTGTGAGTTCAGGCCGCCTGCGTCTACAGAGTGAGTTCCAGGTCAGCTGGGGTCTACAGGGAGACCTGTCTCGAAAAAGACCAAAAAAATGTTAATTGTTTTTTTATTTTATAATTTTGTATTAACTTCCAACATATTTGGGGTTCAAGGTACACAAATCGTCTCTATATTTTTCTGAGTTATCCAATATCACATTGTAACACTTCTTTTACTTGTAGGACAAATTAAAGGAATTAAGCTTAAATTTACTTCCCAAATAAAAATACAGTCAACAAATCAATGAGAAACAGTTGGGTAAATTAATGAAAACTTATGCCTTTGGCTGCCTGATTTATGGGTAGTGATAATACAACTAATACGGGCATCTATAGGTCAAAACATAAAAATTAAAAAAACCAAAAAGAGGGAGGTGGAAGGTGGGGTAGTATCCCTCGGATCACAAATGGAAAACTCTGTGTTCCAATCCTATTGATAAATTTTCAATTTTGAGATCTGTGAAACTAACAATGGGAGGAGAATTGTATGTTCCCCAGGTAAAATCAACCAATCTAAATGCCTGAAAACGTAACAACTTTTGGCTGTGCAGAATGGACTAGGGAAATGCAGGTAGAGAGGCTGACCCCCATCTGAACATTAAAGAAAGTGGGAACCTTAGACTGCCTGAGTACCAGACACTGAGCATCTCTCTGAATATTTTGGGTAACTGTTTATAATGTGTCTAATGAAGTTTACCTTCCAGATGCTGAGAAACCTTCCTACCTCTCCCCTTTATAGGAAAAAGAAAAACATGATGGTAATGAAGTCATTCCTAACTGTAAATTAGAGCCAACTGTTATAGTGGTAATTTCTTATAAACAGGTATAACTACCCTTTTAAATTGACTGATAGGCAAAGGAACTGTGAAAGGATATTCTCTATCTAGAGCCAAATTCAATAGTAAAGTCTTTATAAGCTGTGTAATTAAGCAAAATATATTAGTACAGGAAAGCTCTGACATCAGCAATGAATTATTTTGCCTAGGAGATGTTGGCTAGGGGATTCAAAGCCCCCCCCCCAAATTATAAAGGCCTTTTGCCTATAAGTGGGATATATGCAAGGAGAAAGGCAGTAAGTCCCTGTTGTCGAAGACCTGGTGTGAGCATGAAAAAATGTTATGAGACATCACTTGCTAATGTACAACTGGCCTCTGAAATGCCAGAGAGCATTACCAAAGGCCACTAAAGCAATACAGCAAAATGTTGGTCTCCTTGAGACAAGCAAGACTCCTCCATCAGTATCAGCTACACCTCAACAGCCTGGAGATACTGTGCAACAGTGGCAGCCATGTGTCTGTATATATCCTAAATCTAATTGGCTTTAGCTCTCTCCTTGGAGGAATAACTCACGTGGATGCCACAAGCTTTATGTCCTCTAGTGGTTAGGAGATCGTTATAAGCCACAATAAGAACTTGTCACCTTATAGAGAAACCACAGTTGTGGATTAGCATACCATCCAAGCATCTGTGTCTATGCTCATAGCTTAGCTTGACATAAAATTAGGATTGCTTAAATGCCTGTACATCCAATTGCTTTGTGTTTGTTAGTATGACAAAAAAGGTATCACTGGATAAGCTGTCAACCCATGAAGGGAAAAAACCTGAAACAGACTAGAGTCCAAAATGACATCTCCAAAGAAAAATAGACTGTTTTGCTTCTCACCCACTTGTGCCCCTTTCCCAAAGCCTAGGGAACAAATTGCGGAAGAGGGGCATGGTAGAATGTAAGGGCTGCGAGAGAGATAAGGGTGAATCATGAGACTACAAGCAATATAGACTGGACTCCTAATTGATCAAACATGCCTGTGCGTACAAGCATCTCCAACTGGACTATGGGAACCTTGGGTTGTTCAAAATTTGGACATAGATACTTGCAAATTGGTTTTACATGAATGTTACTTACATTCATTGCTTATGTTTAATAATTTGGCTCACTTCAAAAAAATGCACCAATTACCTAATTGTATGGCAAACTGAGTAACATCAATGTTATCTGAAAACAACTGTGTTATTATATTGTAGAATCCCTTAAAAAATAAACAAATAAAAGAGGAAAAAAAGTAAAAAGAATAATTATAAAACCAAAGCCTCATGATTGCTGAAACATAGTAGCAAATACCAACTGGCTATTCAAGAAAAATGTAAGCATTCCTAGAGCCGAGACCATGGAACGCTTTTTTCTAAGGATTTTCATAGACAGAACACTTTCATTATATGGTAACTACAGTCCTAAACATCATCTTGACTTTGTACAGATTTATGACCCACAATCCATTTCTCACCAGGTCCCTTGGTGAAAGCAAATGAACGGAACATGCTGTGTGCACAGGGCAATTCCTTATTGAGATACACTAGGGGTCAGGGCAAGGATGAGCACCCATAGGAATAAGCACAGTAAGTATCTTTATCTTCAGGAATCTTATCGTTTGAAGGGAGGAGGTTCTATACCAGTAAACCCTTACTGGGAAAACAGAATGTAAAGTGTAGTGAGGCTGACTTTGGGGTAGGTATCAGGGACAAACTCTTTGAGGAAGTGACATTTGTGTTGAACTGTGAGCAATGTAGAAAGCTAGCAAGTCAAACAGTGTGTGTGTGTGTGTGTGTGTGTGTGTGTGTGTGTGTGTGTTTGTGTGCTTAGTGAGAAGAGGTCAACTGTATATGCAGCACACATTCTGGTCAGACAAAGCCACACAGAGGCCTGGAAAAGCATGGAGGGCAAGAAGGGCCAGTGTAGCTGGAGTGTAGAGGGTGAAGTGGGGCTTGTGTGTTTTGTTGCTTTTATTGTAGTAAAATATGGTGGAACCATGGAAGATGTGTCTTTGGTGAGGGCACCTATGGAGCATGTATAGGTAAATGGTTTACTGTCTTTCTTTCTTTTTGGTCTTTTTGAGACAGGGTCTCTCTGTAGCCCCAGCTGGCCTGGAACTCACCATGTAGACCAGGCCAGCCTTGAATTCACAGAGATCTGCCTGCCTCTGCCTCTCAAGTGCTGGGACTAAAGGCGTGTGCCATGCTCTCCTTCTTTCTTACTGTGATGTAATCTTAAGTCAACTTTTTAACTGTCTGAATTAGTTCCTGTGCAAAGTTGGACGTGCGTCCTAGGAGGCACATCTTCTTTCTCACAAGGTTCTACTGACAGCAGCAGTTCTCAGCCTTGGTTGCACCCTGGACCCATTACAATGAATCCATCAGACCTAAGCATTGCTATTTTCTAAAGCTCCCTAAGTGATTCCATTTATGGCTAAGGTTGAGAAGCACCGAATTAGAGCATTAGCTTGATGATGAAGTGTGAGATTAGAATTAAATCCAACATTTAAAGTAGAAAACAAGGCAGGTAAACAATATTTCTATTAACATAAAGTCTGAATGCAGGTATTTATAATTTTCTCTAACCATCTCCATATGGGGAGGAATATTTTTATTAATATGAAGCCTAAATGGAGCTGAATATTTGCAATTTTTTCTAGTCAGTTCTACATGGGCAAAATTCAATCATGATTAATCGAGGAAGCTAACATCCTTGCAAACACTTTAATTTTCAGCAGCTCTTGTCAAATTTCTCTGAAACTCTGAGCTTTATAAATAAAGATGAATTCTTAGGCACAGTGGGAATCAAAGTATAGGCTAATTGAACACAAAAGGTTTCACCTCTAAATCTCTGCCAGAGGCCAGCAGCTTCGAGCATATGGTGCTTGCTGAGTGGTGGTTCTTTACAGAGCTCATGGCCTGCTTCCTGTTGCTATGGAAGATTCTCAGGTCTACATGGTTGTTAGCCTCCTCTAGCAAAAATGATTGATATATGTGCTGGGTTGGTGAGTTTCTATCATCCTGCTCATATTTTGGAAGCTAGTATCTACAAGAAATGGGACTTTTGGGGATGGATATCTCAGTGGTTAAAGCTCTCATACAAGTATGAGGACCCCAGTTTGGATCACCAGAAACCTGCATACATGTTGAGTGAGGTGGCCTGCTTATAATTCTAGCCTTGGAATGAAGAGACAGAGCATCCCCATAATAAGCTAGACATATTGCCAAGCTCTGGGTTTGCCAAAGAGGCCCTGCCTCAGTGAATGAAGTGGAAGAGCAATGGAGGATGGTTTTGAACATCAGCTTTGTGCACATATACACACATAAATGCACACATACAGACTCAGGGACATACACACACATAGACACAAAGACACACAGACACAGACACACACACAGAGAGACAGACAGACAGACACACACACATACACACACAGAGACAGATAGACAGACAGACAGACACACACACACACACATGCACGCAAACATGCACATACACAATAAATGGGGGAAAAACTCAGAGACTTTCGTGGCCATAACCTTGTTCTTTCCAGCATTATTCATATTGTCTTCTTCTTCCTGAAACCACCCTGAGGTTCTCAGTCCCATACAGGGGGTATCATGGGCTGCCACGGTGAGCTCTGGTTGGCTTCACCTTATTGGATAGCTCATGTCCCTGGTCACAGTGATTGGGTAAAAATAGGTATATAATCCAAGTCAGAGCAGTAGAGAACATTAATCCTAGGTTTTTAAATTGAGCCGTGGGGAATCGGCCTTTTGCTGGCTAGAAGTGCGGAGGAGGGTAGCTTCTGATTTGGCCGTCATTGTGGACCTATGGAAAGGAATCTCAGGATGGAGATGAGAAGGGAGGGCTGGATCATGCCACGGGTATATGGCTTTACCTGTGAGTGGGATTGCGACTGCAACTTGCCACAACACAAGGACTGTGTCTGCCTTGTTCACGTCGGGGCTCCAGCATGCTAGTAGAGGTCTCTCAGATGGAGAGAGGAAATCATATTAGGAATTAGAAATTAGTACTGAGTTTATATAATCACAGAAGTAAATACATTATATTAAGAGCCGAACGCTTATCCTTTTTTTTTTGGTCTTTGAAGTCTCAAAATAGCAAATGTGGAATTCCCTTCTGATTACTTTAGAATGACAAAGACAG
Organism: Rhizomys pruinosus; assembly: GCA_009823505.1. Taxonomy (NCBI): domain Eukaryota; kingdom Metazoa; phylum Chordata; class Mammalia; order Rodentia; family Spalacidae; genus Rhizomys; species Rhizomys pruinosus. Next base: position 593,144 of record VZQC01008518.1, on the reverse strand, counting down.
CTAAAATGGAAAGCAAAGCAATAAGTAAGAAGTCTGGCTGTGGCGCGGATGGGAGGGATCAGATCCTTTTTCCATAACCCTGGTATCGAGGGAAGTCTGACTCAGAGATAAGGCATGTAAGTCAATGAGTTCCCAAACTGAAGTACTTTATTATTTCCTTTGCTGTTCAAATGTTCCGCCTTATTTAATCACATTTACCTTGACACACATTATCAAAATCTGCATGTATTGAATTCATATAATCACTAGATCATGAAAGAAAACATGCACATATTGAGATATACTGCTTAAGACTGTCATACTTAAAGAGCAGTATCACAATTTATGAATACAGTACTTTATTGGGGACTATAAAGATACATTTAATGTGAAATCTAACTTCCTTTACACATCAGAAATAGGTTAGAAGAGGGCAAAATAAGAAAATGGGGTTAGTTAGTTTTCATCGACGACATAAATTAGAGTTACCTTGGAAGAAGGAAGCTCCGTTGAGGACGTGTGAGCATGTTTGTGAGGCGTGTATTTTTTTTTTTTTTGAGACTGTCTCCGTTTAGCCCCAGCTGTCCTGGAACTCACTACATAGACCAGGCTGGCCTTGAACTCACAGAGATCTGCCTGCCTCTGCCTCCCGAGTGCTAGGATTAAAGGCGTGTGCCACCATGCCCAGCTGTGAGGTGTTCTTCTTAATAGTTGGTTGTAGGAGGGCCCAGCCCATGTGGGTGTGGGTGGTGCCAACCTTGGGCAGGTGGGCCTGAGCTGTGTAAGAAACATAGCTACACAGGCTGGGTGGCGGGGGTGGGAGGGGTGTCAAGCCAGCAAGCAGTGTTCCTCTATGGTCTTTGCTTCAGTTCCTGACTCCAGGTTCCTGCCCCGGGTGCCTGCCTGATTTCCCTCTAGAAAATGAACTAGTACAGAAATCCTACTAGAAGACACGTTGTGCCTCTGTCATGATTTTATCCAAAGACATTCAAATAAGAGACAATTTACTTTCATGAGCGAGGAGAAGGACAGCTTGCATTTGCTAATACAAATGTATTAGTTTCTTCCCAGACCTTTTTTTCTTTTTTGAGACAAGTTCTCACTATAGCATATGTAGCCCTGGCTGGCCTGGAACTGGTTATGCAGACCAGGATGGCCTTGAACTCACAAATATTCTTCTGTCTTTTTTTCCTGAGTGCTGGGATCAGAGATGTATGCCACCACACTTGGTTCTTCCCAGCCATTGGTAATGAAGCATTTTATCATTTATTCTCTTAAGTTTATTGTCTCCACTTACTAGAACACACCAGATTCTAGGGCAACAAGAAAAATAGAAGGAAAAACAGATTGCAAAGGTGAAGACTTCAGTTTCCAATCTCATGCCCTGAGAGCTTGGTACAGTGGAAGAGTGGGAATCATCATTGGAGGTGCTGCTCAGAGCCAAACATTCAAGTGCATGGTGCAGGACTTGGGGCCTGCAGGTCACTTGTGGGCCCCTGGAGTGTACCTCACACAGGCGTCTACACCGAGGAAACACTGCATGCTTGCCAGCACAGCGACGCTAACGTTTGCTCAGGCTCTGATCCGGCTGTTCTGTTCTTCATTATGTTCTCTTTACCCAGGAGCTAGCTGTGTGTCTCCTGGAAGACTCCCTGAACAGTTGCAGTCCTCTCTGGTCCCATACTGATCCACAGTGACTTCCAATTTTGTCTCAAAAGCTATAAAATGGAGCCGGGTTGCAACCCTGGGAACAGTAAAAATGAATAAATGTGTCTACTTCCACTAAAGACTGATTCTGAAGCCTTCTCTTATAAGCCTGTGATCAGGTTGTGATATAAAGTTTGTCTGTTGAGCTTGGAAATTAGAATGGATTTATTCACTGCTTCTCAGTGTCTACCTACTGAGGCTAGATTTCCATAGCACATAATGAAGCTGATTTTGTAAAAATCCATGTGAAAACTGGAGAAACTTTTCATGCTCCATATATTTATTGTTTTTGGTCTTTCTGACACAGGGTCTCCCTGGAGCTCTAGCTGTCCTGGAAGTCACTATGTAGACCAGGCTGGCCTTGAACTCACAGAGATCTGCCTGCCTCTGCCTCCCCAGTGCTGGGATCAAACTTGTGTGCCACCATACCTGGCAACTCCATATATTTCTATAGTAGGAAAAAGAGGATAAAAGTTTAGCTTGAAATCTAGTGGACAAAGAAGAGCAAGGTGCAGAAACTAGAAGGGAGACACTGTTTATAATAGCAACTGTTCATGGATACTTATCTGTAGATATGAAGTGCTTTATGTGAATATTTCATTTAGGTCCTCACTTGAACAGTAAAGGAGAAAGGAATCTTGGGTTTTCTAAGAATGTACTAGTCAGAGGTGAGAGGAGAACACAGGCTAGTCTGTCTGCAAGTGAAGGCTTTACCTACTCTATGCTTTTTATAGAGATTATGAGCAGATCTCTGAACAGTTTACAGACTCTTGCGTTACTGCGTACTATTAATCCCAATTTCTCTAACTACCCAGGACTTTATGTTTTAATATTCTGCTGCTGCAGTTTGTGCTTCTCACATGTGAAAATGGAAAGGAAACTTCCTGAGAATAAAAGAAAAGTATTTTCAAGACCATAAGGAAAGAGGCTCATGGCGAGTGGTGATGATGGCAGACAAGGGGAGAGGGAGAGAGTAAATCCTTCTGCAGGTGATGGGAAGCAGACTCAGGCTGTGCCCTCGGTTGGGAGGGGCCGGGGTCCCAAGCGCCCGCAAGCGCTGGGCCAGGAAAAGGGGATGGGGGAAATAAAGACTGAGGACGCGCAAACGCGGTTGTTTGTTTGTTTGGAACGTCAGGGGCGGCTTTGGAGGCCCCAGCGGGCCGGGAAACGCGCTAGGGAGGGGGGACCCAGGCTTGGCCCCCCCCCTGTGAACGCACCAAGGAGCTGGCCTGGGGCCGGGGGGCCTCACCGGAGGGCGGGGAGGAAAAGGCCTGGCTACCCCCATTCATGCCCAAAGCGGGAAAACTGGACGCGGTGGTTTTGAAGCGGTATTTTAATTTATTTATTTATATTTTTAAATTTTCATTTTTGTACTATGCTTTGTGTATTCATACATCATTCCAATTCATGTCAGGCATATTTCCCTTTCCTCCCCCCCCCCCACCCCCACCCCATCCCACCAGATCATGCATTCTGCCATAACTGTCCTGCATCTGTCTATCAATTTTTTTTTCATTTTTTGTCACATAAAAAGTTATTTTTATTTTTTTAACAAATCTAGACCCGTGTCCCCCCCATCCCCCACCCCACCAGAGCTCATGTATTCTGCCAAACATGCTTTTCATCTCTTTCTCAAAGACTGAGACTCTTAAATTGATTCTTTGAAATATGGCAGACTCTTTGTAGTATGGAGTAGCTTTGGTTAATGAAAATGTCACAAATCATTCAAGAAAAGCAGTTATACAGGGAATAGGCCACAGAGCTAGGATTAGGATTCAGGTTTATTGTTAAAGCTTGGGCTCTAGGTCCCTCCCACCCCCTGCTGATCTCTCTCATTACTGTAACTTCTATGGGGTTCATCCCAAAGACAGTTATGAATTTTCAGAAGTGTTCCAGATCCTTCTGTTTGTGTTTACCTACAAAAAGATCAGAGCTCCAGATTTTTATACTGGTCTACACTTAGGTCTGCTTTGTACAATTAAAGAAACCCTTTTCCTCTCCTAAACAGTTGGTGGAATCAGTTGTCTTTTCTGACATTCTTTTACATGAAGCAAGCCAATCTTGCACTTTTCTCCAGTGGTAAAAGGATGCACATGGAGCAAGATGGAAGTACTTTGGGCTTAAGGTTTCTAAAAATGATCTTGAAGTGATGCACAGGCTGGCCTTAGGTACACAGTAACTCTCACAGTCACACAGAGTTCATGCAGCAGGAAGCTCAGGAAATTGTTTTTAGTTCATATTTGTGTGCGACTTAAAATTCATACTGTTTTCAATATGTATGATATGCTGCTTTCAGAGTGTGTGAACATGTGTGTACTCAAATACCGTATGTTCATGGATTCAATCAGAGAAGAGTATAATGACACCAAAACTCAGCTTTTGCTTAACTGAAAATTTCTTTGTTTATAGAAAATTAATTTTTACATAGTCTTATGACTCTGGACAAGTTATTTAATGTATTTGAGTCAGTTTCTTTGTTTTTTGAAAATAAAATTCTTCATGCGTATGTATGTTTGTGTGAGTACGTGTGTACATGTATCTGCAGAGGCAAGAGTTTGACATTGGGTGTCTTTATCAATCATGCTACTTATTATTATTATTATTATTATTATTATTATTAATTATCATTTTGAGACCATTTTTTTTCCTGTATCCCAGATGGCATGGAACTCTCTTTGGAGACCAGGCTTGCTTCAATCTCACAAAGATTTACCTCTGCTTCCCAAGTGCTGGGTTTAAAGGTGTGTGCCACCATGCCTGGCTTCCCACTTTATTTTTTGCGATCGAATCCCTTATTCAGTCTGGAGCTCACTGATTGGGCTAGACTGGCTGGCCAATGAACCCAGGGATCTTCCTGTCTCCACCTCCCCAGTGCTGGAACTATAGACAGTGCAGCTGCACTGACTTTAAAAAAATTTGAATTGCAAGATTAAACTTGGGTCCTCATGTATGGCAAACCTTTTAAGAAGTGAGCCACCTCCTCATTTTGAAAATAGGATCTTAATCCATTTGTGGCATTGTCTAGGGATTAAAGATGGTGTATATAAATATCTCTAATGCTTAGGATTTCAGAGATGTTAAAAAATGGTAGCCATTAGCTTTCCAAAGCTAATAAATTTCAATCAAGCATTCCTTTCAATTGATAATATCCCTAATAGCTTCATAAGCAAAAATAGTGATGAGTAATGGCAGTAAATCAGTAAGGTCTAAAGGAGTAATGAGTCAAGACTTCCTCTTGCTGCAGTTTTATTTTATTTTATTTTTTTAGTATTTTCGAGATAGGGTCTCCCTTTAAGTCCCAGGTGGCCTGGAGCTTACTCTATAGACCAGGCTGGCCTTGGAACTCATAGAGATCTGCCTGCCTCTGCCTCCCGAGTGCTAGAATTCCATGCGTGCACCATCATTGTCTACCTATCCTGCCTTGACCTGTCCTGACTCTTTGTGTGTGAACTTCTTCTTTTGTAAATTTTTTTATTTATTTATTTTTATGTATATGAAGGTTTTGCCTGCATGTATGTAAATGCACCTATGTTATACAATGCCCACAGAGGCCAGAAGAGGGCATTAGATCCACTGGAACTGAAATTATGGATGACTGTCAGTCACCATGTAAGTGTTGAGAACTGAACCTGGCTCTTCTGCTAGAGCAACCAGTGCTCTTAATTACTGAGCCGTGTCTCCAGCTTCTCAAGGAAATACTTTTGAAAAGATCCTTGTCATGGCCTGGAGAGATGGCTTTGCGGTTAAGAGCACTGACTGCTCTTGTAGAGGACCCGGGTTTGATTGCCAACACCCACATGGCAGCTAAGAACCATCTGTAACTTCAGTTCCAGGGCATCCGATGCCCTCTTCTGACCTCCACAGGCATGTGTGACATGGGTGCACCTACCCACACACAGGCAGTACACTCATACACATAAAAATAATAAATAAGATATTATAAAAAGATCCTTGCTATTTAAGCAAAAATGTATGTGGACCATTGGGCCAGGTCCTTTATTGTGCATCAGAAATCTCCTTTGATGCTATTACATCATTCTAAAGGACAGGGGACTAGGAGAAGAGGTGCTGGCCTAGTATTACAACAGAGGCCAGTTACTAAGAACCCCAGCTAGAGAAGAATGCTTTTTCCTTCGGCTTTTAGAAGGTCCTGTTCAGACAGAGGGTGGGAACGTCTGAAGTTGTAGCAATCCCCTTTCCCCTTTTGGACATTTTTCTTCATTTCAATTTTGATTTCAATGAGAAAAACCAAGAAGTTACAATTGTGGTACTTCAGTTAACCTCCTTTTCATTTTCACAGGCCCTGGAATTTAGTAATTTCCTTTCAACTTGGTGATCTGGATGCCACAGTGTATTGATTTGAACTGTAAAGCTTAATAGAAAATGTTTCCTTACTGTTGAATCATTTGCCAGAGTTTTATACTCGTACCAAATACTGTGCATAGCAAAATATCATCACCATTTCATGCTCACCCTTGAGTTATTGATCAATGTAACTGCTTGTATTCAACTGTTGGGAGTGGTCACTAATGTGGATTAGAATTTATAGATTTGACTTCTTTAAGGAAATTTATGGCAAATAAACTTATGGTGATTGCTAATGTTTTCCCCTCCTCTGACCCAGGCTTCTAACTGTATCTAAGTAGTGAGAGTGTTCCTTTCAGAACACTGACAGAACACTAAGTAGCAATGTTGCTCCTTCACACTAAAACAAAGGAAGCCTCAAGGGTGTGGTGATACAACAGAATTTTAAAGAGTTTTTATATTGTATTGTCAGTACTGAGTCCATGCTCATGGCTTTCCCTTCCTTTACCCACTCTGTACAGACCTTTCTCATCCCTTGGGTTTACCATCAAGGATTTTCTTTGCAGTTATTTTCCACCAAATATTGTCTTTTGGTGGAAAATATTGAGAGGCACTGGCGATTTCACTCATGACACTTTAATTCACTGGAGAGTGATGTGGTCTTTCAAGATGGTGCCCCCTCACCATCTGTTCCTCTGCCTCTATTCCATGGGGTCTCCTGGTCTGAATATAAAGTAGCTGAGCCTTTCGTTACCTGGCATTTCTTTATATTAGTCATTACTTGTCATGAGCTGTTTGGGGGAGTGAATATAATTTAGCTACTGGCTCAACCATCACAGGTTCCTACAGATACCTTGCAGGTTTCCGGCTAATGTCCCAGGTGACTCTAGGTGACATTTGGCCCTCTTTTCCTCTTACCTTCTTAGCAACGTCACTGATGGTTCAAGAAAGTTAACAGGATATTGATGTCCCTGTCATGTGTAAAGCTGTAGAAAGCACAGACCGGTAATTAATATGAGCCTTTTTCTTTGTTCTTTTATGTCAATAAGTCCTAAACCTTCTCTCAGTGCCACAAAAACCAATTGGCAAGCCATCCTTCTGAATGTGTGCCCAGAGACAGGGGAACAAGTATTTGTTTAAAATAGAAAAATAAAACTGGCACATTTGATGGGATTAGAAATCTCTTCACCTCTCCCTGCCATTGTACCTTGGAGAATTTATGGTTCTGTCAAAGATTCTGGAGGATGGAAACGAGTTTTGGCTCTTGCTCTCTGAGAAAACTTGGAAGATAGACGATCAGTATTAGGGCGGCATTACATTTTTAATTCGCTGCTTAAAATCCACATTTTTAAAATGTAGACTTCCAGTGACCATGAATGAATGGATGCAGGGGCCAGGGAACTCTTGTTACAGTGACTTTCCCCTAAGGAACATTTTAGGAGCCACCACAGAACTCATGGTAACTTTAAAGGTGATTTCCTGGGCCTTTTGTTACCTGGCATTTATTTATATTAGTCATTACTTGTCATGAGCTGTTTGGGGGTGGTGGTGAAGCAGGTGAAATATTGGGGGAGGAATTTGTTTATGGAGTGAGTTTGACATCAAAAGCTTTATGTACTTAGTCCACTGCTGAACATATTCTTAGCAAATTATAGGTAGCAGTGATTAATGGATGCAAAGTGGGGGAGAGCCAGTTTTCTCCAGGGTCAGCTTCCTGGGAGGTTACTTAACTCCAAGTGGGTAGCCCTAAGCACAGGCACGCAGGAGCCCCACCATATGGACTCAGGACATGATATACGTATATTTATAAATGTATGTATATATGACAACAATAATCAAAGAAGAGGACAAGAAATTGAAAGGACTGGAGGACATGGGAGGGGTTTGTGGGGGACTGGGAAATAACACAAAGACAATATTCATGTGTGAAATTCTCAAAAATAAAAAATGAGAACACAATATAATAGAACCCCATTGCAAATACCTTATATTGAATCACATAATTTTCCTTAAAAACCTAATTTCAAATTAAACTAACTTGATTTCAGAATTAAAACACCTTAAGTCTTGCCACATTGTCCAGGGTGGCTTTGAGCCCACAGTCCTCTTGCCTCAGCCTCTACGATGCTGGAACTACCATTATGCACCATCCTGCTTGATGATTTCAGTAGTTTTTCACTTGTTCTGAAAAGCCAAGTAAGTATTTATGAAGGGATTTCCTGGTGACTTAATAGCAAGAATGTAAATGAACTAGTCCTGTAGTTCATGGGCTTCATTTACAATGTTTTTGATAGCTTCTGCTGGGCATCGGCCATTCCATTTTGTTGTTGCCTGTCCCAGACATTCGGTGTTAAAGTATTCTTGTTCCTCTCTGTTCACTATTTCTCTTCTGCTGCCTGGAGCCCTCTATATCTTCAGCTAGTTTCTGTTTTTTTTCTTTGAGATCAGTCAGTCAGTCAGTGTGTATTTGTTATATTGTACCATAACAGGATTTGCAGGAATTAAATTATAATTCCTTAAGGAATGAGAAGATTTCAGTCCAAATTGCTGTGAATAGTAACTAAAGCAGTACTTCATGCCCAAACAGACTTAGTAACTTTGATTATTATAATAAATATATATCTTAGGAAAAATGGACTCTTCCCTCTTCCTCTTTAAAACACAACAACACTTAAAAGACTCAAAATGAGCCTACCACCTGACCCAGTCATACCACTTCTGGGTATATACCCACAAGACATCCTACCACAAAGATACATGCACATCCATGTTTATTGCAGCTCTCTTCACAATAGCAGGAAGAGCTGGAAGCAACCCAAATGCCCCTCAACAGACGAGTGGATGACAAAAATGTGGTACAGCTACACAATGGAGTACTATTCAGCAGTAAAGAAAGATGACATCATGAACTTTGCAGGTAAATGGATGGAGCTTGAAACCATTATGCTAAGTGAAGTAACACAGTCCCAGAAAAACAAATGGGGAATGTTTTCCTTCATCTGTGGATGCTAACACCAAATTCCCAGTTGAAAGGCAAGCTGAGCAACGTTATTGTTATATTTCTGTTTATCTGAAAGCAACTATGTTGTTATAATGTAAATCTCTCAATGGGCTCTAGAATTTACCCACCACTTACTTTCAGACTCTGTAATTACTGTATATGGGTGGAGAGTATGTATCCATATTTTAGAGTATTATATAATAAATGGAGGAAAATGTGAATTCCTAAATATAAAAAAAAATTGAGAGAAAGATGCAGGATAGTTATGGGAGAGTGCATGATCTGGGGTGGGGTGGGGGGAAGGGAAAGGGGAATATGCCTAAACTGAACCAATAAATGATGTCTGAAATACACAAAACATCAATAAAAGCATTAAAAAAACCCCACAACAACACTTAGACTCTCCCAGAAAGTACATTCGGGCACTGTTATTAGTCTTTTTTATATTTTTATTTAACCACAAGTCACCTCTCAGTCTTTGAATCTCCCTATCAGTCAGATCCAACCTCTTTTTTTAAAATTATTTTTTATTTTATGTGTATGAATGTATCACCTGCATGTATGTAAGTGCACTTGTGTTGTGAAATGCCTGCAGAGGTCAGAAGAGGGCATTGGACTTCCCTGAAACTGGAGTTATGATGGCTGTTAGCGGCCATGTGGGTGCTGGGAATGGAACACAGGTCCTCTGCAAGATCAACCAGTGCTCTTAATTGCTGAGCCATCCCTCCAATCCCACATCCAGCTTCTTTAGTGTTTTCTTGAAGGCCCTATTTCAGTGTTATAAATGATTCATTTTCATCATTATATCATATTTACAGGGTTCCTGTCATATAGAATAGAATATAAGACTGTGGCATCTTTAAAATTTTTTGTTTAAATTTATTCTTGTAGGTGTATAAATGTACTATCTGCATGTAGGTCTGTGCACCCGTGTCGTGCAATGCCACGGAGGTCAGAAGAGGGTCTCAGACTCCCCTGGAACTGGAGTCAAAGACAGTTCTCAGCCACCATGTGGGTGCTGGGGATAGAACCCGGGTCCTCTGCAAGAGCAGTCTGTACTCTTAACCGCTAGGCCATCTCTCCAGCCCGACTGTGGCATCTTATAAAAGAACTGCACAGTGGGTCCATGGGTCCTGACGATTGGAAGTGGTGAGACTCAATCACAGGGTTTCTGTTTCTGTCCTTCAGAATTTCATCTGTAGTCTTCTAGTGCAGAGCTTCTTGCTTTACAACCCCCTTTCTTCTGTCCTTCATTATAGAAAGTATCACACATAGATTGGTAACTAGTCTTCTCTTTTTCTGTCTGTAACTCTCTTGTGAGAAGCCTGCTTTCCTTGTCCTGTCCTACAAGCAGAGAGCAGTGCCCATTATAATTATTTTTTTAAATTTTTTATTTTTGTATGTGTATGAATGTACTGTCTGCATGTAGGTTTGTGGACCCATGTTGTGCAATGCCACGGAGGTCAGAAGAGGGTCTCAGATTCCCCTGGAACTGGAGTTCTCCTGGAATTGGAGTTACACTCCTGGAATTGGAGTCACAGACAGTTCTTAGCTGCAATGTGGGTACTGGGGTCGAACCCGGGTCCTCTGCAAGAGCAGTTGGTGCTGTTAACTGCTAGGCTATCTCTCCAGCCCCCGTATAATTATAATTTTAGCCACTCCTCTCTCTGCGCCCCTGCAATAGTCCCCAACCAAATTTCATGCCTTCTGTAATATATGTTAAGGCCTACCGGGTAAATTTGTGTCCCCATCTTTTCTTTTACATGATATGGGGACCATAAAAGTCTATAAAGTCCCCCAATACTTCTCTAATAACATAGGTCAAATTATTGTGTGACTTTTCATTCCAATTTCTATTTTAAAAGGATTTATTCTGCATTTGAATGGATCAGTGAAGTGTAAGAACCTTGAAAGATCATTGGCTAAATCTGGGCTCCTACTGCCCTAACACCTAGCCCAAGGTATGAGATGCTTGTGTGATTTTATGGTTATGAACACAGTATGGAATTCTAACAATGCCTCTTGCTTGTACATGATATTACCACGGTATGTTTAGTAATTGTGTCGTCCCATTTCTGGAAATGAGGAAATCCCTTTACTTCTCTGGATCCCCAGGAATATGGACTAGTATACATGAAACTCCCTTTAATAGCTCCTGAAGTACAGCAGGCTCCATAAAATCCATACTGACTGTATGGGTTGAGTGTCCCTTATTATAAATGCTTGGGACTAGGAGTATTTCAAATTTCATATTTTTGATTTTGGAATATTTTCATACACATACTGAAGTATCTTGAGGCCACTCTCCAAGTTGAAGCATTAATTCATTTATGTTTCATACACCCCCTAAGCACATATACTAAAGGTAACTGTATATAATATTTTTAGTGCAGCTATGTTTTGATTGTGATTCATTACCCAATTTACACAGCTTCCTAAATGTGTTCTGGTCTGAACTACATTTTTTTATGCCAAAGGGAAACAAGGAAATTAACTAGCAAGCAGGTAAAATGTAGCAGTTGCCTCTAATGGAACTTTAAAAGAAATTTGACTTCAGCTTTCTAAATATAGCTAAACTCTATAATTTTTAATCTCTCACTTATGAGTTATCAAGAAAAAGTTCTCTATAGGAAAGATTTGTTATGTTAAGTCCAGATCGAGTTTGGGTGGGAAGTGGGTGGGGGAGGAGGACTCATTAACAGGAGTCTGGAATGTGGTGGGTCTGGTCTGAAACTTACCAAGGCTTGGCAGCTGTGGATCAGCCCAGACGAGTGGGGCTGGAGGACACTTAGGCTTAAGTGAGAAGAAAAATTCCCTTCACACCTAAGCTGAACTTGTTAAAGAATGAGGGGCATGTGAAGATTCCCTATTTCACTGAGCTGTGAAAACAAGAGCAGGTGTGATGGACGGTCCTGAGGACATCATCCGTGCATCAGTGAATCAGCCCAGGAGAAATTGATAACAAAAAGGTGTAGCTGGACTTTCATACAAAGCTCTCTCTCTCTCTCTCTCTCTCTCTCTCTCTCTCTCTCTCTGTCTCTCTCTCTCTCTGTCTCTCTCTCTCCCCTGTTTGGAAAACCAGAAGAAGAAATTGCCCTTTGGAACCTTGAAGTTTTTAGTTAAACTGAAGCTTAGCGAGTGTGTAATGGAATTTTTGACTAATGGCTGGCAGAATGAGTGTCACACACCATTTTCCTGCTGCTGGGCCAAGAGAACTAGGGCTTAAGAGTCGATAATGACTCTGAAGAGCAAAGCCTTAAAATTGAAAAATTCTCAGGGACTGCAATTGGTCAGACATTCATACTGTTTCAAAAATTGAAGACTAAAGAAAATGATTTTTTAAATAAAAATTTAATTTTTTTTAATTTTAAAAATATTTCATTTATTATTTTTGTTTTGTGTGTATGAGTGTATTGCCTCCATGTGTGTAAGTGCACCCAGGTCATGAAATGTCTATGGAGGTCAGAGGAGGGTGTAACTGGCATTGCAGATGGTTGCTAGCTGCCATGTAGGTTCTGGGAATCAAATCTGGTCCTCTGTAAGAGCAGACAGCACTCTTAATGGCTGAGCCATCTCTTCAGCCCTTTGGTCTCTTATTTTTTTAAATATTTTATTATTTTTATTTTATGTGTATTAGTGTTTTGCCTGCATGTGTGTAAGTGCACTCATGTTGTACAATGCCCATGGAGTCAAAAGAAGGCGTCAGATTCCCCCGAAACTGGTGTTATGGACTATTGTTAACCATCATGTAGGTGCTGGGAACTGAACCTGGGTCCTCTGCAAGAGCGGCTGGTACTCTTTACCACTGAGCTATTTGTCCAGCCACCTTGTTTCTTATTTTTATACTTAAATTATATCTTTTTTTTTTTTTTGTCTTTTTGAGATAAAGTCTCCCTGCAGCCCCAGCAGTTCCGGAACTCACTCTGTAGAGCAGACTGGCCTTGAACTTGCAGAGATCTGCCTGTTTCTGCCTCCTGAGTGCTGGGATTACAGGTGTGTGCCACTATGCTAAATTATATCTTATGATTCCACCTTCTCTTGTTTGCTAAAGGTACTCTGGAGCAGAGTTTGCTAGAATGTCAGTATGTGCATTTACATGTATATGTATGTTCTTGTATTTGTGTATGTGTTTACATATGCCCTTATATGTGTTTACATGTGTATGTGTTCATGTGTGCTTGCAGGCATACAGCTTTACATGTGTACACATGCATGCTTAGATTTCTGTGCACATATACCTACATACATGCGCATATATTTACATATGTACTGGTACTTATGAGCAAATACATTTGCATATGTGCATGTGTTTACACAGTGTATTTATATGTATATGTATGCTTATTTCAAGCCTCTTTTAATGAAGAGAGAATTCTGGCACTTGTTGACTGTTGGTCACTAGAGCACATTCTGTGTCACATACTGACCGTGGAAAGGGCATTTCAGAAGGCATTAGCTGGGTTAGCTACCACCAAAACTAGGTGTATTCCCAAAAGAGGCATTGGGGCTGGTGAGATGGCTCAGCACTTAAGAACACTGGCTGCTCTTGTGGAGGATCCAGGTTCATTCGGTTCCCAGCACCCATAGGGCAGCTATCAACCATCTGTAACTCCAGTTCCGGGGGATCCAATACCCTCTTCTGACCTCTATGGGCATTGCACACACATAGGTGCACTTACATACATGCAGGTAATACACTCATACGCATAAATAAAATATTAAAAGAGGCACCAATTATGACAAGTGACCTGTGAAGCCTGCATCCTCCTCCAGGACTGATATCCCTTTCAGAACCTGGTGATCACAGAGGAAAACTGTGGGGTCAGGGTAGAAACAACAAGTGGAGGGAAGGTTTGCGTGTGGGAAAAGCACCAAACCCCAACTTCAGCTCTTTGTGGATGCTGTATTTAGCGTTTAGAACACTGAACTAATGGAGACGTATCTTTGTGAAGAACTTCCATGTGTCCCATGTACATATTTTTCTTCTGGGGAATGCACAGTCAAGTAAGCATGAGTTTATTAGAGAAAGCCACAAACCTGAATTTTGCTATTTCTTCTCTGGGAGAAAATAACTCTATGCTTTTTTGATAAGCACTTTTGATAAATGTTTGAGTAAGATTAGGTTAATTCAATTTTCCATTTTAAACACAATGGCAGAGTTAATAATCAGAAACAAACTCCCATCTCTATATGATCAGTTACTCACAGCAAACTTACTCATCTTTAATGCCAAAGGCGATTCTCTGCTTGATAATGTGTGTTATGACACAGGCACCAGCCTGATTATTGTTTAAAAAATTAAGGGGGGAATTGTTTTGTTTTGTAAAATTTGAAACATACTAAAGAGTGAAAAGAATTATAGGAACACCACAAGCTTGTGCCCCTTCCCCAAATTTGGCAATATTATTTTGCCATAAAGGCCTTATCTCTCCTTATGCCCAGTTGGCAGCGATCACCTAGCATGAGCGAGGCCCTGGGTTTGACCCCCCAACATAAACTGGGCTTGGCGGCACACACCCACTCTACTACTCTCAGAGACAGGAGGATCAGACATTCAAACCATCCTTGGCTACATAAGGAGTTCAAGGCCAGCCTTGGGAAACATCAGCCCTGTCTTTAAAATGTTTATTTTTCTTAACGAATAAATAGGGGTGTCAAGATGACTCATCAAGTAAAGGTACTTACCACTAATCCAGGCAACCTGAGTTCAATCCCCGGGATTCAATGGTAGAGGGAGAGAACTGACTCACACACGTTGTCCTCTAACCTCCACCCACACACCATGGTACATACATGCACACACATGCACATGTGCACACACACACAAATATAAAAAATGGATGAGCCAAGTGTGGTGGTGCACGCCGTTAATCCCAGCACTCAGGAGGCAGAGGCAGGTGGATCTCTGTGAGTTCAAGGCTAGCCTGGTGTACATATCAAGTTCTAGGCCTGCTGGGGGTACAGGAAGACCTTGTCTCAAAAAAGACAAAAAAAAAAAAAAAGTCAATGGGGCTAGAGAGATGGCTCAGTGGTTAAGAGCACTGGGTGCTCTTGAAGAGGATCCAGGTTCGATTCCCAGCACCCACATGGCAGCCGACAACCATCCATAATTCCAGTTCCAGGGGAGTCCAACACCTTCTTCTGACCTCCCTGGGCATTCCAAGACATGGGTGCACTGACATACATGCAGGCAATACATTCATACACTAAAATAAAATAAATAATAAAATAATGAAAAGAAATGAAGCTATTAAGATAATTTTGCTGTCAATTATGGACATTTTAATAGTAAATGAGTTAATTTTGATTACATTAAGAGATTACTAGCTGCGTCTGCTGGCCCAGGCCTGTAATTCCAGCTATTTAGGAGCCTGAGACAGAAAGATTACAAGTTCAAGGGCTGCCAAGACAACTTAGATAGAGCCACAAAATAAAAAGTAAAAAGAAGACTCGGGGTGCAGCTCAGTGGCGGCACCCTTGGCCAGCACACTCGGGGTGCAGCTCAGTGGCGGCACCCTCGGCCAGCACACTCGGGGTGCAGCTCAGTGGCGGCACCCTCGCCCAGCACACTCGGGGTGCAGCTCAGTGGCAGCACCCTCGGCCAGCACACTCGGGGTGCAACTCAGTGGCGGCACCCTCGCCCAGCACAAGTCGGGGTGCAGCTCAGTGGCACACCCTTGCCCAGCACAGTCGGGGTGCAGCTCAGTGGCACACCCTTGCCCAGCACAGTCGGGGTGCAGCTCAGTGGCACACCCTTGCCCAGCACACTCGGGGTGCAGCTCAGTGGCAGCACCCCTGCCCAGCACACTCGGGGTGCAGCTCGGTGGCGGCACCCTCGGCCAGCACACTCGGGTGCAGCTCAGTGGCGGCACCCTTGCCCAGCACACTCGGGTGCAGCTCAGTGGCGGCACCCCCGCCCAGCACAAGTGGGGGTGCAGCTCAGTGGCACACCCTTGCCCAGCACAGTCGGGGTGCAGCTCAGTGGCACACCCTTGCCCAGCACAGTCGGGGTGCAGCTCAGCGGCACACCCTTGCCCAGCACACTCGGGGTGCAGCTCAGTGGCGGCACCCCTGCCCAGCACACTTGGGGTGCAGCTCGGTGGCGGCACTTGCCCAGCACACTCGGGGTGCAGCTCGGTGGCGGCACCCTTGCCCAGCACACTTGGGGTGCAGCTCAGTGGCAGCACCCTTGCCCAGCACACTCGGGCACTGGATTCACTCTCCAGGCCCCTAGACAATTTTCTGGAGTACAGTGACATACTTGGTCATAGAAGAAAACAGCCTTGTTCTTAGGAGATGTTTCCCAAGGCTGGCCTTGAACTTATGTAGCCAAGGATGGTTTGAATGTCTGATCCTCCCACCTCTGAGAGTGGCCGTGCAGGTGTATGCCATCAAGTCCAGTTTATGTTGCGGGTCAAACCCAGGGCCTCGCTCATGCTAGGTGAACGCCCCCACCTGGGCCGCCTCCCTGGGCTGTCTACTTCCTTTGCAAGCAGGATCCAGTACAACATAGCATTTAATACAGAGTGCTTTCCATACATTTTTTCCCATTCCCAATACTGATACTTTTAGAGCTCAGGCTAGTTTTCTTTGGAATGTTTCCTTCTGGGTAGTTTTGATTATATTTTCATCATTTAAAAATCACAAAAGAACCCTAACAACTTAGTTTGGTATGTTAGCAAAGAGAAAGCAAAGTTCTCTGATACTAAGATAGAAGCCCAGGGGATTTAGATAGTTAGAAGGCATTTGGCAGAAAGCATAATAATATTTGTGTTTATGGGATCACAATGTTTCTAAGTTTTACTTGTTTTAGATATTATAAAGTCAGGCATAAAAGAACCAATATCTTTTACAGGTCATTATCTCTCAATAGATATGATTAATAATGACTGGACATGTTGGTTTGGTGCTCATGTGGGAAATTTCAGTTAAAGAAAGCAGAGTTATCTGTATACTAGTGTGTGAAGAAC
The DNA here is from genome assembly GCA_009823505.1 of Rhizomys pruinosus. Classification (NCBI taxonomy): domain Eukaryota; kingdom Metazoa; phylum Chordata; class Mammalia; order Rodentia; family Spalacidae; genus Rhizomys; species Rhizomys pruinosus. Next base: position 576,182 of record VZQC01008518.1, on the reverse strand, counting down.
TATGGGAGAAGACATGCTGCCTTTCTTTCCATATATTTAGTTTTTAGAAAAAAAATAACTGCAGAGGGGCCAAGAGAGATGGCTCAGCGTTAAGAGTGCTGACTGCTCTTGCAGAGGACCCGGGTTCGATTCCCAGCACCCACATGGAGGCTAAGAACAGTCTTTAACTCCAGTTCCAGGGGAATCCGATGCCCTCTTCTGACCTCTGCGGCATTGTTCGACACGGGTGCATAAACCTACATGCAGACAGTACATTCATACACATAAAAATAAATAAATAAATAAATAAAATTAAAAAATGCCTTCACGAGCAACTCTAAAACTGAGAAAAAGTAAGGAAACCATTTCAAGATATTGGCACAGGGGCTGGGAGATGGCTCAGTCACCAAAGTGCCTGCCACGTGAGGATGAGGACCTGCGTTTGCATCCCCAGTCTCCATGAAAAAAGCCCGATGTGGTGGTTCCTGCCTGGAGCTGCACACTGGAGAGGGAGACAGGTGGCTTCTACAGCTCGTTGGCCGTCCAGTCTAGCTGCATCCGTGAACTCCAGATTTAATGAGAGACTCCATCTCAAAACATGAGGTGGAGAGCAATGGAGAAAAAAACCCCGATGTCAATCCTGCCTCCACATGTACATGAAATACACATATGAGTCCATACCTTCCCACACGTGACCACACAGACAGACACACACACACATAGACAGACACACACAATACTGGCATAGGCAAGCACTTTCTCAAAAGGACTTCAATTGCTCAGGAAACAGTACCAACAAATGGGATCTCATGTACTTAAAAAAGTGTTCTCCGGCAAAGGAAACAGTTAACTGAGTGAAGAGACAGCCTACAGAATGGGAGCAAATCCTTAGTGGCCACACACACACACACACACACACACACACACAAAACACACACCACACACGATAGAAAATACCTGCAGCATAGAAATAAATAATTAAATCCCATTCCCCTGCCCCAAATAACTTAATCAGCAAATGGGTTAATAAAACGAGCAGACAATTCTCAAAAAATGAAGCGCAAATTGTCAAGAAACATGAAAAACAGTTTAACATTACCAGCCATCAGAGAAAGACAAAAGTCAAAACTACATTGAGTCTGTGTCACCCCAGTCACAAAGGCAGTCACCAAGAAAACAAGCAACATGGGCTGGAGAGATGGCCTAGTGGTTAAGAGCGCCGACCGCTCTTGCAGAGGACCCGGGTTTGATCCCCAGCACCCACATGGCGGCTGAGAACCGTCTGTAACTCCAATTCCAGGAGAATTCCAGTTCCAGGGGAATCCGAGACCCTCTTCTGACCTCTGCGGCATTGCACGACACGGGTGCACAGACCTACACACAAAACAGTACATTCATACATATAAATAAATAAAAAAAAATTAAAAAAAAAAGAAAACAAGCAACAACAAATGCTAGGAAGGATGTGAACAAGAAGACCTGATACACTGCTAGTAGGCATGTAAACAAGCCCCGCCCAGCACTGTGAAGATGGGCGTGGGGAGTCTTCAAAAAGCTAAAAGAGATTACCACAGGACACTGCTGAGTACTTATCTGAAGGACTCCGGGTTTCCCATATCATGGAAATACTTGCACATCAATGTTTATTGTTGCACTGTTCACAATAGGTCAGTCATGGAACCAACCGGGAGTCTGACAACATAGGGTGGGTGAAGAGAATGTGGATTATATACACAATGGATTTTTTTTCAGCTATATAGACAAGATTATCTAATTTGCAGGAAAACAGGTGCAACTGGAGATAAATAATCATGCCAAGTGAGTGAAGTCAGTCTCAGGAAGACAATACACACTTTCATTTGTGGATCCTAGACTTTGTGGGCCCATATATATATATATCTATATATATCTATATCTATATCTATCTATCTATCTATCTATATATATGTACATATATAAAACTAAATAAGATTTATGCGTACTGATGGCAAGAAAGTAGTTGTGAAGTTGTTGGAATAGAAGGAGGGAATGGAAGACAGAGGGTCGGCAGAGCAGAGGGCAGTGGGGGATGGGAGAGAATATGTTCAAAGTCCATTTCATATTTACATGCAAATGGTCTTATACGGCCCTGCCTGATGATAATAAAACAAATGAATTTTATGCCCAAATATGAAAAATACATAATTAATGTGTGTATGTATGTGTACATATTACATATCCAGTGACTTTAGATCTGAATAGTCACAAAACGGGCAGTATAATTTTGTTTTCTTTTCGAGGCAGGGTCTCCCTCTAGTCCCAGTTGGTCTGAAACTCGCTATGTAGACCAGGCTGGCCTCCATCTCACAGAGATCTGCCTGCCTCTGCCTCCTAAGTGCTGGGATTAACAAGGTGTGCTACCGCACCTGGGACATTATTATTGTTAATACCAATAAATACATTTCTTTTATATCAATTTTCTTGAGATAGAGCCTTACTCTGCTTCTCAACCTAGCCTGGAATCTTCCTACCTCAGCCTCCTGGTGCTGTATGTTTAATATGAATATATAATATGTATATATGTATATATAAACATATATAAACATATATATAAACATATGCATACATATAAATATATATGTATGTATATATATGTATATAATGTTTTTACTGACCTGAAATGGCTTTTCTTTTATCCAAAGTTCCGCTCAACCTCTGCAGTGTGTCAGGTAGGCGCTAGTGGTAGGGAGGCAAGGTTGAGCCATGAACGTGATTCCTCTCCTTGAGAGCGCGTAGTTTAGCAGGGGTGACAGAAATGCAGTCCTAGTCACATTGCAATGAAGGTGCATACATGGCTTCATGTGACTCTCGCTTAGTAGCTACTATTTGCAGAGTCAGTGGAAGAATGGAGTTCATAGAGGAGGAACCACCTGAAGAACATCTGGGGCATGGGTGGATTGTGACGAGTAAAGTCGGCCCTGGGTCTTAAAGGACCGGCAGTTTTTCAATTTTATTTTATTTATTTATTTATCTTATTTTTTATTTCATTTTATTATTTTATTTTATGTATATGAGCATACTGTCTGCATGTAGGTTGGTGCACCCGTGTCGTGCAATGCCGTGGAGGTCAGAAGAGGGCGTCAGATTCCCCTGGAACTGGAGTTAAAGACCGTTCTTAGCCGCCATGTGGGTGCTGGGAATCAAACCCGGGTCCTCTGCGAGAGCAGTCGGTGCTCTTAATCACTGAGCCATCTCTCCAGCCCCAGGATGGACAGTTTTTCAAGTGGACAAAGATGCTTGGCCATGGAAGGGTGACAGTACAAAAGGAAACTAGAGTATGGAGACGGCAAGTAGTGAAGTGTGGCCCAAGTCCAAGGTCCACATGGGTAGCTCTTAGAGATATAGTGTGATAGAAGGGTAGGACCACAGTAAGCAGGCATTTAAAGTCCTTTCAAGATTTCTAAGAATGCTCTGGAAATGGCTGGGAGATACTGAATGATCTTTATTGGAGGATTAGTGGACCTGGATTCCTTTGTTTAGGAAACCTGTTTTAGTTAAGGGTGCATACTGCTTTTGCTGAGGGCCTGACTTTGGCTCACAACTGCCTGTTGATCCAGCTCCAGGGGATCTGGCGCCCTCTTCTGGCCTCTGCATGAACCTGCGCTTTAAATGCCTCCTCTCTTTTTTTCAAAGGAGATAAGAGAAAGTTTATTCTATAGCCAAATATGAATGCCCATGGCTCAGGAACACAAATTCAAGTTACTCACAATTCCATGTTCCAACATGGTAACAGTTCTTTTTTTTTTTTAAAATACTACAGATTTATTATTAATAACATGCACAGAGATTGGATTTTTGGATTTTACACAAATAAAGTAGTAATGATTTAATAAATATATTTTCATTATTATGGTTTGCTCAGAATAATGAAAATATATTTATTAAATCATTACTACTTTAAATGCCTCCTCTCATACCCCTCAAACAAAACAAAACAAAAACAAAAAAGGAAAAACAAAAAACTTTGCTCGTGGTGGTGAGAGGAGAGGAGAGGAGAGGGAGAGGAGAGGGAGAGGAGAGGGAGAAAAATGATGGTCGGAATGGAAAGGGGAAGAAATTCAAGAGTCATTTGGCCTGGGAGTCTGCCGAGATTTGCAGCTATTAAATAAACGTCAAATGTGCATTTCGGAGCTGAAGCTTTGACGAATTTACATAAGGTTGGAAACAAAAAACGTCCTTGCATTATTTCGATTCATATATTTTAAGAAATTTATTTTGTCACATTCTTAAAATTGTCCTATCATTATTATTAACCTTTCAGTGTACTAATTAAGGAATTAAACATAGACTTGTCTTGTCTGTACAGGAGAAAACAAAACCTATATAAACTTTCATGCTACAGTCTCAAGAAGTCACGGAGAGAGGGGCTTAGCGCACACCTCCCACAGGTAAGAAGGATACTACATTTTTCAGCATTTTACTGAGTTATTCATATACTACAAAATTCCTGCATTTAAATATAATTCAATGTCTTGAGCCATGGTTTATGACCATCACCATTGTGGATTTTAGAATATTTTAATTGCTCTAAAAGGAAATTTTGTGGCAATTCTTCCCTTCATTCACCTCTGGAAATCTCTGTACAGAGTATCTATATGCTTAGTTCAACTTTTGATTATTATTGTTATTATTATTATTATTACTTTAACAATAGTAGAAATTATATGCCTTCAGTAGAAACCATACCTTGAATGTTGATGATTGATGATTTGGGGGGCCAGCAGTATTGACTCAATACCTTCTCCCACCTGCAGCTGCAGTCAGTCAGCTATGAGTCCGTGCAGGTCAATGACTGACATGTGAATGTATCATGCTGTCAGTGTTTTTAGGCTACATGAGACCTCAAACATGCTATTATTTATTTATTTATTTATTTATTTATTTATTTATTTATTTATTTATTATCTTTTTGAGATAGGGTCTCCCTTTAGTCCCAGCTGACCTGGAGCTCATTATGTAGACTAGGGTGGCCTTGAACTCACAGAGATCTGCCTGCCTCTGCTTCCTGAGTGTCAAACATGTAATTATAAAATAGATACTCAATTAGATAGTTTTTTTCCTAACTGTAGGCTCAGGTGAGTGAGTGCATTCAAGGTAGGCTGGTCTAGGCCATGATGGTCTCTATAGGTTAGATGTAGTCAATGAATTTTCAATTTATAGTGGGTTTATTGGCATGTTACCCTAGAATAAACTGAGAGGCATCTGTGAGTACTTTCTGTCCCTAAGGATTAGGTAGGAAGTCACTCATTTCCTGAATTCAAATGTTATATTTTTAACTACTGCTTGACAATAGAAACCACTCTACTTCTTTCTTTCAGGTAACCTTCCAGTTTCATTTTGTAAACCTCTTGTGATCAGTACATTATTTATTTTTTTAACATTTTATTTATTATTTCTATGTTTTATATGCATGAGTGTATTGCTTGCATGTAGGTAGGTGCACCATGTTGTACAATGCCTGAGGGATCAGAAGATGGTTTCTGATCTCCTGGAACTGGAGTTACAGATGGTTGTTAACCACCATGTGGGTACTGGGGTTTGAACCCTGGGTCCTCTGCAAGAGGAGGCAGTGCTCTTCTCTGCTAAGCCATCTCTCCAGCCCCTTTTTTATTTTAATAATACTTTATTATTTTTATTTTGTGTGCATGAGTGTATTGCCTGCATGTGTGTAAGTGCACTCATGTTATGTAGTGCCTGTGGAGATCAGAAGAGGGTATCAGAATCCCTTGGAATTGGAGTTACAGATGGTTGTTAGCCACATGGTGAGTGTGGGAATAGGAACTTGGTCCTCAGTAAGAACAGCCAGTGTTCTTAACTACTGAGCCATCTCTCCAGTCAATGATCCATACATTATTTCAATTTACAATGTCTCATCTATCTTGTTAAGAGATGGTAGGACTGCCGGGCGTGGTGGCGCACACATTTAATCCTAGCACTTGGGAGGCAGAGGCAGGCAGATCTCTGTGAGTTCAAGGCCAGCCTGGTCTACAGAGTGAGTTACAGGCCAGCTGGGGCTGCATGGAGACCCTGTCTCAAAAAGGCAAAAAAAAAAAAAAAAAAGAGATGGTAGGACCAAGAATCTTACTGTTTCCTTGTCTTTCTGATAGGTTTTGGGGGAGACTCCATTGTAAAGGGAATGAAGATGATTCCTCCTGTATCACTCAAAATGAGTAAGACTCATCATTTAAAAATATAGACATTTAAGCCAGGCATGGTGGCGCATGCCTTTAATCCTAGCACTTGGGAAGCAGAGGTAGGTGGATCTCTGGGAGTTCAAGGCCAGCTGGGTCTGCATAGCAAGTTCCAGGCCAGCTGGGACAACAGGGAGACCCTGTCTCAAAAAGACTAAAAAATATAGATGTTTAAATAAGTATTACAATACAGAAATCAGGTATGATTACCTTTCAATGTTATATGAGACAAAAGCTCTTATGAATTTGATTTTATTATGTGTGGATAATATATGTGGATATGTACATATGAACATATATTTTGTGTATGCACATGGGGAGTTGGTGGTCAATGCTGGATGTCTTTCACTCTCTAGTTTATTTTTTAAAATTAAAAACTCTTATTCATTATTATTTGTATGTATGTATGTATGTATGTATGTATGTATGTGTGTATGTGTATGCCATAGTTCACATGTAGAGGTCAGAGGACAACCTTCAGGAGTCAGTTCTCTCCTTCTTCCACTTGTGAGTCTTAATGATCAAACTCAGGTCAGAGGTTGTCAGGCTTGGTGGCAGGTACCTTCACCAGCTGAGCCATCTCTCCAGTCCTCCTCCTTATTTTTTTGAAACAGCATTTCTTACTGAACTTGGTGTTTACTGATTGGCTAGATTGGCTGGCCTGAGTGCCTGGATCTCTGTCTTTCCAGCTCTGGTATTATAGGAATGTCTGCCTTTTTATGTGGGTATTGGAGATCTTAACTGAGGTCTTCATGCTTGTGTAGCATGAACTTCACTGAACCATCTCCCAGTCCATGAATCTAATTTTAAACCAACTATGGTTTATTGTGTTTGGAAAGGGATTGTGCTTCCTGCAAGGACCCAACTGAAACACATCTTAAGCAGGCAGAAATCGGCTTTAGGAAACAAGGCTGGCAGTGTTTCCTTTGTTGCTTGCTTCCCAAACATCTTATTAGACCTTCTCTCTTCTGCCATCTAAGTCCTTTTTGAGATTATTTTGGAGCAACAAAGTGAAACAACAGTATACACTTGTGAAAAACAGCCTTTTCAAGTAGCAGACTGGAAGACAGCATACCTAACTGCCTAAGACCTGGAAGCTTTTCCTGTGAGTGGGAGGTGTGACTCTCTAGCTGGAGATGATTGGATGAAACACACAGGCTTTATTTACTAAGAAAAAATAAAATGCAGATTTGGAAGGAATGAATGAAGTCGCTTCAAAGCATCCACTCCCTTAGTCATGTCAGCACCCTAACCTCCCAAGCACCACGGCTGTCCTCTTTCTGTAAGCACCACACCTCCATCCTCATTCCAAGGCCTTATGAATGAATTAACCATGTCAACCTGGACTCATTCAGGCTATGGGTATTTTGTGTAATTTCTTCTTTCCTTGATGTAAGAAACTGACCATAGCTAGGAAAATATAGTTTATGAGAGGAGATATTGCAGAAGGATAAAGAAGTTGGATCGGGTACATCTAACCCACAAACAAAAACAACAGTACCCAAACCCACTGACAATTACTCAGTACTGCCATAGGATGGAGACTGGCTTGCTCTGTTCTTATAAGTTCCATGAAAAAGTGTAATAATCATCTTAATTTTACAAAAGAAGAAACTATAGCTTAGAAAATAAGTGATTTGGCTGGTTTAGCAAATGACTTTGGTACACTAGTGGCAATTTTATCTTGGAGGTGATCAACAGATATCTAATTGGATTTAAAGTGCACTTAGTGTGAGTAAACAGCCAAACACACATGGATAGAGAGGTCATAGATCATATAGGAAACCCCAAGGCTGTCGGAACCCTAGACATATGTAATTTCTCACTATGTGAAAAATATGTATCCTTATATTTTACACACAAATATCCCATTCACCACTCATCAAAGAAGCTTCTTTTTCAACAGACAGAGATTATTACAGAGTTTCACAGCTGGTCATTCACAGAGATTGTCTGTGAATTGCCCAAGCGTTAAGTGGCACATCTACGATGCAACCTGTGCACCTAAGGCTCACTGTGCTGGATAGCTTTAGTGTCAACTTGACACACCTGGGTTGAGGGAGCCTCAATTGGGGAATTTGCTCCATTGGATTGGCCTGTGGCCATATCTGTGGTGTATTGTCTTGATTGTTGAGCAGTGACAGTATAAGAAGGCAGGCTGGGCATGAGCCAGAGAGCAAGCCAGGAGCAAGCCAGTGGACAGCATTCCTCCATGGCCTGTGCTTCAGCTCCTGCCTCCAGGTTCCTGCCCTGAGTTCTTACCTTGGGCTCCCTGAGTGATCAACTGTGACCCAGGAGATGTAAGCTGAATAAACCCTTTCCTCCCCAAGTTGGTGTCGGTCAGAGTGTTTTGTCACAGCAATGGAAGACAAACTAGGACAGAAATTGGTACCAGACGAGTGGGGTATTGCTGTGACAGACCTGACCTTGGTGTTTTGGGGAAGGATTGTGGAGGCGTTTGGAACTTTGGGCTGGGAAGATCATTGAATGCCTAAAGATTGTTGCTGTGGAGCTTGGAGCAGTTTTGCTGAAGGAGTTGTAGAAGATGGAGGCCTGGCTTGTGAAGTTTCTAGTTTCAAAGGAGAGCAGAGATCATCAGGACTGTGTAATCTGTGGGTTCTGGTCAGCTGGGGCTGTGGAGAATCAGCTGTAAGTAACAAGAGACCAGAACCTGAAGTGAAACTTTTGTGGTACTGGGGCAATTGATGCTGGTTAGCTGGGGCTGAAAAATCAGCTGTAAGTAACAAGAGACCAGCATCACTGAGGTGAAATCTTCTGGGGAGAATATCTTCAAGGTCAGCACACAGAAGCTGTGACCCAGAAAGGGCCTGAGCCTCCATCTCGAGCCAGAAGCCGGACTTGGTAACGTGTAAGAGTCTCCTATATGGTTCCGGTGTTGAAATTTGAGGGGGTCACAGAGAGCAGCCGAGGCTTGGCACTGTGAGAGGTCAGGAAAGACCATTGGTGGAAGTGCACCTCGGTTGCTGTGAAGACCCCAGGATTGCAGGGGTCATGGAGAGAAGCTGAGGCTTTGCACCAGGAGAGGTCAGAAGAGACCATTGGTGAAGGTGCTGCCTCAGTTTCAGTAGCGACCCCAGCTTTTTGGAGATGCCGGTACCCTGGGACGACCACCAAGAGCAGCGGTAGGTGTAGAATGGAGTTGGCCTGGGCCTGCGAGATGAGTGTGCCACGGACGGCAGAGTCGGAGAGAGGGAGCTGCCGAGACCCTTTGGAGCCCAGAAGATCGTGAGTGGATCCCAGGTGTCCAGCCTTGAGCTACTTGCTGGACTTAGGTTTTGTTTGAGAGTGCCTGATTCTTCCCTTTGAAATAAGACAGTACTTGTTTTGGATTTTGCAGCAGCCCACAGTTAGGAGACTTTTAATAGACTGGACTTTTAAGTGTTTGGACATTTTAAGGACTGTGAGGCTTTTGAGGTTGTACTGTCTTAGGTTGTGATTCATGTTAACATCATATTTTGGGGATAAGAACTGGAAAGGTGGTGGTTTAATAGTGATGTGTTTTGTGTGTCAAGTTGACAAGGGGTCAATTGTGCTGGATAGCTTTAGTGTCAACTTGACACACCTGGGTTGAGGGAGCCTCAATTGGGGAATTTGCTCCATTGGATTGGCCTGTGGCCACATCTGTGGTGTATTGTCTTGATTGTTGAGCAGTGACAGTATAAGAAGGCAGGCTGGGCATGAGCCAGAGAGCAAGCCAGGAGCAAGCCAGTGGACAGCATTCCTCCATGGCCTGTGCTTCAGCTCCTGCCTCCAGGTTCCTGCCCTGAGTTCTTACCTTGGGCTCCCTGAGTGATCAACTGTGACCCAGGAGATGTAAGCTGAATAAACCCTTTCCTCCCCAAGTTGGTGTCGGTCAGAGTGTTTTGTCACAGCAATGGAAGACAGACTAGAACACTCACCGAACATAAAGCAAGGGGCAAAGAGGGCACGAATGGATCTCTTAGTCCTCATCAATGAAGCTCCCTCATGTGACTGAGGGCCTGGAACATGAAAGGTCACAAATGGGCAATGCAAGGAGAGCAAGTGCACTTGCAGAGTGTGTGTCCTTGTCATGGCTCCTGTGTTAGGCCGCACCCACCCAGGGCTCAAGGACCAGTGCAGAAGGGGGAGGGTGGAAATATTGTGAGAGTCAGGGAGGTGGGGCATGACCATACAGAAACAGAGTCCTACAGGCTCCTGGGACCCTGCTCATGTGAACCTACAGCAATGCTGTCACCATGTGCACAGAACTGTGCAAATGGGCAGCAGATCCAACTCTTAGTTGAAGAATTTTTGGCAGCTGATTACTGCTGGGTGAGGAAAAGCTGATATTCTTAAGAGGAGGGACTGTGGATGGGGTGACTAGACCCCAGTGGATGAACTTGCACTGAGGGACGTCTGGGGACACTAACTTGACATGATTGGCCTTGACACAGATGACAGAGTTTTTGAATTCCAGCGTGGTGTGGGGGAGTGTGAGATGATACCAACAGGGGACGGGGTATAGAGATGATTGTGATATTCTGTGTGAAATACACAAAAATTCAATAAAAAAGAAAATAAGCTGGGCATGGTGGTGCATGCCTTTAATCCCAGCACTCAGGGGGGCAGAGGCAGGTGGATCTTTGTGAGTTCAAGGTCAGCCTGGTTTATATAGCAAGTTCCAGGACAGCTGGAGCTATAGGGAGACTCTGTCTCAAAAAGACAACAAACAAACAAACAACCCCAAACTCCTGTGATCTTTTGCCCCAGCTTTGACTTCCCTGATTATGCTACTGTGACTGGCCACAAAAATTTTGCAGATGTGATTAAGGCCACTAATCAGCTGCTTTTGCAATAGGAGATTATGCCAATGCTCCTAATATAAACACCATCCCTTTAAAATCAGTGTTTCCTCCAGCCAATAACAGGAGAGGAAATTAGAGATTTGAAGCATGAAAATAATTTAATAAGCAGAAAATGTCCATTGCTGGTTTGGAAGATGGGGAGATGGGGGTGGGGTGCCATGTGTCAGGGACTGTGAGACTAGTCCTTGGCTGCCAATCAACAAGGAAACAAGAACCTCAGTTCTATAACCACAGGAGACCGAAATCGTTGAAAAAGTATGAGCTTGGTAACACATTCTTCTCCAGATTGGCCAACATCTTGACTTTGGCTTTGTGATACTTTAAGCAGAGAAGGTCGCCACGCCTGTTGGACTTGCCATGACTGTGAGCTAGCACACAGGTGTTTTTTTAAAAACTGCTAAAATTGTGAGGGCTGATTTCACGGCCGTAGAAAGCTAACGAGAAACATCCAAGCACATTAATGTTTAAACGAACATTCTTCCATTTCCTTTGGCTTAAAGCAATTATTTGGACTCAAACAACTTGGGTTTAGTTTGCAGATTTAATTGTCTAAGCAAATGCCGTGAAGCATTCTGGACAGCTCATTTCCTATTGGCCTTTTCTTTTTTGGACAAGCATTTTGTGCATCTGGTATGAAGCAAGCACTGGGCCAGATGTTCAGAGACCAGATTCATTTTCTCATGGAACGTCTATTAATATTTTAGTGATGGAGACAACTCAGTAAATAGGCCATTATAATAGCATGGTAGACTGTATAATAGTGAAGTAGAAAGAAGGCCAAGGGAACCCAGAAAGGGAAGGCAGCCCTCAGTGAATGCTTTGGAGGGCTTCTGGGAGAAACTCAGAAGATAACGATGTAAGATAAGATTTAATTTGAATACATAGCAACATTCATGAGCTACAACATATGCCTGCTGAGTGACATTGTGCAGTGGCTATGCCCCCCCTTACAGTGTTCCTCATTAATCCAGTTTATAATTTCTAACAGGTAACTGATATTAGGGCTCTCTCTAGGTTTTGGATTTTTATAGTGTGCATGTATTGTTATTATGTTCCTATTTTGCTTCAGACTCCTCTTTTACATACATGTAGCCACTGTATATTTTTCTGCAGCTTGGTTTTTACACATAGTCTTTTATCTTGAGATCCACCAATACTGAAGGTCTCTCTCTCTCTCTCTCTCTCTCTCTCTCTCTCTCTCTCTCTCTGTGATCAAAGTGTAATAACAAGTGTGAGGCACAGAGGAACACCACATAGTGATTGATGGTCGAATTAAGAGCTCTTTAATAACTCCAATTCCAGGAGAACTCCAGTTCCAGGGGAATCCCACACCCTCTTCTGACCTCCGCGGCATTGCACGACACGGGTGCACACACCTGCATGCAGACAGTACATTCATACACATACCGAAATAAATAAAAATTAAAAAAAGAGCTCTTTAATAATTAGCTGGGGGTTGAGAAGGAGCTGAGAACTCTCAACCCAGAGGAGAAGCAGAGCAGGCTTTATAAAGCTTAAAAACCATGATTACATCATGCCAGGGGCAAAGCCAACAACCAAGGTTACCCTATTCCAGGGGCAGGTCAGTTAACGAAGCTCTCAGTTAACAAAAAGTTTCTAAGTTTCAGCTAGGAAAAACGTATTTCCCAGTGCTGTAGAAACAACATGCTGCCTGAAACTGCAGGTGCAACCTCCGGGGAATGGTTCTGCATGGCTGAAGTCGGTGAGAGTGGGGGGGGGGGCGGCTGGGCAGAAACACAGGTAAGTGAAGTCAGCTAGAATAAAATGGAGTCAGTTTGGCTATTTCAACAGCCTTGTTGTTTTGGAAAGTGGCTTCATTTATAAAATTTGCATACTATCTCCCTAATATTAAACATTTTTGTAGTAGTTTTTAAATAGATTTCCCCCCATTTATTATCTACTAAGAATGATCATTCTTTCTAGTCTTTATCTCTTTTAAAAATGCCATCATCTGGTCCTATACCCAGGCACAAAGGCAGCACTAAGTGGACTCAGTAGGTTTACCAAAATAAAACAAAACAACACAAAATGCCAGAAGTAGAATAGGGGATGGGAGGAAACAGGGGTTGGTTTGATCTAAACACAGTAAATGAATGTATGAAATTCTCAAACAACGAAAAGAAAATAAGTTAAAAATGCCAGCGTCCTGTACCTCTCATAGACTATTAAATAATAACCATAATCCCTAGTCCTAACTTCAGTGGACATATTTCTAACCTTTCTCCATTAAGCCTGTCCTGACTTCTGGACCAGTAGATGTGTCAAGAAAATGCATTCACATTGTTGCTGTATAGCAAGACTCAGTGACAACTGGTGACTTAAGACAACAATCACTTCTGTGCATTGACTGGGTTTCCTGGGAAGTATTTCTGCTCTGCACTGAGTCAGCAGGAAGCTGTGTGTGTGTGTGTGTGTGTGTGTGTGTGTGTGTGTGTGTGTGATGACTGGGTGGGAGAATCCAAGGTCGCTCACTGAAGGTGTGGGCTGGTGCTTGGTAGCTCAGCTGAGCAGGTTGGCTGGTGTCTTAGCTCCCATTTCACCTTTTTATATGGCTTAAATGTCATGGGGTTGACAGTTGAGTACTAAGTGTATGGAGAACCAGGGATCAGAAGTATTAGAAAATCCATTTCTCTGCATTCTTCTCATTAGGACAGGTAGAGGACCAGCCCAGATTCAAGGCTAGGGAATAAGCTTCATGTCCTGGTGACAGAGCCAGGGAAGGAATTGACAATGGCCATGTTCAGAGATGGCCACATTACCATTTATCACTATTTTCTAAATAACATTTGCACAATTTTCCTCCAATGCTTCTCTAATTTTCGTGAAGATGGTCATATCACCATGAAGAGGTTGATCTTTCAGTACACAAAGTAAATCTTTCTTGTAGATGTCTGCTAGTTCTAAAATGAGATTGCTATATAGACCTTTTAGTTAAACCCACCTTGCCCTTTGTTATTAGTATTGTGCATATTATACAAAAGAGTTGTGATTTATAAAAAAATATTCTTCCAGAGGCTACAGAGTGCTTATCCCTGAATAAGACACCTATTTCAAACTCAAGGCTTAGAGATAATTGCAGAAGAGAGAATGGAAAGATTGTAAGAGCCAGAGGTGGTGGATGACCACATGGAGTTTCCTAGACAACTGGTCCCATTACACATAGAAACCCAAAGCAATGGTGACAGCATGCAGAAGTCCTATGCAAGTTCAAACCAGACAAAACCCCAGCAAAGACATGAGGATAAGAAACCCCGACCCAACCTAAGGAACTTCTAGCAACTGATGGCTGCTGGGAGGAAGACAGTTTCTTACAGGGATGGGATTCCCGGTAGGTTGACCAGGCTCCAGAGGATGGGGTCATGTTGAGGGACACGTGGGGACACAAATAAGACCCTGTAGGTTACACTGCATATATAGTGGAGTATAGTGAATTGTGTCGGGGAGAGGTACAGATGGGGGAGGGAATCTAAATGCCATCAAATTATATTGTATGAAAATCATAAAAATTTGATAAAAATGTTTAAAAAAATAATGTTCTGCTGGGTGTGGTGGTGCACACCTTTATCTCAGCAATTGGGAGGCAAAGGCAGGTGGATCTCTATAGTTCAAGGCCAGCCTGGTCCACGCAGCTAGTTCCAGGTCAGCTGAGGCTATAGGGAGACCCTGTCTCAAAAAAGACCCCCCCCAAATAATAATGTTCTAAAGCTGGGCATGGTGGTACATACCTTTAATCCCAAACTTGAGAGACAGAAGCAGGTGGACTTCTGTTAGTTCAAGGCCAGTCTGGTGTGCAGGATAGCTTTAGTTTCAACTTGACACACCTGAGTTAAGGGAGTCTAAATTGGGGAATTGGCTCCATTTGAGTGGCCTGTTGCCACATTTGTGGAATAGTGTCTTGATCGTTGAACAATGGGGGAGAGCCCAGCCTATTGTGGGCGGTGCCACCCCTGGGCAGTTTGTTTTATATTGTATAAGAAAGCTGGATGAGCATGGGCCAAGGAAGCAAGCCAGTAAGCAGCATTCCTCCATGGCCTGTGCTTCAGCTCCTGCCGCCAGGTTCCTGCCCTGAGTTCCTATGTTGGGCTCCCTAAGTGATGAACTGTGACCCAGGAGATGTGAGCCAAATAAAGCCTTTCCTCCCCAAGTTGGTTTTGGTCAGAGTGTTTTGTCTCAGCAATTGAAGAGAAACTAGAACACTGGTCTACATAAAGAGTTCCAGGGCAGCTGGGGCTAGGGAAAACCTGTCTTTAAAAAATTAATGTTCTGGGCTGGAGAGATGGCCTAGCGGTTAAGAGCGCCGACCGCTCTTACAGAGGACCCGGGTTCGATCCCTAGCACCCACATGGTGGCCGAGAACCGTCTGAAACTCCAATTCCAGGAGAACTCCAGTTCTAGGGGAATCCAAGACCTTCTTCTGACCTCCGCGGCATTGCACGGCACGGGTGCCCAGACTTGCATGCAGACAGTACATTCATACACATACGGAAATAAATAAAATTAATAAAAAAAATTAAAAAAATTAATGTTCTATATCACTTTAAAATTAATGTTCTATATCACTTTAGAATGGCTTGTTAGGATTTTCCTACAAAACCCTCTGGGAGTGGTTTTTTTTTTTGACAGCTAGCTCTTTAACAAATTCTTTTATTTCTTATTTGGAAATACTTATGTTTAGATTTTTAAAAAATGTCCTTCCAGTTGATTTTCTCTAGATAGTAATTCCTCATACTAATGTGCCCTGTCTCTCTATCTACCTATCTTTCTATGTCTTCCAGGTCCTGCTTTTTGATGGTTGATACTGGGTTATATAATGAATTGAAAACTATGACATATCCTCATTGTGGTTTGAGCCCTTTAGTACTATGAAGTGATCTTTCCTTTGATGTATTTTGATCTGGATTTTGTTGTGTTTTATATGATAGCTATCTTGTAACTTTTCCTCTACCATCAAAAATATTTCTTGCTGGGCATGGTGGTGCTTTCCCTTAATCCTAGCACTTGGGAGGCAGAGGCAGGTATATCTCTGTGAGTTCAAGGCCAGCCTGGTCTACAGAATGAGCTCCAGGACAGCTGGGACTAAAGGGAGTCCCTGTCTCAAAAATACCAAAAAAGTTTTTTCTCAATCACTTTGTTTTGAATATATCTTGTATACTCAGAATAGAACTAGGTTTTACTTTGGTCTTTAATTAGAAACTCATTTTTTTTTAAAATTTTTTTTTTATTATTTATTTTTGTATGTGTATGAATGTATTGTCTGCATGCAGGTCTGTGCACCCGTGTCGTGCAATGCCGCGGAGGTCAGAAGAGGGTCTTGGATTCCCCTGGAACTGGAGTTCTCCTGGAATTGGAGTTACAGACGGTTCTCAGCCGCCATGTGGGTGCTGGGGATCGAACCCGGGTCCTCTGCAAGAGCGTCGGTGCTCTTAACC
>VZQC01008518.1:533878-558585 GCA_009823505.1 Rhizomys pruinosus | reverse complement strand
GGGGCTGGAGAGGTGGCCTAGCGGTTAAGAGCACCGACTGCTTTTACAGAGGACCTGGGCTCGATCCCCAGCACCCACATGGTGGCTGAAAACCATCTGAAACTCCAATTCCAGGAGAATTCCAGTTCCAGGGGAATCCGACACCCTCTTCTGACCTCCGCGGCATTGCACGACATGGGTGCACAAACCTGCATGCAGACAGTACATTCATACACATACAGAAATAATAAAAAAAAAGTGTTCAGGTTGGATCTCGCTGTGTCCCCAACCTGGTTGGTGCGATAGCACATGCGTGCAGGTGACGGGCTTGCAGGAGCAGGGTGGCCCGATCTGCCCAGTGACACCAGTTCTCCTTGCACCTCAATGGATGTCATGACCCGGCTGTCCTGATCTACGAGTATGTGGGCAAGCGGATCATGGAGAGAGGTTCCAGACGCCTACTGAGGGCTTGGCATTGCCAAGCATCTGGCCAAGGCTGTCCTGGACTTTGTGGTGGAGGAGGACCTGCAGGCCCACCTCATCTGCTGGTACATCCAGAAGTACATCAAGGAGAACCCCCTTCTGCAATACCTAGAATGCCTACAGCCTGCTGTTGTATGACCCTGACTGCTACACTCAGGAGTGCATCCCACAGGTCTTCCGTGTGGGCCTCACCCAGCTCATGGGCTCTCAGGAACCTGCGCTCCTGTGGGGGACAGGTTCAGAACTATTCTTGTAAGGACACTCGTCTGCATCCCTCATTCAGAGTTCTGGGGGCCAGCTGTGAGAATGTATGGAGATCCAGAGTAGGAGAAAGGGCTGGCCAGGCTGACAGGAGCCCCTTCCCACAGGGACTCTCCAGCTGTGTGGAGTCTTCATTCCACCTGCTGCACATCCCGTCTAGCCCACACTGGTGGGTCCCTGCTGTGATCAGCTGAGGTGAGGTCCCTCCAGCACCTTCTGGAGTTGTGTTCTTCCTGCAAAGGAGGACACTCCCCAGAGCCAAGAACGACATCAGGAAATCTGTGTGCCAACGTTCCAAGGTAGGGGTGCCAGGCCTCAGCTGCTACAGTGCTAACTTTTTCTTTCTCAGACTTCTGTGCCCTGGGACAAGCAACAGAACTGCAGCAGACGGCAGCCTTCCCCGATGTGCGAGGACAGTGGATAGAGCTCTGGCCCAGACCTGACTGTGGGTGCACACTGACATGAGCAGGCAGACAGGGCATGTGGCAGTGGGCTCTTCCTCTCCTTGGCACCCACAACTTTGACCTCTCACATGAGCGATAGGAAATAGGAAAGCAAGATCCCTGTCTAAGGGTCTTCGGCGCCATGGACACCTGCTGCAGTCAGCTGAGCCGTGGCCGTGGTCTCCTGAATGGTGCCGTGTCCCTGGCTGTCCCTGGCCTTTCAGCTGCACCTGCTTCCTTGGGGGTCACTTTGGCAGGGAGGTGGCACACTGTCCCCCCAAATCCACTCGTGGCCCCTTTTTTTTCTGTCCTGGCCTGTCCACCTGCTTTTCCCGCTGCTGGGGTTGCAGTTCTGGCCCAGCCACAGCAGCTCAGGTCCACGCAGACAGCTGCGCACAGACCCCAGGCATTCCTGGGCTCAGAGCCCCTGTGCCTTGTGCTGCGAGTCGTGGGCGTGAACTGCTGTCACCGCCATCAGCATCCCTACCTCCTGCATCCCTGGATCTCCCGTTACCGATGTCCCTATTCCAGCCTTCAGGACCTCCAGGATAACCCTGGAGCACACCCCCACTTGCTCCCTTGGTTCTGTCTGCCAGGGGCTCTTTTCAAGGATCAGAGAACCCCCTGGACCACTAGGAAGACATTGCTGAGAGCGTTCTGACAGCAGGTGACACCCTTTAGTGCCAGTGTGTCCACAACACAGTACTTGAATGAGGGTCCTGAATCATGTGGGCCCAAGAACAGTGGCTGGGCTTCCTCTTTTGGCTCCTCTCCAGTTCCTGCAGGGCCACCTGGGCATTCTCACTGCCTTGGCAGCCTTAAAGTACCACTACACAGCCTCACGGTGTAGCAATAACCATGTCTCCGCCCTCCCCCCTTGGCCAACACTGCCCAATTGGGCCACTCTGGTGCCACTCCATACCCCTGTCCCCACTGCTCCATGTCCCGAGTCATTCCAGGAGCCCATGGCTGGGCACCAATGATCACTCCGGGCTTCATGTTCCTTCAGCAGCTCTGCTGTAGCCAGATCTTATCCTAGGGCTTCTCTGCCGGTCTGCACAGGCAGTGACTCACGTGCCTTTCCTCCTCTGGACCTGCTGTTGGTGGTGTCTGGGCCAAGTATGGTCTTGGGAACAGCCCCTCCCACTCACTTGTTTGACTTCTGAACATACTGCGTGATATGATCAACATGATGTTTGTCCCACTGGTAACCAATGGAAGACTAAGCCACAGTGAGGAGGTCAGGGAGCCACAGAGTGAGGGAAGAAGGGGAGATGGGTTGTGTAGAGGTCCTCCCTGTGTCCAGTCTATTCCTGGGCCCTCAGCACCAACAACATAGTGGGGCAGCTGCACTTCGAGGGGGAAGAGTCAGGCTTTGAAGGGTCCCATGGCCTGGCTGAGGTCTCCCACTGCAATGGTAGCCATTGGCATCAGGATCTTAGCCCCATTATGGGCAACTTTGCCATCTGCATCTCTGTGCTACACTCCCTGATCTGGTGATTGGTGGAAGAGGTCAGATACCACACCAGCTTCTGACATGAGCTGCTCTGTCCTGAAGTTAGTCCTTTGGGGATTCCTGGCCCAGAGCAGGAAGCTTTGCCTGCCATTGGTCAACATGGGCACTGCGGAAACAGTGACAAGCTTTCCAAAACGAGCACAGTAACAGGGAGTCATTGGCCAGAAACCCACACAGAAGGCTCAGGATCCAAAACCTGTCCTGCAGATGGTGCCCAGTACGGATATTGTGTCTGTTTACTTTGGGAGACAAATGACCTCAGCGATACACAGGTTAAACTTCAGCCACTTCCTGGCTCCCATGGTGGGCTGAGATGCCACTCTGCCTTCAGCTATAAGGATTCACACATGACCGATCAAGAACAGCCAGCACCCAGAGGTCTGACTTGCATATGGAGCTGGATTTGTAAGCCGGAAACTCCCTGGACCTCCTGGCCACACACTGGTCCCCAGAGCTGGACTCGGGCTAGCTCCTGTCCTTCCAGATGTCCTTCACTATTCTCAGGGTCCTACCTATTGCAGCTCAATGCTGTAAGTTTCATAAAAGATCTGGTGAGGCTGTGAATTCAGTTTGCAACTCTGCAACCTTCAGGATCACATTTAGGGGTTTCAGCTGTATCTGTCCTAAGGCTTCAAGATATTGAAGATGCTTTTTCTGGTTGTCAAAAAAGTGTTCAACATCCCTAATAATTAAGGAAATGCAAATTAAAACCACTTTAAGATATCATTTCATTCCGATAAGACTGTCTAGGATCAAGAAAACAAATGATCCCAAATCCTGGAGAGGTTGTGGGGAAAGGGGAACACTCATCCACTGCTGGTGGGAATGTAAACTTGTATAACCACTATGGAAAGCAGTGTGGAGAACCTTTGGAAGACTCAAAATGAACTTACCATCTGACCCAGTCATACCACTCCTGGGTATATACCCACAAGACACCCTACTACAGAGATACATGCACAGCTATGTTTATTGCAGCTCTCTTCACAGTAGCAAAGAGCTGGCACCAACCCAAGTGCCCCTCAACCAAGAGGTGGATAGAGAAAATATGGTACATCTACACAATGGAGTTCTATGCAGAGGTAAAGAAAGATGGCATTATGAACTTTTCAGGAAAATGGATGAAACTAGAGGATATTATGCTAAATGAAGTAGCACAGTCCTAGAAAAACAAATGACAAATGGTATCCCTCATTTGTGGATGCTAGTACCATTACTCATGCTAGTTCCCTTACTCAGTTGTAAGGGAAACTGAACGTTAATGTTATTTTCCTTTTTCTGAAAGCAACTGTGCTCTTATAATGTGTATCCCTTAAAAGGCTCTAGAATTAACATATCATCTATTTTCAGACTTTGGAATCTTGCTAAATGGGTGGAGGGTACGTAGGCATATTTTAGAGTAATATAAATTTAAAAGGGAAAAATGTGAATCCTGAAATATAATTTGGAAATACCATATGGTTTATTTTGAGTTGACATAATTTTAGTATAGGTGTGACACACACACACACACACACACACACACACACACATATATATAATAGTATAGATATATATATATATATGATGGAGCAATACAAATTGGAGGAACAAAGCAACGAAAGAGCTGGGACAAAGAACTGACTGAAACAGTAATTTTCTCCCCAAAACAATAATCCTCTGCTTTGAAAAACTTTAAAAAGACTCAGAAAAAGATACAAGGCAGATATGGCAGAATGCATGAACTTGGGTGGGGTGGGGGGGAATGGGAAGGGAAATGAGTCTAAACTGGACTGAGAAATTATGTATGAAGTGCACCAAACTTTAATAAAAATATTAAAAAATGGTGTTTTTTTTGGTCATTTAGAGACAGGGTCTCCCTGTAGCCCCAGCTGTCCTGGAACTCACTCTGTAGACCAGGCTGGCCTTGAACTCACAAAGATCCGCCTGCCTCTGCCTCCCAAGTGCTATGATCAAAGGCGTGTGCCACCATGCCCAGCTAAAAAAATGGTTTTGACAAATTTATTTTCATTTTATGAGTATGAGTATATTGCCTGCAGCTATATAAGTATACCTGTGTTGTACAATGCCCATGGAGGTCAGAAGAGGGTGTTGGATCCCCTGGAACTGGAGTTAAGGATGGTTGTTAGCCACCATGTGGATGCTGGGAACTGAATCTGGGTCCCCTACAGGAGAAGTCAGTGCTCTTAACCACTGAGCTATCTCACCAGTTGCTTCTGTGGGGTTTTTGAATACAAGTTTTTATGGAGAAGACAATCAGAACATGTACTCTTTGGTAACTGTCTCATTCCTGCCTTGGAAAGGCTTATTATACTTGCATCGTGTTCTGTCACTATAATCCCCACATTTCTATGTGTCATTCAGTTCTGTAGCTAAAGTGTTTCCTGTAGGCCTCTAGTGCTGTTCTAGGGCTTTCAGCTTTTGTGATCTAAGTCTGTTCTAGGATAGTTCATTCCTCAGGAAAGTCTTCTGGCACAAATGTTCCAGAATTCTTGCAGGCTTCTCATTCTGGAAGGCATTTAGAAGGAGTAGAGCTGACTCTAAGCATGCTGGCTCATATTTCCTCTCCTTGGTTATCTTTAGATGTTTTCCCATTGTCTTCTAGCATTGGACCCTCCTTATTAAGACCTTTTGATCTGCTTCTTCAAAGCTGTCATTCTCTAACTTTTCAGTGTTAGATCAGTGTTGACTGTTTCAGATCAATTATCCTACTGAAATCTTTCCAAAATGTAAACTTGTATCTTTCATTCTGGGGTTTTATTTCTTGAATGAAATGATTTTTATTTGTTCTATGACTATTTTGTTTTTATTATTTAGAAAAAGTTTTAAAATATTTTTATCAATTTTTGAGAATTTCGTACATTCTATTTTGATCATACTCAGACCCTCTTCCCTATCTCCACCCTCCTTACTAATGTCCTATACTATTTTTTTAAAGCCCTATAGACTAATTTATGTCTCAAATGCCCTTCAGTGTGAGTCCATCCCCTGGAGCCTGGTCAATGTACCTTAAAGAAAACTGACTTTTCTTTTCACAGTAGCTATCGGTTCCAATAGCTCCTAGCTAGGACTGGGGCTTCTTACTCACTTCTTCTCCTCCATGTTGTTTGGCTTGAGCTTATCTCGGTTTTACATATGCTATCACAATTTCTGTGAGTACATATGAGTAGCTGCCCAGATTTCTGGAAAACACTGTTTCCTTGTAGTCATCTACTATTTCCAGCTCTTACAATTTTTCTGCCCCTCTTTTGCAATGTTATCTTTGAGGCTTGGGAGGTGAGGGTTTCTTATAGATGTCCCATTCAGGGCTAACCACTCTGCATGTTGACCAATTATAGGTCTTTGTGCTAATTACCATGTGCTGCAAGTAGCAGTTTCTCTGGTGAGAGTTGAGAGATGCACCAGTCTATGGTTATAACAATAAATTAAGACTTTATTTAATACTATGTCCATTTGGCAAAGTAATAGTAGTTCCCCCCCCCGCCCCATGGCCTATGACTTATCTAGCCACAGGTTCCTAAGCCTGATATCAGCTCCATGAATGGGCTCCATCTTTAAAGCAGACTCTAAATCCAAGCAGAAAGTGGTTGGTTTCTCCTATAACAGTTGTGCCGCTTTTGCGCCAATTGGAAAATCTTGCCAGGCCAGTTGTTACTGTACTATTAGTAGAAAATTAGTATTATCTCTCCCCCATGTCCTGTGACATGTCTAGATTCAGGTTCCTAGAACTGATATCAGTGTCATGTGTGGGTTTCATCTAGAGAGTGATTGGTTACTCCCATAATGTTCATGCCACTATTGCTTTGGTGGGGATATCTTGCCAGGCCAGTTGTTGTGATTCACAGGGTTCTCACCTGACTAAGGTTGGTGATAATTTTTTCCTTCTAGTCCCATGAATAGCACTTTCCAGCACTTTGAATGCTAGCTAGTAGAGATGAGGCTCTGATTTCTCCTTGTTTATGTACTGTCTTCAGTAATAGGATTTCACCATCAAGTTCTGTTGGGTAACCAAGAGCAGAGGCAATGGCCAGCATTGTTTGAGGGTCCATGGGACCTCTGGCCAACAGCTTCAAGAGAGGGAGTCCATTACTGGCATTAGGGTTTTATTTTGTTAGCCTATTTTATCTAGCAGGGGCAATGTCTTCCTGTTTTAAGATAACTCCTTTTAATCTCTTTTTATAATGAATATATATTTTTCATAGTGACATATATATGTGTGTGTATATATATATATACATATGCACTTCAAGAAGTGTCTATTGTGATAGGTTCTCATATGACTTTTCATTTTGTTGCATTTGTTTATTTTATTTAGTGTGTGGGAGTATTACATGTGTATATGTGTGGGTGGATGCCATGGTGTGTGTGTGTGTGTGTGTGTGTGATGGCATGTCATGACACAGGAGTTAGTTCTCTTCTTCTACCATGTTGGTTAGTTGTCAGGCCTGGTGGCAAGCTCTTCTATCTGCTGAACCATCTTGCTGCTCTTTTTCCACTTATTTATTCTGGACTTTATTAGGTGTGTACTAGTTTATTTTTTTTAAATTGGTAGTTACATTAAGAGATGAAGTTCTCTGTACCAGCTATATTTATAACTAGTCATTGAGAAGGGGCCAATATGGAATTCCAGACTTTTCAGCTTTAATAATGAGTAGTCTGTTTTTCAGTTATTATATACCTTCATCTTCCACTAACTGTCTTTCTCTGTCTTTTTTGCCTGATTTCCTGTAGCCTCTGTGATCTGAATTTGGTCTATATATGGATAGATTAATCTCTTTTATGAAAACTCTTTATATTCATGGGATATAGTTCTTTTCCTTACCAAATGTGTCTGTCACCCCCCAAAGGTGTTTCTATATCTATCTATATCTTCTATATCTCTATCTCTACGTTTTCTCCCTCTCTCTATATATCTTCTTTTATTTTGCTTTTTAAGACAGGGTTCCATTTTGTTGTGCAGACTGACCTGGAACTTACTATGTATTCTAGGTTAGCGTCAAACTCATGATCCTCCTGCCCCTGTCTTGAAAGTGCAGCTATTATAGATGCGTGCCATCAATGCCTGGCTCATTCTCTGACTTCTGAAGCTATTTCTCAGTGTTATCCCATACTTTCATTCTGGGATCCCCACATTAACCCCCAGCCATATTCCTTAGCCTCTGAACACCATTGAAGTTTTGGATGTGGTTGTGGTCAGTCTTCAGGAAAAATGTTTCCATGCCGTATGTCTTCCCTCTCATTAATTTCTTAGTAGTCAGCTCAGTATCCATTGATTGTCATGATACTTCAAGATTTTTCTCAAGTAATCCTTAAGTTGTGGCCTACAACATATGCTTATGCCAGCCACTTTATTTCATCCATCACGTAGGCATTTCTCACCCTATGTTAACATTAGGATGATCACCATGTAATAAAGTACTTAGAGGAATGCTGAGAGACTATAAGCACATAAATTTTTACTATAGTATATTGTTATAACTGTTCTATTGTTACTCTTTCACTGTGCTGAGTTTATAAATCAGCCTTTATCATAGATAAGTACCTATAAGAACAAAACCCATAGTATTAAGTATTCTTCATCGGTTTAGATATCAGTCTTAGAATGAATCCTTCATAGGTAAGCTGTAGTACTCTATTAAGTACGCTGTAATTTTGTTATAAAGTAAGCCTAGATTTTTTCTTCTGTCCCTCCCCCACTTTTTCTGGGATGCTGGGCCTTGCACATGGTAGAGAAGCACTGTGCTACTGAGCTACAAACACAGCCCAAGATTTGTCACTAGGCAATAAATTGCTTGAGGAATAGTATCAAGAGTAAACAGTACAATTACAATTATGTCTTTAGAATAGAGTGTTTTAATATCCAAATGTTCTTATTGTGAGTCTTTGGGAGATCATAAAAATGAATTTACATGCCTTATTAGAAACGATTATTGGTACTGAGGCTGGGTGATGTTTGCTATGGAGATTCTCCCACCTGACTGCTCCTGAGATAATGCCAACAGCTCTGAGACTTTTCTACCCATAAAAGGAACCAGAGACCATGTATACAAGCTGTGGCCTGTGAAGCAGAGGCCTTCTGGTCTGAGCCCATATTGCTTATGCATGTGTGAAAGAACAAATAAGATTAGCTACCTTCTTAGAGATATAGTGCTGGGGAAAGAGAATGTCTTTGGTTTTATGATTTTTGCCATGGCTTGTGGCTAATTACACATTTTGTCATCCCACACTTCTGGCACATTTAGTAAATAAAGTGACTTATTGTTACTAAGAAACAATAATATTCTACAGTGCTTTCCAGCACACAAAATGCTTTCATGTACATTATATAATTTGTGATTTCTTGAGGGTGGTTGGCTAACACAGATGAGTTGTCTGGGGACTCCTGTGCTGTTGTGTTGTCAAGGGAGACAGACCATTTTCCTAGATACCTGATTTCAATGCAAAATTGCATTAGAAAAAGTTGTGGTAATAAATAAGCTCCATAAAATGTTTTAAAGAGGCTTTCAGGGTTGAGTGAAACTGAACTATGAAAAAGGACTATACAAACTTTTAAAAAGCTTCATGAATATCTTTTCTTAAAGAAATTAAACTAACCAAAGTCATCTTTTTAAGAATGAGGGTCAAGCCTAATCTGGAAAAACAGGGCATTCAGGAATACTGGAGGGAAATGTCTGAAGAATATATTAACATGTTTAATCGCTCCACCAAGATAGCTACACCCCCTTTGTCTATGTCTCTGTGTATATGTCCCTTTCTCTTGCTGTCTCAGTCTCTTCTTGTGTCTCTGTTTCATTAGTCATCTGTTTCTTTTTTATTTTTTTAAATTTTTATTTATTTTGTATGTGTATGAATGTGCTGTCTGCATATAGGTTTGTGCACCCGTGTTGTGCAATGCCGCAGAGGTCAGAAGAGGGTGTCAGATTTCCCTGGAACTGGAGTTAAAGACTGTTCTCAGCCACCATGTAGGTGCTGGGGATCGAACCCGGGTCCTCTGCAAGAGCAGTTGGCGCTCTTAACTGCTAGGCCACCTCTCTAGCCCAGTCATCTGTTTCTTGTACATAGAGACACTCAATAAGGAACAACATTGAGCTGAATTGCATTTACTTTGGTCTTTCAAAAGTTCAAGTTTGGGATATTCATATTGAATACAAATGAGTTAGTGAGATGGTTTTAAGTAAAACAGTATGAATATTTTATTTTATTTTTTGGACTTTTCGAGACAGGGTCTCCCTGTAGCCCCAGCTGTCCTGGAACTCACTCTGTAGACCAGGCTGGCTTTGAACTCACAAAGATCCGCCTGCCTCTGCCTCCCAAGTGCTAGGATTAAAGGCGTGCACCACCACGCCCGGCAGTATGGATATTTTATAACATTTCTATGAAGCGTTGCAGGCAGAAATCTCCATGAAAGGAAAAGACTGCTACAAAGTATACTGTAGTTTTTTTGGGGGGGAGTATGTGTGGCAATACTCAACTTACTGAATGTTTCCCCTCCCTCATGTACCACTGTAGATCATTTGAGATGATGGAAGAGTAGGACAGTTTTTAAACATGTCACACTTAAATGTACAAGTTGAATGGAGATGAGAGGAAAAGTCTCTACAACACTGAAGAAGAACTGCCCGTTAACGATGGAGGCTCAGTGAAGTGACGATTGGGTGGAGCCCTAATGATGGGCCCACTGGACCAGTTTGCTGCACCAATAGGTTCTGCCAAACCAACAGTCCTGCTTCTCACTGGACTGCAAGAAGCCTGAAGGAAACATCTCCGGAATGGAAGAGCTCAGAGGGCTTGTACCCGTGATGCTGGAAAAAAAGCTAAGGTGAACTTAGTGTCTGTGAGCCCTGAACTCTGACTCATTCTTGTCACTTGTCAGTGGATGCTACGAGGGGAGCTGAGATAAGAAGGCTATTCAGTTCTTTCTTTCTCCCTTCCTTGCTCTTCTGTGCTATTCAAATAGTGTCAGGACGGCAAGAGATCAGAAGCTTTTGGTTAGAGTTGCATTTCCCTGCTTTTGTTCTCTTGAGACTTGGTGCCAATACAGGAGCAGGCTGCTCTCATTATGAAGTGAGTTCACCCACGTCAGTGTCAGCTCAGATCCATGAAAGGGAGATGCCACCACCATCTTAGAAATTATACCAATGTAACTTGCTTACCTGAGACCTGATCTCCCTGTGGCCCCAGCTGGCCTGGAGCTCACTAAGAAGACCAGGCTGGCCTCCATCTCACAGACATCCACCTACCTCACTTCCCAAGTGCTGGGATTAAAGGCATACACCACCATGCTCTTCCCCCAGTGTCATTTCTGAACATGTAATTCCCTTCAATCAATCTAAGCAGAGGTAGGTGGATCTCTGTGAGTTCAAGGCCAGCCTGGTCTACAGAGTGAGCTCCAGGACAGCTGTTACTAAAAGGGAGACCCTGTCTCAAAAATACTAAAAAAAGGGAAAACTAAAAAAAAAATATTTTTGAGCTATGTTGTCTAAGCTAGTTTCCAACTCATGAGATTAAGCCTTCTCCTGCCTCCATCTCCTAAGTAGCCTGGACTGTGGGTGCATGCTGCTTCGCTTGGCTCCATCATTTGGAGTTTATGATGACCTCCTTGGGCACGCCTATAAGAGCTAGGTAATACACGTCTCATCACAGACATCCATTATGTTCCCAACAATAGAAAAGGTGCTATGCTCTATATCACCACTCTTCTGGTGTCAGAAATACAATCAACATTTATTATCAAGTGCCAATGACAAGCCCATGTGTGACAAGAGAAAGAGCCTTGCCTCCTGGGAGGAATAGCCTGACAGGTATGAAGGGGTGAGCACCATGCTACTGAGAGACAGCAGAGAAGGGAGGGCGGCAGGAAGACCTGCTGGATCTTGTTGCCCAAACACATCAGCGTGGATATTTAGACTTTGTTTTAGAATAAGTTCTAGTTCTGCCTTTTGAATTTCTGCATTTTTAGCCATTGAACAATACTCTGTATGAAGGAGGAGGGAGTTTTGGAAGTCAAGTTGAAATGGGAATCTCATGTTTCAAGGAACTCTTAGATGTTTTCTGAGAACATTTGGCTCTTTCACCTTTAATTCCTGCTCTGTCTGGTAGACCAGGGCTCCAAGTCGATCCTGCTTTCTGAAGTACTCCCTTGGGGCAGGGAGATGGCATCTTCCACTGGGAATTCCAGGGACAAGAACTTCCTGTACTTCTTTCTCCATAGGATAAACAGAACCTTGTATCTGAGACTTGGTATTAAAATGAGACAGGAGTGGAGGTCTGGGGAACAGCAGAGGAGGATGGCTTTTTGCAACAAAACAAGGATCCCAAGTGGACTTTTGTTGTTTTAAATTTTTATTTAGTTATTTAACTTATTATTTTTTAAATTTCTGTGTATGTCTGGATTGCCTGTATATATGTAAGTGCACCCATGTTTTACACTGCCTATGGATATCAGAACAGAGCATCAGATTCCCCTGGAAATGCAGTTACAGATGGTTGTTAGCCATCATATACGTGCCTAGAATCAAACCTGAGTCCTCTGCAAGAGCAGCCAGTGCTCTTAAATGCTGAGCCATCTCTCCAGCCCATGTTGTTGTTTTCTGAGCCCGAGTCTTCACTATGTAGCCCAGGATGACCTTGAATGATCTTCCTACCTCTGCCTCCCAGTGCTGGGGTCATGAGCATGAGCCACCGTACTGAGCCTCTAAAGAATTTAGTGGGGGAACTGTCATGGGTTTGAGGCTGAAAAACTTTGTCCTTGAATAATTTTACTTAATTTTCTCTCTCCATAGGTTTGATAGACATTGCTCCAGGATAGAGTCGCATTATTTCTCATGAATCACTGATTAATTCACCAAAGATGAAATCAGCTCCTTCCTCATTCTCATCACATCATGTGTAATTTCCATAATAGAATTATGACCACTCTCACATATACTATTAAAATAGTTCTTGAGTCCCTTTTTCTTTGACAAATGATAGAATTTAAATAGTATTGACATGAAATTTGGCTTATCAGGAACTGCTCTTTAATATATATATATATATATAGCTAATAATATATGCAACTAAGGATATGTAGAGTTCCTTAAAGATAATGCCTTCTCCTTACCTGTTAGCCCTACCAGATGAGGCATTTCAGAGAGGGGGGGAAACTCTTCATATATGCATCAAAGAAGCTAAGAAACCTTTATAAAAGGAGTGGAAGAACGCCTTTTTTTTTTTTTTTTTTAAGAGAATACATTTTCTTATAATATTTTTTGAATTTTTATGTTATTTTATGTGTATGATGACTGTACTGTCTGCAGTAGGTTGTGCACCTGTGGTCATGGCAATGCTGCGGAGGTCAGAAGAAGGGTGTCAGATTCCCCTGGAAACTGGAGTTAAAGAATGGTTCTCAGCTGCCATGTGGGTGCTGGGATTCGAGCCCGGAGACCTCTGCCAGAGCCATCATGTGCTCTTAACTACTAGGCCATCTCTCCAGCCCGGAAGAACTCCGTTGAAAAAGACTGGGTAGATTGAATAGACAGTTAAATACTGAATGAGAACAATATAGACTTTCACACAGTTATCAATTATTGACTTTCTGACCAAGGGAAACATGCGGTGTGTGCTGCAATTCTAATTCTAACCTCCAGAGTCTGACAGAAAGATAGAGTTCAAGACCAACCTGTCTTCACATCACACACACACACACACACACACACATACACACACACTCACAGCATGTTGGTGCATGTTAACAACCCTAGCACAGCAGCAGCCCAGGCAGGAGGATTGTTTGAGGACAGTCACAGCTCTATAACAAGACCAAATCTCAGAACAAAGCAAAACAATAACAAAGAAAACCCACAAAGAACCAAGAGGAGAAAAATCATAGAAACTAAATCCTTGGAGTTATGATTATCAGATACTTTGTATAAAGATTACTGGTAGCCATTCATAAAGAAAAAGAATAACAGTAGCATCATTATTGTTGACATCAGCGTCTTTTCAGGACAAATGCATCATCCTGTGGGCAGATCCTGCCTACCCTCAGAATGCTTTATTTCATGCTCCTCTTGGCTCTGGGTTACTTGCAGGCCTTGTGGGAGTAACTAGAAATGGGTCTTCAAAGTAGAGCCCAGTAGCAGCAGAATTCTCTTCCTCATGTGCCAGGAAATAGGATTCTAAAGTGTTCATGAGATGGTAAAAAGATGGTGAAAGGCAGGGGAATGGAGGCTGTGATGGCATCTTGATGTAAACTCTGGTGAGCGTCTCAGTTTCTTGTACATGAAAGGAAATAAGATATGTTTTTTTTAAATTTTTATTTATTTTTGTATGTGTATGAATGTACTGTCTGCATGAAGGATTGTGCACCCGTGTCGTGCAGTGCTGCAGAGGTCAGAAGAGGGTGTTGGATTCCCCTGGAACTGGAGTTCTCCTGGAATTGGAGTTACAGATGGTTCTTAGCCGCCATGCGGGTGCTGGGGATTAAACCTGGGTCCTCTCTGCAAGAGCAGTCAGTGCTCTTAACTGCTAGGCTATCTCTATGTTTTTTTCCCCCAATGTGTGGATGCATTAAGAGCTATGCATTTGTTTATCTGTGGCCTGAATGTCCTTCTACTCTTTCTCCGTTATTTTAAGCGCTAACACTTGAACATCAGGTGTTTTAGAATCACTTAAGGACCCACATATAAAAATGGACCAAATTTCTTTTACTACATGTATGGCTTCACTTAGGATTATTTAGTTGTTGGTGTAGTAGGGTCCAAAATAACTCATAGTCTTTTGAAATTATTACATCGACAGACTTTGTTCATATCCTTGTTGTGTCCAGAAAAGCCCACTGTATTCTAGATCACTCTGGTACAGAGTGCCCCTTGCCAATCTGGGATTCCATTTGTCATAAGTTGTGAAGTTGTTGAGTAGAATGTTTGGCTAATGTGTATGATTCTTAAAAGGATTTTAGGGCTGGGCACAGTGGCGCATGCCTGTAATTCCAGCACTGGGGAGGCAGAGGCAGGTGGACCTCTGTGAATTCAAGGCCAGCCTGGTGTACATAGTGAGTTCCAGGACAGCTGGGGCTACCAGGAGACCCTGTCTCAAAAACACATACACACAAAAAAAGATTTTAGGGGAGGAGATGTATGAAGTGTGAGAGTAACTCAGGCCTACTTGTGACTACCAGTAGTATGTATTCAGTGTATGCCTTAGTTACCCTTTCCTGTTGCTGACAAAATACCCTGGCAAAAGTATTTTAAGGGATAAGGGGTTCATTTGGCTCACAGTTCTATGGTCCTAGCTCAAGGTGGGCATGGCATGGTGGCAGGAGCTTGAGGTGGTTGGTGGCTGTCCATATCCCATTCACAATTTAGAAGCAGAGAGTGATGAATGTTAGTGCTCAGCTCATTTTCTTGTTCAGTCTGGAAACTCAGCCCATGGAATGGTACCACCCATGATTAAAGATGAATCTTCCTACTTCAGTTAACCCAAAGAAGATAATCCCTAACAAGCATGCTCAGAGGCATGTCTCTTAGGTGATTTTAGATTCTGTCAAATTAACACTCTAAGTACAGAGTGTATATTCAATAGAGTAAATCCTATTAAGATCAGATTATCTATTAATATGACAGAGTGATCAGTATTGAGACATGGTGCTCAGTGGCACTGACAGAAACCAGGATGGCTCCAACCTAGTGAGCCACGATGCAGCATGCTCTTTGAGATGACGGGAAGGTCTCATAATTATGTTAACTTTAAGACCCAAAGAAACCCTGTCTTTTGAAGTCCTTATCCTGTAGATAAACCTGGGATGATTTGATGGAGAGTTGTTAAAATGTTGGGGGAGAAATATAATGCTTTCCTGTTGATGGCTCTCTGCATTTAGTCAACTTGATTACTGAATCTGAATAGCAAGTGATAAAAGCAAATGATAGACGCTATTTATTTAGTACAGGGTACACCTCCTGTTTAGGATAGTATCTAGCCCCATGTTGACAAGATGCTCATTCCTGTCCCTTCTATCCCCTCCAAAAAAATTGCAAAAGCTTTATACGTGCTGGTTGTAGGTTTGAAGTGAAAATGGTTGTGATTAACTTGAAGCGAATTTGTGAGACACTTCCCATTAACAAAAGGTGAAGGGACAATAGGTCAAATATGAGGGGACTGAAAGAAGCTAGCTGGAGGATTTGATGATAACAGGGATGAAATTTTCTTGGTCTTCGAATACATGGAGAGCTATCACTCCAAGGGTGATAATGAGATTTTTCTCCATTATTGCTGAACTTGAGGGAAAAGAAACAATTCTCATCTATAGCTTTAGAGATTTGTCTTATTGAAAAGAAAGAATTTGGAATGAAGCATTGTTAAGGGAAAAGTGTGTGGAGCCACAGAGCAGAAGCTCTGAAACAAAGCTGATGGTTAAACACCGACACTCACCATTTGGCATCCATTTGCTCTCTGTTTTGAAAAGTGGTTAAAAACATGTTTACTATTGAAAATTCTTAGGGTTCTTATTTACCAGCTTGAGGAAAGAAGCATTTAGGGCTCTTAGAGTAAGCTAATCCAATGTAAGCAGAGGGAAGGAGTCCTGAGGAGCGAGAGCACAGCCTCTTTTCTCCTAATAACTCTTGCTTTGACAAGTGCGAAGTGCCCCATTATTAGCTTAGATGAATGTATCCATTGCAAGTCTCTTAGGCACACCAGCTGAAAATTGCTATACTTTCTGCCAAATGAATAGCTGCATTTTATAAATGTCACTCATAATTCTTAGAAGGATTGTCCATGGTACATATTACAGAGATTACTTGGTTGTTATTTTTCCTCTTAATTAGCCTTGCTAGTTGAAGAAGTTATACGCTACATTCTTTAACAAACAGTTCTCTTTTTGCCTCCAAACATACATAGCATCAGAAAAATAGAGATAAGACAAATCCTTAATACAATTAGGAAAACAACTTCATGCCTGGTTAAAGCTCTCGGAACTTTCCAGTCTGAAATCTGACTGGAACAAAACATTTTCATTATCCGCCACCCCCTTGAAAAACTACTTTTTCCTGTTAGTCTTTTTGAGACAGGGTCTCTCTGTAGCTCCAGCTGGTGGAACTTGTTATGTAGATCAGGCTGGCCTCATTCTCACAAGGATTTGCTGCCTGTGCCTCCTAAGTGCTGGGACTAAAGGCATGTGCCACCATGCCCAGGAAAACCATTTTTTTTTTTTTTAAGTTTTAAACAAGCCCTTTCTTTTTGTGTTTATGATGGTTAGGATATATTCTCCCAGAGTGTGGGAGCAACATAGAAAATTACCTTTTTTGTTCACATAGGGTGGTAGATCCAGTGCAGTGTGATGGTTAAACCAGAGACATTCTTTGTTCTTACTCACTCATTCAGCCTGTCTGGGTAGTTGCTATGTTGCTGGCTTTGGGAACACAAAGGCAAAGGAGGTAGAAAGAACAGCCTTCAGCAGGAATATATTTTAGTAGGGGAATAGCAATAAATAATTAAACAAATAATTGAGATTAACAACTCAAATAGTTGAGATTAACAACTCAAGAGGAAATGAACAGGGTTTGAAATGGCTCCTGGGTGGTGTGGCCTCACTGAGGTGGTAATATTTGATCTGATAGATTTAAATCTCAGTTCTGCCACTTCCTAGCCATGTGATGTTGGGTGACTGTCTTCTCTGAGTTTTAATATCCTTGTCCACAAAATGAGGTTACCTAGTTCTTAGACATAGTATGAAGGTCAAACAAGACAGCAAAAGCAACACAGGATTTGTCATATAGGAAATACTTTGCTACTAATGTTATCAAATTATTACTTGATTAATACACTGTAACCATGATAGCCCATTTTGTCCACATGAGGCCTTCTGCTTGGGCCACATAGTCTTCTCTGACCACAGGATGATGCCCTGAGCCTCAATCTACCAATTTGTATTTTTAAATATATTTTTTATTGTTATTAAACTTTTTCATACATCATACATCATTTCTCAATCCAATTTAGAGTCATTTCCCTTTCCATGGCCCCAATTTGTATTAAGATAGCTTGAGAGGTTGTAGAAGAAGGCCCAGTTTCCTCAACAGGAGTGCCTGTCAACAGCCAGCTGGATAAGGGCAGCTGAGCTCCAGTAGCGCAATTCCCGCTCCTCCCAGAATTTACTGCCCTCTCTTTCAGGTAAACTCTAGCCTAATTGGAGGTCTTTTGGACTCAGGAAAATTGTTCTATGGAGGTTTTCCACTTTTTTCCTCTTTTCCCCAAATGTTAGGTCAAAGCATGAAGTAGATCAGAAGGGTTTACAGAGAGGAAATAGATGTTTACTGCTCATTTCATAATCACAGGGCTGGATGGTTACAGAAGAGCAATAATCCTTTCCAGAACAGAGCTGTAGCCCAACTACCCCGAAATCCCAGGCGCTTCCTGGTTTTAGATACCCTTGTTTCTTCTCATGGGAGTAGGTGTTTCCCAGCTCCCTTTGGAGAACTGCCCCCCACCCCAGCCCCCAAGACCTCAGAGTGAAGCTGCCACGGGCAGCAAACTCAGGGAAAGTGATCCTTGGTCCTGCAGCTTTGTGTCCTGTGTCTAAGTGCCAGGCTCTTCTCAGCAGCTGGCACACAGTGTGCCCAAACTGGCCTGTTTCCAACTCCTGCCGGTTTCTGAGCTCAGCCTCCAAGGTGTCTGTACCTCTCCTCACCAGCCCTCTCCCAGTATTTCTGTATTTATCTTCCAGGATCTCTCTGTCTCTCTGTCTCTGTCTCTCTCTTCTCCCTCTCCTCCCTCTCCTCCTCTTCCTCCCTCCCTCCCTTCCTCCCTCCCTCCCTCCCTCCCTGTCTCAGCCTTGGTATATAAGTCTTTATTTTATTTTTTGAGGGCATCATTTAGGAATTTTTTAGCTGTCTTTGAGAGACTCTAAAGGCACCTTGAATCTTACACCATCTGTCAGAAACTCCCAAGTCAGGAAATTTTATATGCATATCTGTTTGTAAATTGCTTTTTTATTGAGTGATGGCTGATTATAGTATTGCTCCTTCTGGCTTGATTTATAGGCACCTTCATAGTATAGAGAGAGGTTTATTGAACTTGATAAATTACATTAGCTTGAGGGGCTAGGGAGATGGTTGTCAACAAAGCGCCTGCAGGGCAAGCTTGAGGCCCTGAGTTTGGATCCTCAGTGCACAAATGAAGAGCGGGCGTGGCGATGCATCCTGTAGCCCCAGCCCCTGGGAGACATTGCCAAACAGCCTAACCCAGTTGATGCACTCTTCTAGAGAGAGACTGTGTCTCAAAAAATAAGGTGAAGAATGACTGAGGAAGAGTCTGACATCACCCTCCGGCCTCCACATGAATGGGCACACACTGACATGAACACTTTACACACACACACACACTCACATAAGCACACACATAAATTATACATATATATTTTTTTAATATTTTTTAAAAAATTTTATTTATTTCTGTATGTGTATGAATGTACTGTCTGCATGCAGGTCTGTGCACCCATATCGTGCAATGCTGCGGAGGTCAGAGAGGGTGTCGGATTCCCCTGGAACTGGAGTTCTCCTAGAATTGGAATTTTGGATGGTTCTCGGCCGCCATGTGGGTGCTGGGGATCGAACCCGGGTCCTCTGCAAGAGTGGTCGGCGCTCTTAACCGCTAGGCCATCTCTCCAGCCCACACATAAATTATATTATTTCAGCTCTATGAATTTGTGCTATTCAAATGGTTTTAAGTACAACTTAGGAATTTCACGTGTTCTGCCCACTGAGGCATGCCTGCGATGCTTGTTGAAATCCACATTCATGACTTCTCTTAGTTTATCAACTTTTGCCTAGACCCAGGAACCTGCACTTAAATTTTTTGGAAGAACTGTGTGTGTGTGTGTGTGTGTGTGTGTGTGTGTGTGTGTGTGTGACTGGAGAGCAGGTGGTGTGTAGGGGTCTGTGTGGAGTAAGGGGACAACTGGGGTGTCTGTTCTCACCTTCCTCTTTGTTTTGAGGTAAGGTGTCCTTGTTTGCTGCTGTGTACACCAGGCTAGCTCGTGTGCAAGCTTCTGAAGATTCTCCTGTCTCCACTTCCCATCTCAGTGTGGGAACATTGGGATTACAGACATGCATTACTGTGTTCATCTTTATGTGAGGCCTGTGGTTCCAAACTTAGGTCCTTACGATGGCTGGGCGAGTTCTTTATCTATTAAACCATCTCCCTAGCTTGGAACCTGCATTTTTCTTTAACAACCAGTTTTTTCCTTATGATCATGCAAATTTGGGAAATAGAGGTAGGTGCCATCTGTAGTTGAATACCTAGCCAATAAATATGGTGCCTAGGAAAGGTGATATGAGCGTTTTCAGCTTGATGAGTTTGGTAAGATTGGCAATGAAATTCTGTTTGCTCCTTTAGACACATATCTGAGCTTGGTTGCAATTGTGTACAAAATGCAGTCCACCTTCTCTCCAGTAATGTGAATAAAGGAGAGGCCACCATTTGGGGGCATGGCCCATGCCATTGTTACCTGCTCTCAGGCCTCCATGGTCTTCTGTCTTCCATTCTCTAGATCCAGGGTACCATAAAGCCCTACACGACCGCAAAGTCAAAGATGGATTAAAGTAAATCCTTCACTGACCAGATGGACCAGGATGATCTCATCAAACTCAACAGTCACTCAGGACTTTTTTTTTTTTTTTTTTTTTTTTTGTCTTTTTGAGACAGGGTCTTCCTGTAGCCCCAGCTGTCCTGGAACTCACTCTGTAGACCAGGCTGACTTAATCACAAAGATCCACCTGCCCTGCTCCCGAGTGGGATAAAGCTGTGCGCCACCACACCCAGCTTCAGACTCTAAATGATTAAGAAAAGCATTCTAATAGTTTGGGCTTATGATCTAGTTGGCTTTATTTGCTGCAGTGTCCTAGCTTACATAGTGTGGTGTCACCATTACAAACATGCAGAGTACATTGTTGGCTTAGCTGTTAGGGGCACATGGTGAGAAAACACAATAGACTGGATAGTTGAAGACCTATGTTACATTATGGCAAAATATTTTGTAAAACTCTTGCTTTTCCATCCTGAGACCAGGATGGAAAACTTTATTTCTACAGAGTCCATAGAAAAGACTTGGATAGGGCTGGAGAGATACTCGCCGGTTAAGAGCCCCCAACGCTCTTGCAGAGGATGGGTTCGATCCCCAGCACACACATGGCGCTGAGTAACTGTCTGTAACTCCAATTCCAGGAGAACTCCAGTTCCAGGGGAATCCGATATCCTCTTCTGACCTCTGGGCATTGCAGACAGGGTAGCACATGCATGCAGGTACTACATTACACATAGAATGAGAATAATAAATAAAAAAGAAAAATTCTTTTAAAAAAGAAAGACTTGGATAAGCTAGAATATAAGTTTATGTTAATTTGGTTAGCTAGACATTGCAGGAAAAGGAAAACCTGGAGGCTAGAAAGATAGTGATAAAGTGGGTGTCCTGGTTTGATTTCTGTGCATGATAAACCATTCATGGGCAAAAGAATTGTGGGAGGAAAGGGTTGTTTGGCTTACAGCTATGGTCCATTATCAAGGGAGCCAATGCAGGAATTGGCAGAAAAACCTGGAGCATAGCCATTGAAGTAAGCTACTTACTGGTTTGCTCCTCTGGCCTGTGCACAACCTGCCCTCCTATGGAGACAAGATGATCTTTGGAGTTTGACTGCCAGCCAGGTTGGCTAATAGTGGTCCAGGTCCATGAGAGGCTGTCTTAGAAAACAAGGTAGATGGCTCCCGAAGGAAAAAGCCAAGTTTGTCCTCGGCCTCATGACACATGCACACAGGCACCGTGTACACAGGTAGCATATCACACCACACACACAGCACACCACACAACACACACACACATAGCCAAGGAGGACAGAAAAAAAATTGTTTTTTTTTAAATTAGAAAAGATATTAATGACTTTATAGAGTTAGAAATACACATTATTTCTGTATACCACAAATACACATTCTTTCTGTATAGCCACAATAGAAGATAAAACTTAAAAAAAGAAATCTATGTACCACTGAGATGGCTAGGTAGCTCAGGCTTCTGCCACCTAGACCGAGTTCCATCTCTGGGACNGCTATTCAAATGGTTTTAAGTACAACTTAGGAATTTCACGTGTTCTGCCCACTGAGGCATGCCTGCGATGCTTGTTGAATCTCACTTCATTGACTTCTCTTAGTTTATCAACTTTTGCCTAACACCAGGAACTGCACTTAATTTTTTGTGAGACTGTGTGTGTGTGGTGTTGTGTGTGTGTGTGTGTGTGGTTGTTGTAACTGGAGAGCAGGTGGTGTGTAGGGGTCTGTGTGGAGTAAGGGGACAACTGGGGTGTCTGTTCTCACCTTCCCTTTGTTTTGAGGTAAGGTGTCCTTGTTTGGCCTGCTGTGTACACAGCCAGAGTGCTCGTGTGCAAGCTTCTGAGATTCTCCTGTCTCCACTTCCCCAATCTCATGTGTGGGAACATTGGGATTACAGACATGCATTACGTGTTCATCTTTATGTGAGGCCTGTGGTTCCAAACTTAGGTCCTTACGATGGCTGGGCGAGTTCTTTATCTATTAAACCATCTCCCTAGCTTGGAACCTGCATTTTTCTTTAACAACCAGTTTTTTCCTTATGATCATGCAAATTTGGGAAATAGAGGTAGGTGCCATCTGTAGTTGAATACCTAGCCAATAAATATGGTGCCTAGGAAAGGTGATATGAGCGTTTTCAGCTTGATGAGTTTGGTAAGATTGGCAATGAAATTCTGTTTGCTCCTTTAGACACATATCTGAGCTTGGTTGCAATTGTGTACAAAATGCAGTCCACCTTCTCTCCAGTAATGTGAATAAAGGAGAGGCCACCATTTGGGGGCATGGCCCATGCCATTGTTACCTGCTCTCAGGCCTCCATGGTCTTCTGTCTTCCATTCTCTAGATCCAGGGTACCATAAAGCCCTACACGACCGCAAAGTCAAAGATGGATTAAAGTAAATCCTTCACTGACCAGATGGACCAGGATGATCTCATCAAACTCAACAGTCACTCAGGAACTTTTTTTTTTTTTTTTTTTTTTTGTCTTTTTGAGACAGGGTCTTCCTGTAGCCCCAGCTGTCCTGGAACTCACTCTGTAGACCAGGACTGCATTAAACTCACAAGATCCACTGCCCAGCCTCCCGAGTGCTGGATTAAAGCTGTGCGCCACCACACCCAGCTTCAGGACTCTTAAATGATTAAGAAAAGACATTCTAATAGTTTGGCTTATGATCTAGTTGGCTTTATTTGCTGCAGTGTCCTAGCTTACATAGTGTGGTGTCACCATTACGAACATGCAGAGTACATTGTTGGCTTAGCTGTTAGGGGCACATGGTGAGAAAACACAATAGACTGGATAGTTGAAGACCTATGTTACATTATGGCAAAATATTTTGTAAAACTCTTGCTTTTCCATCCTGAGACCAGGATGGAAAACTTTATTTCTACAGAGTCCATAGAAAAGACTTGGATAGGGCTGGAGAGATAGCCTAGCGGTTAAGAGCCCCAACTGCTCTTGCAGAGGACCTGGGTTCGATCCCCAGCACACACATGGCGGCTGAGAACTGTCTGTAACTCCAATTCCAGGAGAACTCCAGTTCCAGGGGAATCCGATATCCTCTTCTGACCTCTGCGGCATTTGCACGACACGGGTGCACAAACCTGCATGCAGACAGTACATTCATACACATAGAAAATAAATAAATAAAAAAAATTTTTTTAAAAAGAAAAGACTTGGATAAGCTAGAATATAAGTTTATGTTAATTTGGTTAGCTAGACATTGCAGGAAAAGGAAAACCTGGAGGCTAGAAAGATAGTGATAAAGTGGGTGTCCTGGTTTGATTTCTGGTGCTATGATAAACATCATGGGCAAAAGAAATTTGTGGAGGAAAGGGTTTGTTTGGCATACAGCTCATGGTCCATTATCAAGGGAAGCCAACGCAGGAACTTGGGACAGGAACCTGGAGCATAGACCATTGAAGTAAGCTACTTACTGGTTTGCTCCTCTGGCCTGTGCACAACCTGCCCTCCTATGGAGACAAGATGATCTTTGGAGTTTGACTGCCAGCCAGGTTGGCTTAATCAGTGAGTCCCAGGTCCATGAGAGAGCTTGTCTAAAAACAAGGTAGATGGCTCCCGAAGGAAAAAGCCAAGTTTGTCCTCTGGCCTCTATGACACATGCACACAGGCACCGTGTACACATGTACAGATACACACACACACACACACACACACACACACACACACACACACACACACACTAGAGGAGGGAGGACCTGAATTGTTTTTTTTTAAATTAGAAAAGATATTAATGACTTTATAGAGTTAGAAATACACATTATTTCTGTATACCACAAATACACATTCTTTCTGTATACCACAAATAGAAGATAAAACTTAAAAAAGAATCTGATGTACCACTGAGATGGCTAGGTAGCTCAGGCTTCTGCCACCTAGACCGAGTTCCATCTCTGGGACCCTCATGGTAGAAAGAACCAACTCCCAAAGTTGTCTTCTGACCTCCAAATGCATGCTATGATATGTGCACACCCCCAAATAAATATACAAATAAATGCAGTAAAAAATTAAAAAATAATCTGAGAAACAAATGTCCACAGAGATTTTGCTAAAAAATAATCTTCTCTGAGCCTCAGATACTATCCAGGTATCATACTCCTGTCTAAACCAGATGCTTTACATGACCCTAGAAAGCCATTGCTCATTTGAAAACAAAAACAACCTCACAAATAAAATATACTTAAGAAATATGTCTGTTGGGCTGGAGAGATGGCCTAGCGGTTAAGAGCGCCGATCGCTCTTACAGAGGACCCGGGTTCGATCCCCAGCACCCACATGGCGGCTGAGAACCGTCTGAAACTCCAATTCCAGGAGAACTCCAGTTCCAGGGGAATCCGAGACCCGCTTCTGACCTCCGCGGCATTGCACGACACGAGTGCACAAACCTGCATGCAGACAGTACATTCATACACATACAGAAATAAATAAAATT
>VZQC01008518.1:477383-533657 GCA_009823505.1 Rhizomys pruinosus | reverse complement strand
CATGCAAGTCTGTGCACCCGTGTCTTGCAACGCCGCGGAGTTCAGAAGAGGGTCTCGGATTCCCCCGGAACTGGAGTTCTCCTGGAATTGGAGCTTCAGACGGTTCTCAGCCGCCATGTGGGCGCTGGGGATCGAACCCAGGTCCTCTGTAAGAGCGGTCGGCGCTCTTAACCGCTAGGCCATCTCTCCAGCCCTGTTCATATTTATAAAATAATAACTGAGCACCCCAAGTTCCACAATCAAGAAAGAGGCTGAGAAATCTTTGCAACCTTGGAGAAAGTCACACTCCCCAGGCTCAACTCAGATGTGGGTCATGGAAGATGATGGACAAGGAAGAAGGAAGTTCCAGAGGTCCAGGATGATGGACAAGGAAGAAGGAAGTTCCAGAGGTCCAGGATGATGGACAAGGAAGAAGGAAGTTCCAGAGGTCCAGGATGATGGACAAGGAAGAAGGAAGTTCCAGAGGTCCAGGATGATGGACAAGGAAAAGGAAGTTCCAGAGGTTCAGGACAGAAAAGTTGAGAATAGCAGCACTACCGGAGACAGCATCATCAGGATCACTGGAAGGAGTTTCCTCACAGCTGGCACAGGGGACTTCATCCTGCCTGTCAGTCATCCTCCTGCCTGTCAGTCATCTCCTCCCTGCCAACCATCCTCCTACCTGTCAACCATCCTCCTGCCTGTCAGTCATCCTCCCGCCTGTTAGTCATCCTCCTACCTGTCAACCATCCTCCTGCCTGTCAGTCACCTTCCTGCCTGTCAGTCATCCTCTTCCCTGTCAACCATCCTCCTCCCCATCAACCATCCTCCTGCCTGTCAGTCATCCTCCTCCCTGTCAACCATCTTCTTGCCTGTCAGTCATCCTCCTGCCTGTCAGTCATCCTCCTCCCTGTCAACCATCTTCCTGCCTGTCAGTCATCTTCCTCCCTGTCAACCATCCTCCTGCCTGTCAGTCATCCTCCTCCTTGTCATTCTGGTTTTATTATTCTATACTGCATCTCCCATTCTCCTCTTTCTGAGCAGGGGTTTGAATGTTTTGGTGTCTCCATTTCTGTTCCCTCACTGTAGCTAAAGTGATTGTATGTATGGGTTAGAGAATTCGTCTTCTACTGGACCATGACAAAGCACTTCTAGATCTTATTGAGAGGACTATATATCTCCTCTTGATGTTGGACTCTGGCATGGTGGCAGTGACACAGGGGACTCTGGGTGGGCCCTCTGAGGAAAGGGTGTGTTTGCTTTACATGTGGGGAAAAGTGTGTAAAGATATGGGTGGGTGGAGAGAAGCAGGAAGAGATTGCTCATTTCTATCAAAACACATTCTTCTGGTCACCTAGGCGGCCCTTTTCTCAACTCCCCTAAAGTGAGGGGTTGCGGGTGACTAAATTATGTCCTGTGGAGAATGACTGGAAATGACATTTGCCACCTCCAAGCTGGGTCCACAAGACATTCAAGTTGCTCCATACACTTTCTCATTGAGCTGGTTGATGTCAATAGTTATGAGATCACAGGGGATAGTAGGGTCACAAGGCAGAAGCATCCTAAGTCCCTAAGTGACCAAACAGAGGAAAGCAGTTCTACTGACTCAAATTCTTGACCAGGAACATAACAATATCAAGGGACACCCTGCCATTTGGTTAACATTTGTGCCTATTTATTGCAAGACAGCATACCCTAAATAACAATGGATTTTGGTTAATGTCATAAACCTATATGCTGCTAATACTGCTAGTAATTCCATGGTTTCTCCTCTCCCCATTATAAGCAATTTGACCTTGGGAAAATTTCTTAATATTTTTGTGCCCAGTTTTCATTATCAGTGAACAGAAAATGATAGTGCCTCATGGGACTGTTGTAAGGAGGCAATAGATTAATGTATGAAACACTTCAAATATGCCTGAATCATAGCAAGGACTATATTAGTATATGTTGGTTATTACTGTGAATATATATCTCAGTGCCATTTCAGTTTTATTATTAATGGCACCACACTGCTTGGAGGGGGACACATGGCCATAAAATAAAGTGACACCGTGACTGGGACTGAGTTCTGTAGCTATATTATGAACTGTGTGCACACGAACCATAATCCTTTGTTTTGTGAAACTTGGATGTAGATAGTAGGTTGGTGAATTTGTAAGTGTTCAGGGGCAAGCCACCCTATAGCTCTGAATTGGCTCTTACTGAATTAATAGTAGAATCTATCTTGACCATGTTATCCTCAGAAAAATAAATGGTTTCTGCTAACTAACCTAAAAGGTGTCATAGATGTGTTTGTGGGAAAGTAAATCTACAGGCAAATGAGACTGGACCCTTGCAGAATGGGTGGGACCCTCACAGATCCCTGTGCTCAAGATGAACAAGGCAAGCCAGGTTCTCTGTGACTTTGTGCCCAGCCTTCACTAAAGGGCTTTATGTATTCCATCCACCTCCATCCTGCCTTTCTAGAACAGGGCAACCCTATCCAGAAACAAAGGCCTCCAATGTCTGGAGCCAACTCAGAGTTCAGTTTGCTATGGACCCCTCAAGAAGAGGGAGAGATGGATGACTTTGCAAATTGTTCCAGGCTGTTTACTTGAAGGCCCAGCTTCAGTAGGTGGTCAAATTCATTAACGATTTCCTAACCTGTACAGTGAAGGGAGCCAGGCTGGGTAGAACCAAAAGCCTGCTGAGGGGGAACCTGCCTGCTGAGGCCTGGCTTGGCTGGGATCCTTGGTATGTTGGTGGCTAATGCTGGTTTTTAGGGTCATTATGGATGGAGATGCAGGTTCCAACCCTGGGGCAGGTGTTTCTTACTATACTGATCACAGATTCATGCTTTTCTTTCATTATTCCTCCTTGTTCCTAAGAAAAGAAGTTTATAGTTTACCATCTCTGCAGTCCATTTTGGCATTCTGAGTGCGGTTTCCACCCCAGAAACCTCCAAAGGAGCTGGTGATCCTGTCTGAGTTTTTGAGTATGGAAAGCGGGTCTATGTGACTCCTGCTGCTGTACTTTTAGGAAGGCAGCTCATAGTCTAGAAGGCATACTCGGTATACATGTCACACTATCCACTATCCACCAAAGGGATATTGGGGGATGGGAAACCAACAGCTTTGAGTATTTGCGTGCCATTGTGTTTAAGAGGCATGGAGGAACAGAGTGAGCTAGTTCATTTAACCAGCCCCCTCTTGACACCTCCTTCCCAATCAGCTGTATACTATTATTTGAAGTTAAGAACCTTCACATGCACTGTGGCACAAGCACCCATTATGCACACACACACACACACACACACACACACACACACACAAAATAAACACATAAATAAATGAATGAAAAGTAGAACACTCTGATCTCAAGTGTCTTCTCTGGTGCCTCTCTGAAAGGCCTGCCATGGCTTTTTACTGCCTTCAGTGTGGCTTACTAGCCCTCTCTGATCTCCTGATAGTCCACACAGAACAGTAGCAATTTGTTCATTCAAGGAAGCTAGCTGGGTTCAAGGAAGCTAGCAGGGACCATGTCTGACTGGTTCCCACTGCATGTGCAGGGCCTAGCATGCTGCCTGGGAAATTAATACATTATTGTTGAATGAATGAATGAATGAATGCCCCTGTGCCTTGAGGTGGCTGTTAGTAGTGGCTTCATTATGTCCCCATCTTAGTAGAGTTTTCTGGCAGCAGATGATTGGCAAGAGGACTTGTGGGCCCA
Source organism: Rhizomys pruinosus (assembly GCA_009823505.1). Classification (NCBI taxonomy): domain Eukaryota; kingdom Metazoa; phylum Chordata; class Mammalia; order Rodentia; family Spalacidae; genus Rhizomys; species Rhizomys pruinosus. The sequence goes on along the minus strand of VZQC01008518.1, from coordinate 529,967 downwards.
TGACTTATTAAGGAAGGGTTCCTTGGGGACCCAGTAAGTAAGTGTGAGTCGAACCAGAGATACGTTTAATCTTTGCCTAGTTTCCTGGCACAGGGATTTCTCAAACCCTTGGCATTTCTTGAGTGACATTTTTAGGAGCATCTATTGTTAATCATAGTGAACCTCTTCTAGCCTTAATGAGTTTATGCTGATGTGGGGACTCTTGGCAGGACCTCTAGAATTTTAGGATGGGGTTGCTTTTGGGTTATTTTTGTGGCTTACAAGGAATGAATCCATTTTTTTTTTAAAGACTACCCTTAACTGTCTTCAGAAAGAACAAAAGAGACATTCCTAAATAAGTGTTCCTATATGGCTGAACCATGTCAGAAGTCTTTTTTTTTTTTCTGCCTTTTGTTTTGTAGTGCTAGGATCAAACCCAGGGCCTTGCACATGACAGATAAAGGCTCTACCACTGAGCTATAGCTCCAGCTCTTGTCCTGACTATTTGTTGTTAGGTCTAGGCTTCCCAGAATTCCAAGGGACACACAGATGCCCACTTCCTCCAGAGGCTGTCAATCTTCTGACCTCTTCCTCTGTACCTGAGGCCCCGCCCCATGGCCCCAGTCGCCGTCTTGCCCCTGCCCCTGCTCCTGCTCCTGATCCACCACATGCTACACGTGCTAGCAGGTGGCCCGCTCTGACAGTTCCAGTGGAAGTAAATCATGTTCCCGGAGTGACTTAAGTCTCATGTGCCTTTTTATCTGGGGTTTCACACCTTTAATATATATTAATATATATATACTACATAGTCTTTATAATAATCATATATTATAATATTTGTAAGCCAGAGACTTCGTTTCTATCTCATGTTTATTATTTCCCTATTCCTTTCACCTCTGTGGACTGCACATCACTTCCCTATGCTATTCTAGTTGTTATGGCTGCCTCGGAGTCTACCTTGGGCTGACTGCCATTCAATTTGGTGGAAAAAATTAGAACTGACTTTGAGCTCTTTGTGAAAACAACTTCCTTTTATATCTCACTCAGCTGATAGAGTAGCTGGATTTTCCTCTTTTCCATGAATTGTGTTAATTTCCTGCACAGGCACCTGGGTTTGCAAACACTGGCTTAAAGTGACTTCCCAAACGGAATGGCTTCTGATAGAAGAGCCCCGGGTGGAACCAGTGTTAGAAGAAAGGACACATTTCAAAGTAGAGCATAATGTAGATGGTGACTCGGAGATACACTGCTACACGTTCTAACTGGAGTTGGCTTGTTTTACACATCCAGATACCTCACCGTACAAAATAAGCACACAACGGTAACTCAGTATACAACCTGACAAAGCTCAAATGAAAGTCTATTCTGATGCCATCTGTCATGTGAGACATTAATGGATGGGACTATTTTATCAGTAAGGGTTGGTCACAAAACTGAAGGCTACAGATAGAATGGGAAGAAATGGGATTGTTACTTGGTAAATTGAAAAGCCCAAAGGCTATAAGGACATTTTGAGAACTATCTCTGGAAAGGCAGAGTGAGCCGACTCCAGGTGTCATTCTTAGACATTTCTGTAGGTGACACCACGTATCCTTCCGACCCTCACCCCATTGCCCCTGCTCTGCAGTCTTAGCTTTCAATAGAACGTGGGTTATTCTTTGAAATGTGCTGTCTGTATAGGAAGTGCAAGTATTTGAGTGGGCCACCTGACTGACATTTACCTTTTGAATAATGTAGATAAGGAAGCCCAAGTGTCATTTGCACACTATGGAGTGACACTGATAGGTGTTGGACTGTCCACTTAGGTCAAGACAATTCTTACTATATAATAGCTACATTAGAGATAAAATGTTTATATAAAATGAGAAAAATAGATGAAAGAATGTATCTAACACATTTTTATATGTTCATCCTTAAAGAAATATCTACTGGGCCAGCAGTTTGTTCATATATTTTTTTTTTTTTATTATTATTTATCTTTGTATGTGTATGAATGTACTGTCTGCATGCAGGTCTGTGCACCCGTGTCGTGCAATGCCGCGGAGGTCAGAAGAGGGTCTCGGATTCCCCTGGAACTGGAGTTCTCCTGGAATTGGAGTTACAGACGGTTCTCAGCCGCCATGTGGGTGCTGGGGATCGAACCCGGGTCCTCTGCAAGAGCGTCGGTGCTCTTAACCGCTAGGCTATCTCTCCAGTCCCTGTTCATATATTTGTAAGAGAGTTTTTTTTTCTTTTAACCCAGTATTTGGGATCAAACCTAGGCCTTGTTCATCTAGGCGTTGCCATTCTATCACAGGGCTGCAACTTCAGCCATGTGCATCGGTTTTAATGGATGAGGAGCTACTTAAATGCTGGAGAAACCAAGATAATGAATACATATGAATGAATTCACTCAATAATATATCTACCAAGAGTCCAATATCTGCCAGGTTCACTTTATAGAAGCAAAGGACAGCAAATAAATACACAGTGTAATTATGTGGTGTTAAATATGGTATAGTAGGATGGTATAGCAGAATGAGAGATCAGAGTTTCTCTGTGTCCGTGTATATGTATGTGTGTGTGTATACATGTGTGTGCACATGCATATACACATGTATTAAATTATGTGGCCAATCACTGCTAAAGAAAATTTAGTGTATGTGGGGGAAATGTCAAGCCAAGCTAAAAGCCAGTACAAATCTTTAAGGAGACTTTGGTATGCCTGAGGTCTGAAGAGCAAGATGACTATTGAGACTCTATCAGAAATACTGAAGAGGAAAGTGTTAGGAGATGAGGGGAGAAAACACAGAGATAAAGTCAAGGAGCACCTGGTACACTGTGACAGAGGAAGGCTGTGGGTGTTGAGGGGAGGGACTGGAGAAACTGACATTGTAGGTGGTCACAGCTACTCTGCTAGCTATGCCGAGACCTCACTGCAGAGGGCAGAATTGGAAGCAAGGAGTTGGGAGGTCGCTATAGCAGTGTGGATGAGAAACAGGGTGCTCCAGACAGGAGGACAGGCAATGGGTGGTGGCAAGTGGTCAGGTTTGGGTTATAGTGCATTGTGAACACCGAACTCATTTGTAGGAACAAAGGATAATAACAGATGAGTTGAAAGGAGAAGGAGAGGGATGGCATCACAGGAAGAAAGGAGTGATGGATAACATCAGATTGTTGCTTGTTCTCAGACACTGGGTGGAAGAGAACAGTGATGATCTTATGTTGAGAAGAGTGGGGTTGGGGGGTGGAGGGAGAACAGACCAGGTAGTTGGATAGATCAGTGCTCTGGGCCTTTGCAGGGAGGCACACACAAACATGGAAGTTATCAGTATATAAGTGATGTCTTAAGCTGTGAGACTAACACCAACAACCAACGAGATTCTGAGACTAAAGAAGAGAATTGAAGCTGAACAAGGAGGAGCTGAAGCTGAGCACTGAAATCGGTCACCACTCAGCCACAGGAGGAGACACGGGAGGCAGCAGAGGAGGTGAGAGGGAAATGCTGGTGAGATGAACAGGAACAGGAGAAGGTGGTGTGCAGAAAGAATAAACCATCAAAAGGGCCTCTCTCAGAGCACGATGAGGACTGGGCGTGACCCGGAAGGACCTTCCCCTAAGGAGCTCATGCACAGCGAGGGATGGGATGTTCGAACGAGGAAACTCACAACTCACAATACGATGGTTCCAGATATGCTCTAGTGATGTGGATGTTATTTCTGGAGGTGGACTGGACACAGATCAAGGAACTCTCCTTTGAGAATCCAGGAAACCTGTGGAGTTGGTATGTTTTTGGATTCTAATAGGTAAAGTCAGGATTAATAACACTTAACTTTTTTCTAGTTGGTTTAAAATATTGATTTTTATGATTTTAAATATGTATGTGTGTGTCTGAGTGCTGGTGGCCACAGACGCCGGAGACATCGGATCTTCCTGGAGCTGGAGTTACAGGTAGTTGTGAGCTGTCTCCCATGGGTGCCTGGGACTAGAACTCAGATCCTCTGCAAGAACAATAGGTGGTCTTAACCAATGAGCCATCTCTCCAGTCCCTAGTTGGTTGTGTGTTTTTTTTTTTCCTCTTTCTGTTATCCCATCTCTGGTTAATGTCCCATTACTATTGTGGAGTAGTTGTCAATTCTCAACATACACAGTAGCCATTTTATAAGGACAGTAATTTTATAAGAACAGTAAGGACTCTAACCCACTGTGCCCTTCTATAGCATTGTTGGAACTACATTCCACCCTGTTACAGTTCTTATCTCTTAATCACATTTTTTTGGTGTCTTTTTAAAAAATTTTATTTATTTTTTATGTGTATGAATGTACCGTCTGCATGCAGGTTTGTGCACCTGTGTCGTGCAATGTGGCGGAGGTCAGAAGAGGGTGTTGGATTCCCCTGGAACTGGAGTTAAAGATGGTTCTCAGCCACCATGTGGGTGCTGGGGATCGAACCCCGGACCTCTGCAAGAGCAGTCGGAGCTCTTAACCACTAGGCCATCTCTCCAGCCCCATCTTTTAATAACATTTTAATTAAGCCTTTGTCATTGTGTGCAATTGTACAGACCTCAGTAATGATAGCTGACTGCACCTCTAACCCTGCATGGGTGGCACTAGGAACGTGACATAAATTCATATTGCTCTTACAGACATCCCAAAGCCTTTATTATCCCTGTTTTTACTTTCCAGAACTGAGGCATAGAGAAGGTTAAATAAAGCTCTCAAAGCCACAGGATAAATGACCGAGACAGTATTAGAACCCGACCATGTGCTTTCGCTGCACTGTGGTCCTCGTTGTGACATATATCTGGATGGACGGTTATTAGTGAGCAGTCTATAAGAGACAGGCTTTGACTTCAGCTGCACTTTTCTAAAGACTCAGCAGTTGAATTGCAGGCGGTCACTTCAGAGTGGGTCAGTAGGACCCAGGGAACTGAAAAATAGATCCAGATGGGAAGGAAGGCACTTGGTTATTGTAGAGTTGATTCCCTGGTGGCCACCTACAGGCTGATAGTCAGCCAGAGCATGCTCGAAGCGAGTGGAGGCAAAAGCAGCTGGAGTCTTTGGGATGGAAACGACCACATCCTTAGTCTCTGCTGTGGATACGGCCCCTGCTTTCCTTTTACTTTTAACCCCACTGATGGCACATGAGATGATCATGTATGTAAAAGAGTGCACAGCATAAACCAAAGCTACCCTGTTCATGAATGCCTACTCTGTAGAAAGACCCACTTTATGTACAGAGGTTTATAATTTCTTGGGAAATAAAATAATGTGGTTTAGTTCTCAGAAACTGAAATATTAAAACTTTTTCAAGAAGTTTTGATTCTCAAAAACCAGTAAGTGCATATAATTGAAATGTAACATAATTAAATCCTAGCAAAATCTAACTGGCTTGATCTCTAATACTTTTTTTCTTAATAAACTAACTTTATTTCCAAGGATAGTTTTACACCTTCTCCCCAACATGACTGCAATTGGTTCACCCAAGGATGACTATTTGGAGACATAACTTCCCAGGCATTTGAAGCTTCTCCTTTTAGTAGATTTTCAGTATCATCTTTGATCTAAAAGTTCTTGAAATAAAGTACTAGCCACTTTTCCTTTCTTACTGAAAAGAAGATGTAGATTAAATAACTTCTGCCACATGTTTTTGGGACCAGAACTAAGGTCATTTTCTCAAGGTACAATGCTCTGCATTTTAAATTTAACTTTTTTTTTTCCTCTCAAGATGAAAGTCTGTCTAGGTTTTACCTTTGTTCCATTTTCTGTGAAAAGTTCTTCCCTGGGTGGGAATACACATTGTACTTTCAGAAACAGTGGATCTCCCTGTCTGCTGTATAAGATGGTCAAAAACCACTACACATAAAAGGAGTTGATGATGGAGGGGGCTGTCTAGGCCTGGAGAAGGAGCCACATCCTATAGGAGAAGATCTCGGATGGCCACACAGAAAACACCAGGCTGTCTTCCTGTGGGCTGCTTCCTTTGGCAGATCCGGATTCCAAGTTAAGGTTAAGGGAGAGAAATTTTCCGGCAGACCCCAAATCCCCGATAACTCACCATGCCCATCACTGTGTTCAGAAAACTTAGGCCAGCGAAAGCTTAAAGAAGCTCATGCATTTGCACAGGAGACCACGTGGGAAGTGTCCACTGATGCTGACAAGAGCTACGCATTTTCAAACACTGGGGAAACTGAAAGGCCGGGACAATTATGCTGCGACTGCAGCATCTAAACTGCTATGGCTTAAAACTATTTAGACGCAATTTTGTCTTTTCAGGACATACTTGAAAATGATTTCATTTGTATTTGAATTTTTCACCTTTTAAAACTTATAAATCAGTACACAGTTTCCTTACTCAACATTTAAAAGCTTGGAGCACTTTTCTCCTCATTTACCACTCTAGAAAAGTGAAAGTACAATTAAGCCACAAGTATTCCAAGAAAAAAAATGAATGTTTTAGTTATTAATCAACATTTTCACTTTGAATGGCATTCTGAAATCGATCAAACGTGGCAAGAAAAGCTCTTTCTCCAACTTCATATGTCTAGGGTGATTTTTTTTTTTTAAAAGAGATGTGTGGTAATTATACTACACTCGGAAAATGACCTCAGTGAAAAGTTGAGAAAACTTTAGGCAAATGTCGAGAGAACTCTCTGGCCCCCAAATCTGCTGGGCAGTTCGAGGTGTTTCCGTTGATGACTCTCTTACTTTAGGGGAGGAAGGTGTTGGCATGCAAATCGACGCACAGGTTCTCCCCGGGGGATCCCAGCACAGTTCTTGGCTGTGTGCTGGGTGGAGTTCTTGGCTGTGTGCTGGTATCTCCCAGGCCGACACCCAGCTCTGACTTTGCAGCTAAGCCAGGCCTCTCTGAACTTGGGGTGTGCTCCCCTCCCCCACACCGTTCATCTGGGTAGAGTTCATCCTCACTTTCTCTTACCTGCATAGTGGTCGAATACAGTGGGCACGTACTCCTCGGGGAAGGCGTCGTTGGCGTAGCTCATCAGCAGGCAGGTCTTCCCCACCGCGCCGTCCCCGACCACCACGCACTTGAGCATCTTGTTCTCCTCGCGGCCACCGCAGCCGCAGCTGCTGTCAGCGCTCTCCCGGCAGTTCATTTTAGTCGATCCAGCTGCTGCTGCTGCTGTGCTGCCGCTTCCCAGGGCACATGAAGCGCGGAGGGGCCGCACCAGGCAGGAGCTCACGCTGTCTGTCTTGGGCTGCCTCTCCTCTCCCAGGCACGTCCCAGACTCTTACAAGCCCTGATGCTTCCCATAATGGAAAAGAAAGGTAACGCACACTTGGGAGGAGGTTAAGAGAGGGGTCTGCCCTTTCCCCTTTTCCCTTGAGTTAGGAAACTCTCCTTTTCACAGACTTCTCGGGGCTTCCTGGCAGTCTAAAAATTTTAGCAGCCCGTGAGAGTCTCACTCTGCCCTCCCCATCTCCAGCCTGGCTGAAGACACGGTGGGATTTGGCTAAGTCCTTCTCATTTTCCACTGCCCAGCTAACATGGAGGAAAGGACGGCTTTTAAAAGGAGTTTCCCCCCTCTCTTCCTCCGGCTTTCCGAGGGTCAGGAAATCGTGGGTTTCCTGCTGCATTCCATATTAGGAGCAGTGGGCTGGGGAAGGCGGCACAATGGCAGTTCTGTGCCTGTTTGTACTTCTGGGGAACGAGGCCAGGTCGTGGAGTGGGAAACACCAGGCGTCCCGCTGAAGACTTCAGTTGTCAGACTTCCTGTTGCATCTCCTGCTAGTGAGGCTGCTGGCTTGTGGCTGGCTGGGAAGAAGCCGAAAGGATGGAACCTGGGGAGCCTGTCTGCCGCGGAAACCAAGGGGACCGGAATGGCTCGAGCGAGCCCGCCGAGAGGACTGCGCGACGACGGCAGGCTAACTAACACATGACATCATCTTTCCCTGACTCACCAGTTAAAAGCTCTGCAAATTGAAAGCCCACAGTTTGTTTTTTCTTTCTTTATTTAAATGAGAAACTCAAGCAATTCCTTCCGCAATAAAAAGAAAACCTTCCAGAGTCACACAGTTTCAAGAGGAGAAAACTTTGTAGAAGTTGTAGGTATCCCACGTGTGATCAGGTTTATGAGTCCCTGTTTGAGTGTAATATTCCAACATGCATTGCAGACATTAACGTCTCTTATGGTTATAGCACAGAGGAAATCAACCAGATATGGGATATTTGCATTATTCATCAGGCTTCACAAGCTTGGAAATGAGAGGGTGGGGTGGCCTTTCTATTCGTGTTTGGGGGTCTTCCCTTGCTTTCCTTTTAGCTCTTCCTGCTTGGGGTGGCCTGTTCCCCTTCACTGACAGGAGCCTCAGCAGCTGCTTAATTTGCTGGTGTCTCAGAATGAAGCCCCTTCGAAGTTCTGCGTTTGAATAATGACCTTGATCTTGGAAAAGAAATGTGACCTTGCAAATGATTTTGACAAATGGGTCAAAATGGAAGAACTTTGTCTTTTTTTTTTTTTTTTTTTTTAGATTTGGGAGATTTCAGATTATCTAACAGCTTTGAGCAGTTTTGTAGAGTTGGGTGAGAGAAAAGCCAGCTTTCATGAATGGCTGTCAGTTATATATGTATCTACAAATCATATATATGCTTTCATATAATAGAGTTCAAATTTCTCTCATCTTAGATTAGATTTTTTTCATGATGCTTAGTCATCTCAATATTTATTTTCTGTGGAAAAGTAGCATTTCAGTTAGGCATAGAGTATCAGCGAGGCGATATTGCAGGAACAAACAATTCTCAGAGCTCATCGATTTGAAGTAACACAGGTATTCTTTGGCTCACCTTGTATCTCTTTTGCATATCATTGACTTTCTTAAAAAAAAAGATTTATTTAGTTTTGTTTTGTGTGCGGGTGTTTTGTCTGAATGTATATACGTGAACCCCCACTGTGTATGCAGTGCCCGTGGAGGCCAGAAGAGGGGAGGTTGGATCTCCTGGAGCTGGAGTTACAGAGGGTTGGGGAGCACCATGGGGGTGCTGGGAACTGAATCCAGGTCCTTTACAAGAGCAGTTAGTACTCTTAACAGCTGAGCCATCTCCCCAGCCCATCCTTGCTTTCATTATTCAGGGTTTGAGCCTGATAGAATGGCCACACCAACACTGTGGCAGGGGTTGGACAGGGATGTGCTAAGGAGACATTCCCTCTTAAAGCTTCCTCTAGGAAGAGACACTTCTCGCATTCATTGGCCAAAGCAAGTCACAGAATCATATTGAGTTTAACCGGAAGGGCAGAAGCATCATCCTACCATCGGCCCGGAAGAAGGACACATATTGATGAGCATCCTGAAAGACAATCTCAAGGTAACTTAAATAAATGATTCAAGTTTAGTGATATTCCAAAGCATTTGAAGACATCCATGTCTTCTTGTAATTCTCGTAATTTTATTTTCATTTAGTTTTAGTTTTTTTTTTCTGGGACACTTGGAGTATATGATAATAAAATTGCAATTTAGAAACATGTTATATTTCTATACGAAAGGATTTGAGTATGAATAAGGCAGTCCAGTAAATCTGTGCAGGTGAAGGGGTGACCGGCAGTGCCAAGGATCCTGGAGATGAACAAGTTCACTTGAGCACTTATGACAATGGGTGGTTGGCAGAACTTCAAGGGGTTCTTCTTTGACATTAACCCTGAGATTGGGCAGTTAAGAAGAATGACGCTCCATGTAGAGCTCTGAAGCATGGTTCCCAGCCTGGTCAGCTAACAGCCTTTATTCACACACTATAAACATACCAACCCACTGAGCACTTGGCCTAGGAAAAAGGTTTTAGGTGAGATTTTGCTATTTCTGTGTGTAACTGAAACCTTGCAACATCGGAGACAGATATTTAAGTCCATTCTTATTGTCACGTGGACAGTGGCTTGAGACTGTTAAGATACTTTAAGCAACTTTTAAGAATCCTTAATCTGTGGATTGGTACATCTCCCAGGTTGGAAGGCATGCACAAATAGGTTATGCCTATAGAGAATGTTGGTTGCATTTCTCAAAATAAAATTATGGTCATCACTGTTTACTGTCCTCTAAATTTAATATTTATGGACAAGAAAAATTTGAGTACTCTAATAAAAATGACAAGTTAAAAATTTACAATCCCAGTCTTCTGATAAAGTAGGTTGCACTGTTCCATGTGAAGATAAATTATTTCAAGTATTAAAAATATTAAACATTAAGACTGACATGAAAGTTGAGCATAGTGGTACACTCCTTTAGTACACATACTTAGGAAGCAGAGAAGCATGGCTCTCTATGAGTTTGAAGCCAACCTGGTCTATATAGCTACTTAAAAACTAACCAGAGTTACACAGTAAGACCCTGTCAAAAAAAAAAAGGAAAGAAAGAAATCAAGACTGACATGAACGAGCATAGCAGAAGCCTAAGAATAATCCAGCCTTGTTCTTTTAGGTACAGGAGTCCACAGAGACGTATGTGCTTACCTACGTGGGATGACTAGGAATGTCCTTCAGTTCTGAAGGATTTTATGAAGGTATGTGTTTGGAAGTGGCATTCAGACTCCTGTCTAACATACTCTTAGGCAGATGCCTGGACTTTTGGGTCCTGAGCCACATGAATGACAGACTGGTGGTTACATAGCCATTAATTATTTGGTTTACCTCACCACCAAATTTATACAGACTTAGTAGCACATGGTGAAATCTTGTCATGTGGTGCTTTTTTCCAAGAGATCTTAATCTCCTGGCTTACTTTTGTCCTCTCAGCCTTGGCTTCACATGGATTTCTGCAAAAAGCCTTTAAAGAAGAAAGAGTCTAGACTTCTCTTCCCTGTCTTACCCTCTTCCCGGAAGTTGCATAAGGAAATAGTAAACTGGATCAGATATTATGACTCTGGATTAGTCTCCATGTGGCAAAATGTTTTGACTCCAGTCTTAGGAATATATGATGTGCTATGATTCTAATCTGAAGGTGTCAGCAGACCCTAGTCACCTACATTCCAGAGAAAGCTTGCTGGAGGCTGTCTCTAGCCAGAACGGGTGTGATGAGAGTTGAGGGGGAAATGCTAGTTCTAAGAGTTCTGACCCAAATATCATCAAGTTCAGCTGGGATGCTAAAACTGAACAGCGTGTCCTAGGACTGGTGTAGACTGGAACTGTACCTCCACAAGGGGATGAGTCATCTCCATCAGGGATGCTCACGTGTCTGTATTTTTCATTCTCAGGCCATCTGCCCTCAGCTTCCAGCTATCACCTGTGCCATGCACCGTGTCACGTCTATTGTATGGGCAACATTTTCTTGGTTTATTTATTTTTATGTGTTTTGCTCGCATGTGCAGTGCAAGTGCATCCATATCATGCGATGCCTGCAGAAGCCAGAAGAAGGTGTTGAATGCTCTGGAACTGGAGTTATGGATGGTTGTTTGCCACCATGTTAATGTTGGGAACTGAATCCGGGTCCTCTGCGAGAGCAGCCAGGGCCCTTAACTGCTTAGCCACCTTTTTGGCCTAGATGTGAACTTTTTAATAATTCCAGAAGGGGACATTTTTCCTTCTTGGAGGACATATCTGAGGAATTAGATTAATTGAAATCATAGGTGGGCAGGACTCCTTTATGTTTTTGGAAAGAAGAGACCCATTTAGCCATATATGTGTGTATATAAACCTAAATTATATATATATATAATGTATGTATGTTTCGCATGTATTTTACTGTTGCATAGTTTAACTGTAAATATCAAACATTGTTTTAAAAGGTGAGTCCTGGGCTGGAGAGATAGTTCAGTGATTAAGAGTACTGACTGCTCTTGCAGAGGACCTGGGTTTGATTCCCAACACTCACGTGACAGCTAACAACCATCCATAACTCTCCTTCCAGGGGAACTGATGCTCTCTTCTGACCTCTGTGGGCATTGCATGACATGGATGCATGTACATACATACAGACAATATACTCATATATACAAAGCAAAAAATAATAAAATATTAAAAAATTAAAAAATAAGAGCAGAGTCCTGTTATATGATGGTTTTATTTTTTTCTTTCTCTAAAGAAACCAAAAGTTTAGGGACTATTCCCCCTATCCAGAATATCTGGTAGCTGACAGTTTAGGGAGAACTTTCTCATTGTTCCCTGGCCGTCCAGATTCGAAGTTGGCTTTCTGAAGGTGGGAAGCTTAAGATGAGGCGTGCTGGGTTATTTCACCATCATGGCCTGGAGGTGGGCATAGTCTGTGTAAGTAGTCCACTTGGAGTCAAAGATCCTTGGTGGTTACTTTGTCTAGGTAGTGGCTTGGACCAGAGAAAGCAAAAGTCATTTTATCGAGGGGCCACCTTCGTGCTGTCGCAGGAATGTGCCACACAGCCTGTTGTCCCTTTTTGTATGTAGGATCTATGGGGGAAAATGAGAAGTTAGGTGGAAATCTACTTCTGCTAGAAAACAGCACACACTGGTCCTTGGCTATAGGTGCATTATTGCTTGATTCAGTCACAAAAAATGAGTACAAACCAGGTGTGATGGCGCATACCTGTAATCCCAGCACTTGGGAGGCCGAGGCAGGAAGATCGTGAGTTTGAGGCCATCCTGGGTTACCTAATGAGATTCTGTCTTGAAAAACAAAAATATGGACTGGAGAGATGGCTGAGAAAGTAAAGTGCTTGCTGTTTGAGGACCAGAACTCAGATGCCCACCAGCCAGCTGTGTAAATTCCAGGTGGGACAACTTGCAATCCCAGCACTCAGGTGGTGCAGACAGGGGATCTCCTGAGCAAGCTGGCTAGTAAGTGAGCTCTAAGTTCAAGCTAGGGACGCTGCCTCAACACACAAAGGGGAGAGTGATCAAGGAAGTCTCCAGATGGTAACAGTGGGCCTTCACATGCCCAACATGGTAACTGACCACTGTCTGTAACTCCAGTTCCAGGGGAATTCAACCTCGTCATCTGACTTTTGTAGCATTGCATGACCCTGGTGCACTTACATATATGCAGGCAGTACACTCATACACATAAAATAAAAATATTAAATAAAATATTAAAAACAAAAGCAAAACCAAAAATAACCCAAAAGACAAAGACTTAATACATAAAATATTGATTTGAACGGTTTCAACAGCTGGGAAAATAGGGTTTGTTGTATATAGGGAAGTATTTTAGTTATCTTGATTAGAAAAAACACATACAAAAACTCGTGTCCTCCTGAGAGCCCACAGGTTACCAACCAGCCTCCTATTGGTCAGACACTAAATGCATAGGGAAATACATTGTCCATTGTGGTAGACTGCCTCAGTAGCTCATTACTAGTTAACCTGTGTCTAGAGTTCACTTGCCTCAGAGGAGCATCATGAAGGTAAACTTTATGGGAACTTCTTTTCACTTTAATTTTACATGATACAGTGTTGTAATTCTTCGTGACCTTATAATGGGGAAAATAAGCAACATGTTTAAAATGGTTTGTTTGTTGTAGATTTCACATGCGGTCATTTATTCAGCCTACATTTGTTTTTTTCTGTGTCAAAAGGAAGATGGTTCTTTAAAACTGCCTGCATAACAGTGCTCATGACCAGTTCCAGTCACAGCAAATCCAAATAGAGACGCTTACTTGCTGCTTTGAATGTGGAACATTGTGGTAATATGTGTCCCTCTGTAGATGACTGAAGGTTTATTTGTATTTTCATTATGTCTCAAAATATTTCTAAATAGCAATCTCATTGAGTTGGGAAGGGACTTTTATAATTGTTATACCTAACCCCTTAAACAATAAAGGACCTTAAAAATGGCTCATAGGCTGTGTCTTTTTCACGAATGCTATTGTTTATTGTGAAAAATAGCAGTAGCCACTACTTATTATTTTATTCTAATATTTTTAAAGTAACTTTTTCCTTTCCTTTTATTTATTTTTTTCTCCATTCAAATACTGAGATCTTCTGCTCTCTTTTAATTGTAAGACTTCTCAAAAGAATTGGTTTTCTTCCCATTTACTAATTTTCCCCCTCCAATGTGCTCTTTAAAAAATATTTTTATTGAAGTTTTGTGCATTTCATACGTCATTTCTCATTCCAGGTTAGACTCATTTCCCTTTCCATGTCCCCCACCCCACCCATGTGTTCATGCGTTCTGCCATACATGTCTTGTGTCTTTTCCTGAGTCTTTTAAAAGTTTTTCAAAGCAGAGATGATTGTTTTGGGGAGAAATTTACTATTTCAATCAGTTCTTTGTCCCAGTTCTTTTGTTGTTGTTGTTCCCTCCAATTTGTATTGCTTCAACATATGCATATATATATATATATGTCACACCTATACTATTATTATGTCATCTGAAAATAAACTGTATGTTATTTCCAAATAATATTTCAGGATTCACATTTTCCCCCTTTTAATTTTATATTACTCTAAAATATGCATGCATACACTCCAACACCCATATACCAAAATTACAAAGTCTGAAAATAAGTGATAGGTTAATTAAGTGATAACCCATTAAGGGATTTACATTATAAGAACACAGTTACTTTCAAATAAAGAGAAATATAACATTAATGTTGTTCAGTTTGCCTTACAGCTAGGTACTTGGTGCTAGCATCCACAAATGAGGGATACCATTTGTCATTTGGTTTTCTGGGACTGTGTTACTTCACCTAGCATAATGGCTTCGAGCTCCATCCATTTACCTGCAAAGTTCACGATGTCATCTTTCTTTACCACTGAGTAGTACTCCATTGTGTAGATATACCACATTTTTGTCATCCACTTGTCAGTTGAGGGGCATTTGTGTTGGTTCCAGCTCTTTGCTATTGTGAAGAGAGCTGCAATAAACATGGATGTGCATGTATCTCTGCAGTAGGATGAGTCTTAATTTTACTTTTAAATTCTTTTCATGTAAGTGTGTATGTGTGTGGTGTATACACATGTATGTGTGCATTTGTGTATGCCCATGTACATGAGTGGAGACCAGAAGATGATGTCAGCTATCCTGCTCTGTCATTCTTTGTCTTGTTCCTTTCAGTCAGATTCTCCTGCTGAACCTAGAGACAGGCTGCCAGCTAGCAAGCCCCAGTGATCCTGTCTCTGCCATCCACATCCTTGGGGTTACAGGTGTACATGAGCATGCCTGGCTTTTCACATGGGTGATGGTGATTTGAACTAGGTCCTCAGTGTGTGCACATCAAGTGCTCTTACCCACTGAGCCATCTCCCTAGCCTCTTATTTACTATTTTAATAATCTGGATATAGTTAGCTCTGTAGTGAACATTGGTTTTGCCAAAGATCTCTTTCCTTTCTTGGTAACAGCATTCCAATTCCCCAATTTCCATTCAAAGCACCCCTCTTTTCTACCTTTAGTTCAAGTATTCAGTGGACTCACCCTACCTTCCAATCCAGGCTGAGCACATGATTTAGCTTTGACAAATATGAATTATGTCTGGGCTCTTTTGCTGAAGTTCTCAAGAAGAGGTATACTTTTCCCACAGAATGTTTCTCACCAAAGATCTCATAAGGTCAACATTTGACAAATGGGACCTTATCAAACTCAAAAGCTTCTATACAGTGAAAGAAACAATCAATAAAGTGAAGAGAAAACCCACAGAGTGGGAGGAAACCTTCACCAGTGATACATCTGACAGAGCATTAATGTCCAGAATATATAGACTACTCAAAAAGAAGTAAGAAAACAAACGACCTACTCAAAAGATGGAGTAAAGAGCTGAACAGAGACTTCACCAGTGAGGAAGGAAAGATAGCTGAGAAACATCTTAAAAAGTGTTCAACATTGTTAATAATTAAGGAAATGCAAATTAAAACAACTCTCAGATATCATCTCACTCTGGTGAGACTGGCTAAGATCAAGAAAACCAAAGACACCAAATGCTGGAGAGGTAGTGGGGAAAGGGGAACACTCATCCACTGCTGGTGGGAATGTAAACTCCTACAACCATTTTGGAAAGCAGTGTGGAGAACCTGTAAAAGACTCAAAATGAGCCTACCGCCTGACCCAGTCATACCACTCTTGGGTATATACCTACAAGACTCACCCTACAGCAAAGATACATGCACAGCCATGTTTATTGCAGCTCTCTTCACAATAGCAAAGAGCTGGAACCAACCCAATTAATCGACGAGTGGATAGAGAAAATGTGGTACATCTAGACAATGGATTTCTTTCTATGCAGCAGTAAAGATAGATGACATCATGAACTTTGCAGGTAAATGGATGGAACTAGAAGCCATTATGCTAAGCGAAGTAACACAGTCCCGGAAAAACAAATGGGGAATGGTTTCCCTCATTTGTGGATGCTAACACCAAATCCCCAGTTGAAAGGCAAGGTGAAAAACATTGTTGTTATATTTCTTTTTATCTGAAAGCAACTGTGTTGTTATAATGTAAATCTCTTAATGGGCTCTATAATGGACCTACCACTTATTTTCAAACTCTGTAATTACTGTATATGGGTGGAAGGCATGTATTCATATTTTAGAGTAATATAAAATTAAAGGGGGGGAATGTGAATTCCTAAACATATTTTAGAATTAACATACAGTTTATTCTTGGAGGTCATAATTTTGATGCATACATGATGGTTATATAGGCATATGTTGGAGCAATACAAAGGGGAGGAAAAACAACAACATAAAGACTGCGTCAAAGAACTAACTGATACAGTTAAACTCTGCCCCAAACAACAAGCCTCTGCAGTGAAAAACTTTGGAAAGACTGAGAGAAAAATGCAAGACATGTATGGCAGAATGCTTGAACAGGGATGGGGACAGGGAGAGGGGAATGTATCTAAATTGGACTGAAAGATAATGTATGAAATATACAAATCATCAATAAAAGTATTTAAAAGGTTTTGAAAGATCCTTGTATGAATAGTGATTTTTTTGTTTTAAATAAGAGTGCCAACCACAGTTATGAATATGTCAAAAACATCTAAGGTGATTCCTGGCTAGTGAGTTCCAGGCTAGCTGGAACTATAAGGTGACCTTATCTAAAAAAAAAAAAAAAAAATTAAAGTATTGTCTTCTCTGTACCATGAAAATCTAAGAGAGATGGTTACTGGGTCATCTTGATGAATTTTGTGGAATCCCAGGAGAAAATTACATTTATTTCCAAGACTGGCCTCTGTTTCAGACACTTATTTTCATACCACTAGAGTCAATATAATGCTTATTAGATAGATCATTTCTGGGCTGAGGATCTTTGGAAAAGTGTTCAAATCTTCAGTATATACTTATGTCACTGGGAAAAGTGTCCTTACAGTAAATGTGGCCTTTCAAAAATCCCATTGAGGACATGGGATTTGTGAAGCTTGATTAGCTGACCTTCTGTGGTCGAAGATTGTGAAATAGGCAGGCTCCATAAAGTAAAGTGACAGCTCAATCATTCTGATCAACTTGAGTAGAAGTATAGATTTTCCGTTGTCTTTCTTTAAGCCTTTCTTAACCTCAAATAATTCTGCAGTTGATGCTGTAGTATAACATAGCTCCACTGCAGTTGACAGAAAAATCATGGGGAAAATCGTTCCCCCTTTTAATTTCCCCCCTTTAAGTTTGTTCTATGAGTCAGATCTTTAAATAAAACATGGTAGATTCTACTCAGCTGCCACTGTCCTCCCCTCTAAGATTTATCATCCTGGCTTGGGAAATCTGGACATGGCTGTTAAATCCCCCTCAACCTAGTAAAATCCTTTGTCATTCCTGCTCAGCCTTTATCAGACAGGAAGTAGCTCTCTGTAATCCAGGAGGAAGGAGGGAAGCAGAATTTACTAACACAACACTTGGTAAACAGCTGTAGCGTGCTAGACATTGTGATGAGGAACTTTGAATACTTGCCACATTGAATCCTTTCAATAATAGAGACATAGTTGTTGTGATTTTTTTAATGTGTCAAATGGAAATGGAGGCTTTTGTCCAAAGCCAGATAGCTAGAAAGTTAGGCCGTAGCGCAGGCTAGGTTTCAAGTCTGAATCTTAAGGACTTAAATATTTGATCTTTAAGCATTGTAAACACCATTATCAATAACCGTTTATTTATATGATATTAAACATATAGTATTGGGTTGAGAAAATGCTTTGAAGTGATTTGCCATAGATTTATTGACTTCGGAAACAGACATTCAGTGAGCACTTACTGCGCAGTGGAGATGTTTCAGGGAGCAAATCAGATGAGAAGTATCACTGTCCTTAGGGAGCTTACATTCTACGTGGAAGAAACAGACAATGAATGTAGCAAATGTATGAAAATAGATGCCACTCTTCTCTTTTTCATGGCGCCTACTAGGGGGTAGGCTGCATCAAGATGAAGCTCAATATCCTTCTCAGCCACTGGCTGTCAGAAACTCATTGAAGTGGACGATGAACGCAAACTTCGTACTTTCTTTTTTTTTTTCTCAACATTTTTTTTTATTGATGCTTTGTGCATTTCATACATCATTTTCCAATTCAGTTCAGGCATATCTCCCCTTCCCTTCACCCCCACCCCCACCCCAACCGAGATCATGCATTCTGCCATGACTGTCCTGCATATCTCTCTCAGTTTTTTTTTTCCATTTTTTAGCTATAAGTGATAATCCATGAGTACAAGCATCCTTCATGTAAAACCAATTTGCAGGCTGTTGTGCCCAAACACCCACAGCCCCACCTTCCAGCGGGGGGTGAGGGGTTGTATGTTCAATCAGGTTAATCAAATGAGGGTCCAGACTACATTGCTGTAGTTTCACCCTTCACCCCAATCGCAGCCCTTACATTCTACCACGCCCCCTCTTCCGCAGATTATTCCCTGGGCTTAGAAAAGGGGCACAGGTGGATGAGAAGCAGAACAGTCCACTCTCTCTGGAGCTGTTGTCTTGGATTCTGGTCAATTCTGGCTGTTTCCTTTCATGGGCTGACAGTCTGTCCAGGAATAACCTTTCGATCCTACTAATGAAGCACAAGCAATTAGATATATAGGTATTTAAGCAGCATTAATAGTTATGGTAGGTTACTTTGGTATAGACACATATGTTTAGATGAGATGTTGATCCACGAACTACATTTTTTCCTGTTAAATATGACGGGGTCTTACTGTGGCTTATGATATCTCCTAACCTGTAGAGAATGTAAGCTTGTGGCATCAGCCATGGGTCATTCCTCCAAGGAGAGAGCCAATAGCCAATTAGATTTGGGATATACAGGCATATGGCTGCCTCTGCTGCACATTATTTCCAGGCAGGTGAGGTGTAGCTGGTGCTGACGGTGGAGTCTTGCTTGACTCAAGGAGACCCGTATTTGCTTTATTGGTTTAGTGGCCCTTGGTAACACTCTCTGGTATTCCAGAGGCCATCTGTACACTTGCATGTGTGGTCTCAATGCATCTTTTCCATGTTAACATCAGGTCTTCAGCAGCAGGGCCTTATCGCCTCTCTTCTTGCAGGTATCCCAGTTTAGAGGCAAGGAGCCTTTACCTTTTGTGGGACCTTAGATCAAACTTCGTACTTTCTATGAGAAGCACGTGGCTACTGAAGTTGCTGCTGATGCCTTGGGCGAAGAGTGGAAGGGTTATGTGGTCTGAATCAATGGTGGAAATGACAGACAAGGCTTTCCCATGAAGCAGGGTGTCTTGACCCATGGCAGAGTGTGCCTGCTGCTGAGTAAGGGGCATTCTTAGACCCAGGCGTACTGGAGAGAGAAAGTGCAAGTCTGTTCCGGGATGCATTGTGGATGCCAATCTAAGTGTTCTCAACTTGGTTATTGTTAAAAAAGGAAAGATATTCCTAGACTGACAGATACCATTGTACCATGGAGGTTGGGGCCCAAAAGAGTTAGCAGAATCCACAAACTTTTCAGTCTAAGGAAGTCAATGCCTGCCAATATGTTGTCAGAAAGCCTTTCAACAAAGAAGGCAAGAAACTCAGGACTAATGCACCCAAGATTCAGCGTCTTGTTACACCGCTTGTCCTGCAACACAAACACTGATGCATTGCTTTGAAGAAACAATGCACCAAGAAAAACAAGGAGGAAGCTGCAGAGTATGCTAAACTATTGGCCAAGAGAATGAAGGAAGCCAAAGAAAAACGCCAGGAACAGTTTGCCAAGAGACGCAGGCTGTCTTCACTGAGAGCTTCTACTTCCAAGTCTGAGTCTAGTCAAAAATAATCTTTAAAAGTAACAAATAAATATGATCAAATCTTGAAAAAAAAAGAAAGAAAATAGATGTCAAGTGCTATGGGTAAACACGAAAACCAATAGTAAGACAGTTCTAACTGGTAAAAAGAGAGAAGGGCTCTTTAAATCTGAAAGCTTAATAAGGACATATATTTGGGGGAGGACGTTCAGGAAGAGAGGGTCATCAACGCAAAGGTCCTCATGTGAGCACATCTCTGGAATCTTTGAGCTCCGTTGTGTCTGAACGCAGTGAGCAAAGGCTAGTGCAGTAGGAGTCAAGTGAAATTTGGGCGAGCTGATGCGGAGCCCCGAAGGGCCGGTGCACAGTGACGTGTGATTGGATGTCTCAGTGTGACTACTGTGAGGGAAATGGGAGAATGAAAGCAAGACCAGTTACAGTGAACCCCATCATTCAGTGGTGGGTTAGACAGGAAGCAGGGGAAATGGGTAGAGGCCTTATGGATGTGCCAGTGACCTGAAGGATCTTTGGAAGAGTTAGATATATGTTATTGAGAGAATAAGAAGAACATAAGATTCAGCCTGAGCAGCTGGAAAGATGGAATGCCTGTGAACTTAGGCTGTGAGAGGAGACTGACCAAGAAGATCAAGTTCTGTTTTGAGATAGTGTGTCTGTTAGATCAACAAGTGGAGGTGGCAATAGATGGTGGCATGTCTGACCCTGAATTTTAGGGGGAGCTATGCTGGAGCCCCAGAGAAAGGAGAAACTCTTTCCTAAAGATTAAAGAGGCTAGGCGTGGTGGCACACGCCTTTAATCCTAGCACTTGGGAGGCAGAGGCAGGAGGATCTTTGTGAGTTCAAGGCCAGCCTGGTCTACAGAGTGAGTTCCAGGACAGCTGGGGCTACAGGGAGACCCTGTCTCGAAAAAAGACAAAAAAAAAGATTAAAGAGGATCAGGGAGGAATCCAAGAGAGAAGTGTGTTTTAGAGGCCAAGTGTTTCTACGATTTGACTTTATGGAAACATAATCTCCAATTCTACTATGTTATGAAGCAGGAAGAAGGGCCTCACCAGTTGCTGAACTGATATCCTTGCCAGTCTTTAGAGGTATGAGCTAAATACATTTCCTCCCCTACTCCCTCCCCTCCCCTCCCCTCCCCTCCTCTCCCCTCCTCTCCCCTCCTCTCTCCCATCATGCAACACAATTAAGGACTCTCATAAGAAGCTTATAATATGGTGTCATGATTGGCCCCAGTCTTCCAGATGAAGACACCAAAGCCCATGGAGCCAAAACAACTTGTCTAAGGCCATAGAGCTATGAGGTAGTAGCTTGGATTCAGTCAAGTAATCTGATTTGAGAATACATGCTAATAATTATAATTACTTGCCTCTCTTAGATGGAAATAGCAGCAGCAGATGAGAGACTTTTAGAGATAGAATCAGTGGACTTGGAAATTCACTGAATGTGGGTGGGAGGAAGATGTGGAGTGCAGAGGTGGTGCTCATGTTTTTCCTGGAAGTATTAAGTAATTATGGAAACAGAGGAAGACTTAAGGATCATGGATTTGAGGGGGGGTTATCAAGGACTGAGGGTGGCAGGTACAGGGGCAGGTAGGTAACTGCTGGCCTTGGAAGCAGAGTCACCCCTTTGGCTGTGATGGTGTAGATCTGCAGCTCAGTAGACTGGTCAGCCCATCTGAAACTTGCTTAGAATGGAACATTATGATGCCAAGCCTGACATGGTCTAGGGATCTTTAGATTTATGATATTCAGCGCTTAGCTCTCTGGACATAAAGCAGCAGACAGTGGCTATCAAAACATCCTCACTCTTCAGATATTTTCTTTCTGTTTTAAAAAAATTATTTTATTTATTTATTTATTTATTTATTTATTTATTTAATGTGTATGAATGTACTGTCTGCATGTAAGTTTGTGCACCCATGTCATGCAATGCCGTAGCAGTCAGAAGAGGGCGTCGGATTCCCCTGGAATTGGAGTTCTCCTGGAATTGGAGTTACGGATGGTTCTCAGCCACCATGTGGGTGCTAGGGATCGAATCTGGGTCCTCTGCAAGAGCAGTTGGTGCTCTTAAACGCGAGGCCATCTCTCCAGCCCTCTTCAGATATTTTCAATGGAACTACTGTGAAAGAAAAGCAACTCTGAGAAATATTAATTTCAAACATGTATAAGAACACTTAAAACTGTCTAGCGAATAGTTGTAATTGTGTTCATAATTGGTTTACTAAGAGATAATCATAATTTTTGCCCATTTTACAGCTCATTAACATTATTAACCAAGATAGTGCATACTGAAAACTAATGATAATTTTTCTTATCTTTTAAGACTTAATAACCTTGTATTTTAAGAGTTAAGGTAGCCAGGTGTGGTGGCACATGCTTTTAATCCCAGCACTTGGGAGGCAGGGGCAGGTGGATTTCTGTGAGTTCAAGGCCAGCCTGGTCTATAGAGCAAGCTCCAGGCCAGCTGGGACTAAAAGGGAAAACCTGTCTCAAAAATACAAAAAAAAAGTTAAGGTAAAACTCTTTGAAATATAAAATAACTTTAAAGGTAATGTAGAATTATAGGAATAGTATAAAGAACTCCCATAAATTTTGCACTTAGGTTTAGAAATTACTATCATTTTGCCACATGAGCTTTATCAAACCCCTCTTTTAAAAATATTTTATTTATTATTATTTTTATTTTATGTATATGAGTGCATTGCCCGAATGTGTGTAGGTGCACCCATGTCATGCAATGCCCAAGGAACTGAGAAGAGGGTGTCAGATCCCTGGAACTGGAGTTACAGATGGTTGTTAGCTGCCATGTTGGTGCCGGGAATTGAATCCTGGTCCTCTGCAAGAGCAGCCAGTGCTCTTAACTGCTGAGCCACCTCTCTAGCCCTCAAACCTTCTCTCTTTGTATTTACATAAAATGTTTTTGTTGTTTTGAGACAGAGTCTCAGCCCAGGATGGCTTAGAAATCACCATGTAACTTGATCTCAAAACCCTTGGGCTTAGCTTTCTGAGTGTTGCAAATACAGGGGTGTGCTAACATGCGACTCACCATGTTGCTTGACTTTCATATACTTAAACGCGAACTTCCTTATATAGACCTAGTGCAGCATCGAACTTAGAAACGATTCCATTTTCTGTGGGTTCGTGTACATGCACGTGGAGGCTAGAGGTCAGCGGTGCATGTCTTCAGTCACTTCCCACTTTCTGAGGCAGAGTCTCTAACTAAATCTGGAGCTCACCAATTTGGCTAGGCTGGCTTACCTCAAGCTCTAAGGATCCACAGTGTCAGTATTTCAAGTATCTGCCATCATACCTGACTTTTTACATGGGAGCCGGGGATCTGAACTCAAGTCCTCATGCCTGTGTGTCAAGCACTCTACTGACTGAGCCATTGGCTGGGACCACCATTTCATTTTTATATTACATTTTATCATGTTCATCTCACAGCTTGAAGCCATTACCCTCCCCATATGTGATCTACACTGGGAGCACACATTGCCTTAGTCCACCATTTTCTCCTTAAAATCCCTTTAAATTGGAAAGTTCTTTAACTTTTATTTGTCTTTTTAAAACATTGTAATTTTTGGGAGATTGAGCAATGCACTTTTGAATGAACAGTGAGTTATTGGATCAGGAAGGAGATTAAAAAATTCCTAGTATTGGATGAAAATAAAAGCATAACTTATCGGAACCTTTGGGATATAGCTAAGGAAACCCCAAAAGGAAATTTCAGCGAGATCTCAAATAAATAAACTACTGATTCACTTTAAGGTCTTAGAAGCATACGATGAAGTCAAACCCCCAAAGCAGTTTGTGGCAAGAAATAATATCAAGAGAATGAACTGAAGACTAAAAGACTGGTACAGAGACTCAAACAGAAAATTGGTTCTTTGAAAAGATAAAGGAGATTGACAAGTCCCTCACCTAACTAATCAAAGACAGAGAGAAGACTCAAATTAATAAAACAAGAGATAAAAAGGGGATGTTACTACAGAGTCCAGTGAAATCCAGAGAATCTGTAGCTAACACTTAGGAAACTTAGATTTAGGATACTGGATACTATAGGTCGGATCCCTCCCCTTTGGGTTGATGTTTTGTCATGATATATGATACAATTAGATTTAGGTTATGCATTTCCGGTAGGAAGATGCTGATGGGGATGTGTGATCTCAGTGTACAATATCAAGAGGCCAGTGATGTCAGTTTGCCTGACTATTGGTCCTGTTGACCTTTGGTTGTTTGGTTACAGTGATGGTTGCTGTATTTCCCCAGCATAAAGCAAATATTTGTTCCTATATAAATATTAAGCCATCTGAGGAGTTAGATTTTGATATAAAAACCTTTCCCTGAAAGCAACATCTATAGCTCAAAACCAGGTTTGCTAATGGCCAGATTCCCCCAAGGAGGTTGCTTTGGGAATGTAGCAGTGAGTGAACTGACTGGGTTGATTTGTTCAGCTTTGATATGTGTTTGTGTAGGTCTGAGTATGAAGGCTGGCGGCATGCAGCTCTATTTTCCTGAGGTGGTTCTACCCCGTTCTGGTAGATGGAAGCAGTGCTTGGTCATGGTAATAGTTCTACTCCCCTAGCCACCCAGAAGGATTTGTTTGGTTATGGTTAAATATATATCCAATTAGTTTTGCTCAGTTATCACCCTCTCTTCCTTTTACAAGGACTATCCCTTTCTTAATTATTCTGGAATTGGGCTTTGGCCTTCCCCCTATTTCTTACATTTCATGTCTTAGAACATCTACAATCTCTGCCTGCCCCCTGTCTCCCTGAAGAAATGCACAACTAAGCTTACATTCATTTTATTTTTGAATTAAATGCTTATTTTCTCAGGCATGTTATCAGTTTTAAAACAAGTTTTGTAACAACCACAAGAACATTAAAAAAAAACCACACTTGTGTAAGAATTTGTGCATATTTTATCCATTTTTGTTTTATAAACTTCCAGTGAGTCATCCAATATGAATTTTGGCACACTAATATACAACACCACATTTACGTGATTTTTTTTCAGATTCTCATAACTTTGGGTCACATTTGTCTCTTTATACAGCTGTTCAAAGTCTACAAGTTTCACAAAACTCTTGCTGTAAAAGAACTACACTTTAGAGATTTATTTTTACTCATGAATAGTTAAATAAAATATCTGTATAGGGCTCTCTATCTTAGTTGATCAGAATACTTGCTTTGTAAATAAGGTTTCTGTGCTTAATTCTTTCTCATGAAAACACATTCCTGTGTTCCAGTTGTTTAATACTCAGATGGGCATTCTTTAAAAAAAAAAATCACCAAAGCCAGACATGGTGGCACACGCCTTTAGTCCCAGCACTCAGGAGGCAGAAGCAGGCGGATCTCTGTGATTTCAAGGTCAGCCTGGTCTACAAATCGAGTTTCAGGCCAGCTGGGCTACAGGGAGACCTTGACTCAAAAACACCAAAAAAAAAAATTTTTTTTAAATCCTTTATTGTAAAATACATTAAAAATGTGAAAAAATAAAATAAAAATGTGTCATCCTAACCATTTTAATATATGTTTCATTGGTAATTAAGTGCTTATAATGTTATGCTACAATCACCACCGTTTCCATAACTCTTTCCAGCTTGTAAAATTAAAAATCTTTACTCATAAAAAAAGTCTATACTCGTTAATAATTCCCTATTCCCTTTCTGCTCTGGCCCCTGATAACCTCCATTCTGTTCTATGATTTTGACTGCTGTCTACTTCATAAAGCAGAATCATGTAGTGTTTGTCTTTTTATGGCTGCTTTATTTAATTTAGCATATCACATGATAAAATTTCCTTTCTTTTAAAGCTGATTATTCCACTGTATGTATCCACCACATTTTACTTACCTATTTATCTGCTGATGGACAGTTGGGTTATGCTTGTGATTTAGTCATTGGGGATGATGCTGTAATGAACGTGGTATACTCTTCCAGATCCTGCTTTCAGTTCTTTGGGCTTTGTATCCACACATAAAATTGCTGCATCATATACTTTTTTTTATTTTGAGGAACCACCCACTATAAGGTNAAGAATATTTTTCAATTAATGTCAAAATTAGAAAAGTAGTTTTTAGCTTTGATACTCTGTACATTAGAATAAATTATTAGACATTTAATATTTTTAAAATTTAAAATAACATTTATTTATTTATTTTGTGTGTGCAAGTGTGTATGTGTACCATGGTACATGTGTGGAAGTCAGAGGAAAACTTTGAGTAGTCAGTTTTCTCCTACCACCATTTGGGGCATGGAATTCATACTCAGGTCCTCAGAGTTGGCAGCGAGCACCTCTACCCACTGAGCCATCTCATCACCCCATAAGACATTTTTAATACAATATTATTAGACTAGCTTTTCTTTTTTTTCTTTTCTTTTTTTCTTTTTTTCTTTTTTCTTTTTTTGGTCTTTTTGAGACAGGGTCTCCCTTTAGTCCCCGCTGGCCTGGAGCTCACTATGTAGACCAGATTGGCCTTGAACTCACAGAGATCCTCTTGCCTCTGCCTCCTGAGTGCTGGGATTAAAGGTGTGCACCACCATGCCTGGTGAAACTATGATTTTTAATGTTCCTATTTTCTGCTATGAAGAGACTATCAGTCAATTTCTAATCTACAAATGTTAGTTAAAACTCAGGCACAGAGAGTATGTTACGACAAAGGACAAGGTACTATAATGACAACAAATAGAATAATACTGTGGCCTACAGATCAGAGATGCTCCTCCTTCCTGTAGCAGAGTTGGTGAGCCCAGGATGCGCAGGTCTCCATGTAAATATCCAGGCATCCAAGTTCCTTCAAAATTGTTACTTCATGATTAAAGCTAGCTTGTGGGTATAACTGTTTTCTAGTCCTGAGGGAAAGAAAGAGTATAAAGTCCACACAAGTGTCTGAAGATCTGGCCAAGAAATTGTAAACATGTATTCTGTTCATCATTTTAGTCACTATGGAGGCTTAGTCACTATCATAGTTACTATGGAGGCTGGAAAGTGTAGTCTAGTTGGGTGGTCTTATTGCCTGTGAAAATTGCTGCTATGGAAGGAGAATTTGTAGCTTGATAGACGGGATAGGTAACTTTTCTGAGATCACATAGTGCAGGTCCTCAAAACCAGGAAGTCCTGTTCTAGAGAGCACACTACAGGGGAAAGCCTGGCATCAAAGCTTCAACACATTTAATTCTATTGTATTCTTTTGGTAAAATTAATTCCAAGTGCAGATTTAAGGGGAGGCTGCTCAGCTTATGTAAGCAATGAACAGCTCTAATTGGAAGAGGCATATGGGTGGGAGATGCTGGTGAGACCATGTTTATCAACAGATTTCCACTACTAGGACATTCTGCTTCTCAAAAATTTCTAGGACAAAAGAAAACCCAGGGAGATTATACTCTGAGGTTATAGTCTGTTCATAAATGATTTCTACAAGGGTGTTCATGGCAGCTTTACTTATAATCGCCAAAGGAGTGTCAATAGCCTGAGAATCAGCCATGTGTCTTTCAGTAAAAATAAAAGAAAACAAAACAGAATGAGATTCATCTAGTACAGTACTACATAGCAAGGAAATGGAGCAAATCACTGAATGCACCAGTATAAGCACACCTTAGAAGTTATGGACAGTTGTTAGCTATCATTTGGTGCTGGGATTCGAATCTGGGTCATCTGCAAGAACAGGTAGTGTTCTAAACCCCTGAGTTATCTCACCAGCCCCAAGTAAACCCTAGTTTTAATAGCTTTTAAAACCATTTAGTAGTTTAAGTCATAGTGAGACAACTAGAAAAACCACAGATAAAACTAAACACCACCACTACAAAGTTCTCTGAGTAATGCAATTATGAGAAGAATCATGGATCAACTAATTGTAATGTGAAGTTATGAAACCTGGCACCACTGCTCTGTTCTTGTGTCACATGGCATATGCTCTGTTTGAAGGCAACATGGAGAAAGATAGGACAGACAGAAAATAGTTCATAATTCATAAAACCTGTCCTGTCATCTTGAATCGTTTTATCTTCTGCATTTCACCTCCATTCATAACTGTGCTCTTTAAAAAATTTTTTTGAGCCGGGCGTGGTGGTGCATGCCTTCAATTACAGCACTCAGAAGGCAGAGGCAGGCAGATCTCTATGAGTTCAAGGCCAGCCTGGTCTACAAAACAAGCTTCAGGCCAGCTGGGGCTACAGGAAGAACCTGTCTTAAAAATACAAAAACAATTTTTTTTGAGGGGGCTGGAGAGATGGCTCAGTGCTTAAGAGCACTGACTGTTCTTGCAGAGGACCTGGGTTCAATTCCCAGCATCCACACAGCAGCTAAGAAGTGTCTTTAAGCCAGGTATGGTGGTGCACAACTTTGATCCTAGCACTCAGGAGGCAGAGGCAGGTGGGTCTCTGTGAGTTCAAGGGCAGCTTGGTCTACAGAGTGAGTTCCAGGCCAGCTGAATTGTGTGTGTGTGCGTGTGTATGTGTGTGTGTGTGTGTGTGTGTGTGTGTGTGTGTGTGAGTAAAGAGGCCTTCTCAGAGCAGAGGCATCAGATTCCTTGGAGATGGGGTTATAGGTAGTTGTGAGCCACCAGAGTGTGCTGGGAACCAAATATGGGTCCTCTGCAAGAGCAGTGTATGTGCTTAACCTCCAAGCCCCCTCTCCAGACCACAGTTGGGCTTATTTGTGCCCATCTCTGCATACTTTTCCAGGAGAGATTTTTGTGGGGGGCTTGATATTTTGATATATGCTTCCCAATCAACGTTTTCAATGTGTATAGCAAACTAATGAACTATCTCAATGTAACTTTTCCCTGTATAAAGTCTATCTGGAAAAAATGACAGCCTTTCTATTGTTCTGCAGGCACAGTCTCAACCAGGAAATGTGGTGTTTTGATTTTCAGAAAATCAAAACCAAGACAAAAGCAAGAGAGTGAGAGCAAGAGAGTGAGAGAGCGAGAGAAAATAGAGAATGGTCTTGTGGAAAAGTTACAGCTCAGGAGTTGACCTGTGATGCTTCCTTCTTCCTGTTTGGCTGATGTGTTACTGGAATCATGATGTGGTCTTTTTATGATGGAAAGAATGAGAAGGACACACTGTGTAAGAGGATGAAGGGGGCAGATTGGGGTCCTCTCAGAATTGGGCAAAAGTGATAAAATGAATACACGGTGGTAGGCAGGTTAATGGTTTCAAAGATGTCCACATCAAAATTCCCTGAATCTGTGACTTTACTACCACACAGGTTAAGAGAGATTTAAAAATGTTTTTATTCCCATCCCACAAGCTGGAGCTGTGGTCCTCTCCTGTGAGCTGGAGCTGTGGTCCCCTCCTGTGAGCTGGAGCTGTGGTCCCCTCCTGTGAACCTGGAGCTGTGGTCCCCTCCTGTGAGCTGGAGCTGTGGTCTCCTCCTGTGAACCTGGAGCTGTGGTCCTTTCCTGTGAGCAGGAGTTGTGGTCCCCTCCTGTGAGCTGGAGCTGTGGTCCCCTCCTGGACCTGTGGTCCCTCCTGGAGCTATGGTCCCCTCCCATGAGCTGGAGCTGTGGCCCCTCCTGTGAGCTTGAGCTGTGGTCCCCCTCTCCTGTGAGCTGGAGCTGTGTCCCCTCTTGAGCTGGTGCTGTGGCCCCTCCTGTGAGCTGGAGCCGTGGTCCCCTCCTGTGAGCTGGAGCTGTGGTCCCCTCCTGAACTGGAGTGGGTCCTCCCTGTGGCCTAGCTGGCCCTCCTGGTGGACTGGAGCCGTGTCTGTAGCTGGCGTGGTCCCCTCCTGAGCTGCATGTGGGTGACTGGAGCTGTGTCCCCTCTGTGAGCTGGATGTGTCCCCGTGAAACGGTGTGGTCCCCCTCCTGTGAACGAGTTGTGGTCCCCTCCTTGTGCTGGAGCTGTGCGATCCCTCTCTGCTGGAGCGTGTCACCTGTGAGCGTGTGGTCCCCTCCTGTGAACCTGGAGCTGTGGTCCCTCCTGTGAGCTGGAGCTGTGGTCCCCTCCTTGAGCTGGAGCTGTAGTTCCCTCCGCATGAGACTGGAGCTGTTGTCCCCTCCTGTGACTGGCGACGCTGGTCCCCTCCGTGAGCTGAGCCTGTGGTCCCTCTCTTTGAACCTTGGAGCTGTGGCCCTCCGCGCGTGGTCTCCTGTGAACCCTGGAGCTGTGGTCCCCTCCTTTGTGAACTGGAGCTGTGGTCCCCTCCTCTGCAGCTGAGCTTGTGGTCCCCTCCTGCGAGCTGGAGCTGTGGTCCCCTCCTGTGAGCTGGAGCTGTGGTCCCCTCCTGTGAACCTGGAGCTGTGGTCCCCTCCTGTGTGCTGGAGCTGTGGTCCCCTCCTGTGAACCTGGAGCTGTGGTCCCCTCCTGTGAACCTGGAGCTGTAGTCCCCTCTTGTGAACTGGAGCTGTGGTCCCCTCCTGTGTGCTGGAGCTGAGGTCCCCTCCTGTGAGCTGGAGCTGTGGTCCTCTTCTGTACTAACAAGCTTTAACAATACTATGAAATGTGTCACTGTACCTATAATGGGAGTTTGCCACTCATTGCCTTTCCAACTTCTTCACCTATACAAAGTCTTTTAATGTAATCATTAAAATTATTTTATTTATTATTTTAAAATTATTTTATGTGTATGAGTGTATTATTAAATTATTTTATGTTTATGAGTGTATTTGCCTGCATGTATGTAAGTACACCCATGTCTTACAATGCCTGTAGAAGTCAGAAGAGGGGATTAGATCCCCTGGAACTAGAGTAATGGATAGTTGTTAACTACCATGTGGGTTCTGCGAACTCGACCTGGGTTCTCTGTAAGAGCAGCTAGTGCTTTTATACACTGAGCCATCTCTCCAGCCCCTCCCTCATGCTACTTCTTAAAGAGAGCAGTGCTAATAAAAAGGTTTACATAAAAAGTTTTATTAGCATACATTATACATAATACATAATAATTATACATAATAATGGATTTCATCAGGACATTTTCTTACATGTATATAATGTATTCACATCTTCTGTTATATGATAAGATTTAAAAAAAATTACTCAGTGTGTGTTTATACTGTGTGGTGTGTGTAAGTGCAGGTACCATGGCTTTTGTGTCCAGGTTAGAGGAGAACTCTCTTTACTCCATCTTCTGCTCCTCCTTTGTCCCGGCAGGGGCTCTTCTGTTTTCAGTGCCATGCTTCCCACTCCATACTAACGGGTGGGCTAGCTTCCAGGGATTTCTCCTGACTCCACCCATGATTGTTTGAATGAGACACGCCTCTGTAGGCTCAAGTATCTGAACACGTGGTATTTGGTCCCTAGTTGGTGGCACTATTTGGGTCAGTCATGGAATCCTAGGACAGTGCAGCCCTTGCTGGGGGAAAAAAACCACTGGGAGGGGGTGGGGGGATAGGTATTCTTTTGGCAGAAGCACTTAAAAGGAAGTTACCTGACAGCCTTGACCCCTGCTGTTTCTCACAGACCTGTGAAAGTCTGGGCTGTCCATTGATCTCTCAGGAAAGAACTTTGATCTAGATTTTAGCCTGAGGTTCCCCTTGTCCGAATTACCTGCCCCAGCCTCCAATTGTGTGTACATGTGTCCTGGCCAATGCCTGGGTTAGTATAAAAGCCTTGACTTCCAACATTAAAGTTGAGTCTCTTCTCTAGGGCTTTCTCTGAGTCTGTGTCTGTATGTCTGTCCTTGTCTTTCTCTGTCTCCCATTGGGGTAACTTCCCCTCAGTCCCCCTCCCCTCTTCTTGCCAAAGCTAAGCCTGAGAGATTGTCTGCCTGCAGGCAGGAGACAGCCTTGAAGCTTGCAGTTTGGTAGAACTGCCAGCCAGCACAGGAGGGAAGCAGATCATGTGGATTTCAGCCTCGCATGTATAAAGGATTATCAGACGACTGTGAACTCCAATGGGGGTGGGGGTGGGGCTTTGAGAGTTCATAACCTCATCCCACTTCCAGTTGCCCTTTTTTGCTTCCTGTGCATATTTGAAGATACAAGTGTGCAGCTGCCTCCTGCCATGCCTCCCTGCCGTGATGGACTTTTACCTCTTTGGAACCGTAAGCCCAATAAGCTCTTCCTTCTGTAGGCTGCTTTGGTCGTGGTGTTTTATTACAGCACAGAAAAGTAATTAATACTTTACCTTTCGTCTTGCCTTGGGATTTCTGGCACTTTTGGTTGCGTGCCACATCTTTTTAAAATATTGGCTCTGGTAGGTAGCTGAACTCCAGTGGTTAGGCTTCTCCAGGGCCTGCTGAGTCTCTATTTTTTTCTTTTCTTTCTTTCTTTCTTTTTTTTTTTTTTCTCCTCAGGAGACATTCATGTGTGTGTGTGTGTGTGTGTGTGTGTGTGTGTGTGTGTGTTTGATTAGGTTGTGCATTTTGAGAGTAGGAGATTATCGTGGCATCTCTGAGCATGTTGAATACTCGTACTCACAGGGAATCTTGCAAATTGAAGAAGTTAGCTTAAGCAACAATTGTGGCCATAAAGACAGGAGTGACACATTTGCTGGTAGAAGGCCACAGCCATGGGATGTCAGTAGCTTCCAGAAGCTGGAAATTTTTGTTCTCTTCTAGAGATTCTAGAAGGAACACAGCCCTGTTGACACCTTGACTTTAGGCTAATAGGATCCATGGTGGATTTCTTATTCTCAGAACTGAAACAATAAATTTGTTTTAAGCCACCAACCTGTGGTCACTTGTAACAGCACTGGAACTCCAGGACAGCTTCCTCATGGAACATGAGCTGTGAGGAAGGTATTCAATGTAGAATAAAGGGGATATTTGCAACATGAGATTGAGTACAGGGATGATGAAGGAAGAAGGTGAACTGTGAAGTTGTAGGGATGGGGTAGGGCAGATATGGCTGACCAGGATGAGCCTGGGACCCTCTGCTGCTTATTCTCAGCACTGTGGACTTTCCTTCTCAACACTGCATAAAGTTAAACATATGCTTGTGCAATCTTTTAACCAATGTCTTTCTCTTTAAACAGCAAATTCTATGAGGGCAGAGATTGTTCTAGTTATTATAATAACCTGAGCAGTCTCATAGTGGGTAAGGTAACGATTAGGGCGAACCAACTGGGAGAAGATGCTGATAGGTAAGTAGAAATTAATAGAAAGCAGGATGGAAGGATGACTAACATTTGGCTTACTTCCTGGAGATGTAGCACTTGCTATATTGTCTGATAATGATGTCCAGTCATTCCACATGGTCCCACAGTATGCTACTTCCTCTTATAGTGGTTGATGAAGAGCAGGAAGGGGCTTTGGAACTCAATGTCTTTGATTCAAGTTTATCTAGCCATGCATAGTGTCCCTAGCATACTGAGTCTATTCTCAACATACTTAAATGTAATGCTTGTTAGTGCAGCTGGGAGCCAAAGTTCAGCAAACTGGTCCATCATTTTTCCATCTGTCAGTCTAATCATCTGATAGACACTAAATTTTTTCCTTTTCCTTCCCCTTCCCCTCCCTCCTTCCTTTTTCCCTCCATCTCTTCATTCTTTCTTTTCTGTTTTTGTTTGTTTGTTTGTTTTCAGAAATGGTGTTGCTATATAGGCCTGAATAGACTGGAACTCCCTATGTAGACTAGACTGGCCTCAAACTTGAAGTGACTCTCCTGTCTCTGCCTTCTTTTTTTTTTTTTTAATTTTTATTTATTTATTTATTTTTATGTGTATGAATGTATTGTCTGCATGCAGGTCTGCGCACCCGTGTCGTGCGATGCCACGGAGGTCAGAAGAGGGTTTCGGATTCCCCTGGAACTGGAGTTCTCCTGGAACCGGAGTCACAGACGGTTCTCAGCCACCATGTGGGTGCTGGGGATCGAACCCGGGTCCTCTGCAAGAGCGGTCGTCGCTCTTAACCGCTAGGCCATCCCTCCAGCCCCTAAGTGCTGGAATTGCAGGCATGTGTCACCACATCCAGACTGATGTGATCTTGGCCAATTTATTTAACACTGAGGTTTGAGGTTTTTTTTTTAGTCTTTTTGAGTCAGGGTCTCCCTTTGGTCCAACCTGGCCTGGACCAGGCTGGACTTGAACTCACAGAGATCTGGCTGCCTCTGCCTCCTGAGTGCTGGGATTAAGGATGTGTACCACCATGCCCAGCAACACCCAGTTTTTAGATCTGTAAAACTGAACTAACATGGTTGCCGAAAAGATAAAATGTCAAGCAACTAAAATATCTTGCTAGTAGGCATTGATAAATGTTATTTGGTATTGTTATTCATGAATAAGATGCATTTTCGTTTAGCACAAAGAGCTAGAGACCAACTACTAGTTAGTTGTATAACTATGGGTAGGTTTACTTCTTTACCAGGGAGTCTCACACTTTATCATGCATATGAACTATCTGAAAAGCCTAGAAAGATGTGTTTGGACTTAGCATGCCTGAGGTAGAGAATTAAGTTCTGCATTCTGTGCACGTGTGTGTGTGTGTGTGTGTGTGTGTGTGTGTTGTGTGTGTGTGTGTGTGTGTTATATACACGTTCATATGAGTGTATACATGTACGGACGTATCCATATGCATGCAGAAGCCAGGGCCTGGCATCAGGTTTTCTTCCTCAGTCGCTCTCTGCTTTAGAGACAGTGTTTCTCACTGAACCCAGAGCTCAACCACTTGGCCAGGCTGTTTGTCTCTGGTGCTGGGGCCTGAACTTTCCTCAGAGTCCCTGACATTCTGTTCCCTATCTGTCTGTCCATGGCATTAGATAAATCTGTGGCCTCAAGGGAATATATCTCAGTGTCCTCTGTTATATCGCGACCTTTCAAGTTTCTGTAATGAGTGTTTATGAGCTAGAAAATGCACATACTGAAGAATTACCAGGCCCGAAGCGTCCCAATCCAAATATGTTTCTGGAATCCTTTGTGTGTGTTGTTCTGTTTTTTCTCCTGAGGATCTTTATAGGGTCCTCCCTTAAGTTTTTGTCCCCTGGCTTCACTGACAGAAAAGGCCCTGCTGTTGAAAGCTATTTTTCTTTCCATCTCCCCTGTAAATACATATTTGCTTTCTTCTAGGCCTGCCTGTTGGGAGGATAAGCTTCTTCTCCAAACCACAACAAAACACAGGGACAGAACCCAGTCCCTGCATGGCCAGGGCTCAGTCTCAGTGGCCAACACGGGCTGAGAGACCATGGCAGTATTATCCTGCTGTGCATAGAATCTTTCCCCGACCTCCTTAGGGTCCACCTCAAATGAGGGAACAGGGGTGGATGGGAAAGAACAAATCAGATGCTGCACAGCTGTGCTTCTGCCAAATGTGACTTGGGATGCAGCTCCACAGCTGCAGAGAAAGCCAAGCAGCCAGCCACGTCCACAGCTGCCGAGTCTCCAAGGAGCTAAAAGTCATGGAGCCAGATGTTACTTCCAGAACAAAAGTGCTATGCAAAACTTGGCCTCTGAATGGTGCATCTGTCCAACTTATCTTCCACTTTGTCATAGATAATGAAAACTCTGTGAGGAGGGCCTGGAAAAAACAGAACAGGAACTCGACTTTGAAAAGAAAGTCATGAAATACTAATGTTTTTGCCAAAACATTTATTCTGGAGTTTCTCAGGTTTCTTAGCTTGAATTCACATTGTAATGAATTTTCCGGGAGGAAAATAAGCTTCTGTACCGTTCGGCCAATGCTCCTATAAGTAATCTAAGTAAACTTGCTGATTGCCTAAGCTAGACTTGGGTGGGATCATTTTTTGTTTGTTTGTTGTTTTTGTTGTTTGTTTATGCCTCCATAGGAAAAGTCATACAACACTTTGGAGGCTGTGATTGATCCTGGTTTCCGTGTATAGATGTGCCTGGTACAAACAAGCCTCTGGCTCACAGGGAGGGTTATCTTTTTCCAAGCAACACAATGACTTCTTCATAACATATAAAAAGATGATACAAGTCCATATAAAGAAAGCTGAGACAGAATCACACTTCAGATGAGCTGTAACAGGACAGTTACATCATCACAGCCTCAGGCAGCCAGGAAGGGAGAGACAGTCTCCAGTTCACTTCTAAAGAAACAAAGGGGTTTCTTGCTCTTACGGGTTCAGGGGTGGGAGAGGGGGTGGCTCTGTCCCCTCTGGCCTTGTCTCTGTGCCAGAGGTGAGGAAGGGACTGATAAGGACCAGCTGTAACTCAAGGCCACCTTGGATCTGTGGAGGTGGGGGGTGCAGTTACAAGGGAGAGGGAGACTTTAGAGTCGCAATAGGTTATTTCCTCTGTGTCCAGGGAAAGACACTGCAGGGGGCACAGCCCGCTTTCTGGGAGAAAGGGTCTGTAACCTAACACTGTGGGCTTGCCACATCTTGAATCCACAGGATAGCTTCTGCCTGCATGGGGTATAGATTTTCCCTGGTGAACATGAAGTGTTTCATGGGCTCTACGTGACGCCATATCAATCCTTGTGTCCCAGAGCCACTGACTTCTCAGCTGTTGGGCCAGCGGCCCCCAAATCTTATGACCAAATCCATTTTGACTATGAATGGAGAGCTGACAGGACTCTCACTAGGGTCAAAATAACCAGGCCTGGCCCTGGGCTGGTTTCTCCAGATCTGCTGATGCTCTCCTTTCCCTGGAAGTTTCTTTTTACTCAGGCAACTTGCTCGTAGTGCTTCCTGCTGCAGATGTGTGCTGTGCCCTGAAGCTGACAGCTTGCCTGGACTACTTCCTTTCTTTGTTATCTTGAATCCTCTGGACACTGTATTCTGCTTCTCGGGTTGAGCTTTTTCCTGAAGCCTGTCCATTGGGTGGGTCTGAATCTACGCCTGTTTTTTCCTGGGCTGTTTCAGCCTTCTGTGGGGAAGAAGGCACACATTTAACCATATTTCTGGATGTAGCAATTACATACGGGAAGGGCTAAGCTATATGAATGATCACTTACACATAACCAGGAGACACTTTCTTTGAAGTTTCTCACCATGGCACACACAGTGTCTGAAATTCTGCCAAAGCTCTGCTCAGCAGTCCCCTGGGGCAACCAGTCACAAACATATATGGCTGTTAATCATTGTCTTCCTGACTAAAGGATTCTGGGCAGGGTGTGGCTGTATGAGATTCCAGGAGAGCAGAGGAGGCTCTTGAAGACTACTCTTGACTTCTTTTCTTGCCTTGCCTGGTCCCGGACTGTCATTTCATGCAGCTTCAAGCTCTGTTCTGGTTGGGTATATCATGGACTCTGAAATAGTGCTGGACAGAATTTTGTTCTTTAGGATCTGTGAAGACAGAAGTGGGGTTTGTATATTATTTGGTTATGGGAAAAAAAGCTGAAGATTGATCTTTAATGGTACTAGTTAGTAGTACCATTTAATAGTACTATTTAATAGCACTGTTTAATAGAGTATAATACTTTTTTTTTTAAAGGAGTCTGGAGAGATGGTCCAGCCATTAAGAAAACTGGCTGCTTTTACAGAGGACCTGGGTTCAGTTTCCAGCACCCACATGGTGGCTAACAACTGTCTGTACTCTAATTCCAAGGGAATCTGATGCCCTCTTCTGACCTCCGAGGGCATTGCACAACACAGATGCACTTACATGCACGGAGACAATATAGTTATACACATAAAGTAAAAATAACAAATAAAAACATTTTCAAAAAGGATAAGAAAATATCTAGTACCAGAAGGGAAACAGAAGACAAGTTAGGGGAAGGGACATAGGTCACAGGTCAGCTCAGTCATGTCTGGTTCCCACATCAACAACATTATGCTGTAGGAATCATGTCCCTGACTCTCATAAATTCGTGTCTCTCGGGCAAACTGGATACCTCACTTCCTCCGTGCTGTTAGTGCACGTGTGGATGTGCCAGAGGAAGAATTTGTGTGATTGGCAGACCAGGAAGTGGGAGTGGAGGACCTTATGTGGGTTTCCTGAAATATTAGGAGTACTCTACAGAGGTTAACCAACCCTGGAAGTGGTGATCCAGAGTCATTAGTATGTGGCTTCGAGGACAGGCAAGACTGTTCTTTCTAGCCCTGGTTCAATCACTTACCAGTTGTAAGTGCTTGTACATTTATTCTGAGTGTCACTTTCCTCAGCTGTGATTGGGTGTGATGGTAATACCTGTGCAGAAAGTTCACAAAAGAGGTAAGATTACAGGAGATGCGGTTACAAAGCGTTGAACAGAATGCTAATAGGAGGAATGTGTTTGTGAATGGCACCTCTGCTTTTTATTGGACAATTTCCCTATTTTCTTCTAAAACAACCTAGTACTTTTGACAGCAGTTTCTCCAAAGAGTTAAAAAACCTTTTCATTTCCAATCTCCTGGCATATATAAACAGAAATACTAAAGCGTGTATCTAATTTACCTAATTGCATGTAAAAATGAATGCTGTAATGTTTACATTCACACACAAGATATCTTGTTGCTTGATAGTGTTATTCATAAGTGTACAGGGTGGTTCAAAGTTGTGTGTTATTTTGTCCTGTTCATGTCTGTCTGCAAATAAGTTTCACTCTCATTTTGGAGATAAGATGAAAAGTCTAAATTTTAAGACCTCTCACTTTTAATCATAAGCCCTGACTTATACAACAAGAAGAAAAAATCCATTTTCTATGAGTTTTGTAATGTGGAATAGATGCAGGGCTGGGAGTGAGACTGAATGAAAATATTTCTCTTCTTCAGGCTTAAGTGTCCTGTTCTTTGTCAATTAGGACTAAGGTTAAGTTCTTCCTCACATCTCCACTCTAAACTCATGTGACTTTATGTATCATCAAGTTTTTACATAAGCTTGCTGGGTTTTGTAAAGGTTGAAATACTAGTTAAGTGAAAGATTTGGTCTCATAACATTTGTATCAAATAATTATAGTAACTTCTTAAAATAACCAAAATTAGCCATTCCTCTTTAGAACTATTGGTATCCTTACAAGATTGAAAACATCAACTGGAGATGACTAAGGAATCAATCCAAAAAGAACCATGGTTAGAAAAGGACAAGGTGGGTGCAGAGCACGGCTAAGACTCTACAGCCTTCCTCAGTATTCCCATAGATTTTTCTCGGGTTAGCTGTTTTCTTATTCCTGTTCTTAGTTTCATAATCCAGGATTATATTTTTATTTATATCAAAATTAAAAAGACATGCTGGAATATTCACGGGCGATACAGTAGTCATGTTCATGAAACAATTGCAACTGGTCTAAGATTTTCCTTTCTGTCAACATGGATGGGTTGGAAAGCAGGAAAAGATTTTCCAATGGATAACTCATATGTCTGGCATGTAAAACTGCTTAGATTATGAATGAGAAACTAATAAGTCTATCACTTTATCAGAAGATAAAATTCAAGATCTGTACTTAAGGACTATTGTGAAAATAATTAATGCATTAAAAGGAGGCGGCACCCTGGGCATTTGTGGTACATTTTTCTTCCTTCCTTCCTTCCTTCCTTCCTTCCTTCCTTCCTTCCTTCCTTCCTTCCTTCCTTCCTTCCTTCCTTTCTTTCTTTCTTTCTTTCTTTCTTTCTTTCTTTCTTTCTTTCTTTCTTTCTTTTTTGAAACAGAGTCTCCTTGTAGCCCCAGCTGGCCTAGAACTCACTATTAGATCAATCTGGCTTACATCTTACAGAGATCTGTCTGCCTCTGCCTCGTGAGTGCTGGGATCAAAGCACTGTGTGATGATGGATAATATATCCATTTTTACAGATGTAGCCTGGCTGGTGGCGGACTTTAATACCAGCACTCAGGAGATAGAGGCAGGAGGATCTGTGTGAGGATTGAGGCTAGCCTGAGATGGTCTGTATAGTAAGTTCTGGGCCAGCTGGGGGTACAATGAGAGCCTGTCTCAAAAAACAAATGAAGAAAAACCCCAAACCAACCAACTAAATAAACTAATATCAACCAACCAATCAACCAACAAAAAATTAGGAAATACATGAAGCCAAAGATGAGAAAGACACAGATTGTGCTCTGACTGAGGGCTGGGAGATAAAGCAATTGAGTTATTTGATTTCCTTGAATATAAATGTCTTTTGGCTGCAGAGGAATAGGTTTATTTATATTACTTATATGAATGGTCATGGCAAGACTTAGGATGTGCTGCGATTGTGTTGGCTCCTGTTTTTGTATTTCATCCTTAGAGTTTGATTCTTTTTAGATCCTGAAGACCCTTTGACTTTCTGAGGTCCCCAGGAAATATGCAGCTATTTCTAGGTGATGTGGCTGGTCTTTTTTGTTTTCTTGAGCTCAGGGGTGGTGTCTGAGGATGGCACAGCGAGTGGAGGAGGAGACAAAGGGGCATGATTTGTGTTATCACAGATGGAACTTGAGCTGCATTCCCTGGGGCTCCACTGAAGGCTGAGCAGCCCACTAATTCAAATGCTGAGGTTATCTTGACCAGAGAGCATAGAGCTCATTCTTGGGAAGTGAATGCATAGATTCTAGGGAAAAGAGGACGGACCATGAGTGCACGGAATAGCTGTCATGGCCATTCATAGAGATGGCTTTTGTTTCACTACTGAATCCAACCTTCTGTCTAGAAAGTGAATCCAAGCTACAAATTCAGTTCCCGTCTCGGCCTTGGGAGGTCTCTGGGTGTCTTTCTCCCCCTAGTGGCCATTGTGTTCTGACCACAGAGCTCAAAACAATTGCTTATTATGGAAGAAAATAAGCGAGGTTTCTTGTACAGTAAGAGGCGACCAAATTTCAGACCGAAGAAGGCATCTAAGCACATGTTTGGAAAAGCCAGTGGGTGTGTTAATAATGAGGTTGCAACGCTTTGCGTTCTGGTGGACAAAGAATGGTTGGGCACACTTGTGATCATGTGACATGCATGGGTGGGAGTGAGTATGGCCAGCTTCATAGTACGCAATGCTCATATCATAAACCCCACTTCTCCAAGAAGCAAAAGAGAAGAACGGAGAGAAAGGTTCTTTAGTTATTTGCCATACATGACTTTGAGGAAATCAGTTTCAGTTCTCCTGTGGGAATAGTAGGTATTCAATGAAATCCTATTGTAGTGAACTGAATTTAGTAATTCTTCCTGGTCCTTGATCTATGCATTGCTGTGATTGTTTCTACAGTTTCCAGACAAATCACATTTTATTAAACAATTCCTGGAATCCACAATCCATTAAAATACATCTTTAAAAAATGGAGGGAAGGAATATTTTTAGTTGTTTTCCTGGTGTTCTCTGCAGCATTGGACACTGTTGAATGCTTTCTCCCAGAGACTCCCCCTCCTCTCTCCTCCGGTTTCCAAGGCACCACCCCTCCTCTGCCTCCGCTTTCCTGGTAGGATCATTCTTGTGTTTGCTTAGGGCATCATTCTCCTTCATGGTCACGTAGACACTACTGTTGTCTGATGTCTCTCCCACCCCTTTCCATGATATTTGCTCCTGTGTGTGTGTGTGTGTGTGTGTGTGTGTGTGTGTCTGTGTCTGTGTATGTTGCATGTGCATCTCTGCTCATGAGGAGGCTAGAGGTGGGTGTCCTGCGTGATCATTGCCAGCCTTATTCCCTTGAGATGGTCTCTCACCAAACCCAGAGCTAGGCTGACAGAGTGACCAGGCCTGGCTTTCTGTGTGTGGGGTGGGCTCCAAGCTCAGTCCTCATGCTTGTACAGCAAGTGCTCTCACCCACTGGGCCATCTCCCCAGTCCCAAGGTCTGTCTCCAGGATTCCAGTATCAGAATGTTAATGTAGAAACTGCTTCACCGATGTCCATCTCTAGCCCTTACTCATCTATCTTGAGCTGCACACTGAGATTCCAGTCTACCTGATCAGTGTTTTTGCCACAATATCCTGCAGGCACCTGGAATCCGCTGGAATGCTAATTATTTTGTGCCCTTCCTCTCAGGCACTCTTGCCTGCAGTGTGTATCCGAGTTTTCAAGACCCAGCAGATGAATGGAGTTTGCCCTTTTTATGCCCCAGTGTTGGTTCTGATCTTGCTTCTAATTACAATGCATTAAGCAGTTGCCTTTCCCCACACCTTGTGTTTGGTGCTTCTTATATCACACCAGGTGACTGGAGTCCACAGCACACAGCCCAGCTTGACTTGGAAGTGCAGAAAAGCTTGGAGCTTGTTCCTGCTCTCCCACCTTCCAGGTCATGTCTCCTTTATCCTGCCTCAGTGATTCCTTTGAAGCTGGAGCAGGTGCTCAGATGTGAGCAGGCCACTGTTGAACAGGAAGCTAAGGTTGCCAAGACTGCATGAACATCCTGGCCGTATCCTTCAGAGGCACAAGCTTCAAGGCCATCTAGCTTCCTCAGAATCCCTTTTGAGCCATCAAGCCCATTATCCAGAGTGGTTCCAGTCCAAACAATACATTGCTCTTAGGTGTTAAGGATGGTGTATCTCCTTCCCTGGCACATTTTCCCGGCTCCCAGGACACCTGAACCCAAGTCCAGACTCAAACTGCTGTTGAGAGGACTCAGTCTGAGGCATGTTCACTATAGGTCTTCTTGTGAGACAGTGCTTTGCTTAACCTCATTTTATAATGAGGAGGCAGGCACAGGGAGGGTTACTATACTCACGTAGGGTCATTCACACTACTGATTGAAGGGCTGGGATTCAAGCACAGGTGTTGTGCCTGTATGGTGTGTGTGTGTGTGTGTGTGTGTGTGTGTGTGTGTGTGGCTTACATGTCGGGGTCAGAGGACAATGTTAGAGAATCAGTTCTCTCCTTCTACTGTGTTAGTCTGGTGCTTAGGTTTGCATGAAAAGTACTTTTACCTGCTGAACCTTCTCCCTGGCCTGTATTGTCTCTTCTTTGGCAGAATATAATTTTTTTCAGTATGATAATAAGAATTCTCAAATGTTTTGTTTAATATCCAGCGGAGTGGAAAAATTTAGAACTTTTAAGAACTATACATCTAAAAAGAAAAAAAATTAAGGAATATTAATTATTCATAAGGCAAAGTACCCATGATTCCCAAAACCTTTGACCCTTCTTACACTGCCTTTAATGCTCGGGTTTCCTTGTTACTGCTTTTGTACTGAAAATAAATTTATCTGTAATGCATCCATGTTCATTACTAAAAGGTATCTTTTCTTTTTGTCTTTTTGAGACAGGGTCTCCCTGTAGCCCCAAATGGCCTGGGCTCACTATGTAGACCAGACTGGCCTTGATCTCACAAATATCTACCTGCCTTTGCCTCTCAAGTTGGGATTAAAGTGTGTGCCACCATGCCTGTCACTACTAACGGTGTCTTTAAAGTTAGTTAAAGTGTGGGCTAGGGAGATGATTCAGTGGGTAAAACACTTGCTAGAGGATCTGAGCTTGAATTCCCAGAACCTCGGCAAAGCTAGGGGAGGGGTAGAGCACATCTATGATCCCAGTGTTCCAGAGAGGGGAAGGGAGGTGGAGAAGGAGGGTCCCCCTGAGGATTGTGGACCAGTCAGACTGACATATGCACTGGGGAAGGACAAAGAGTCCTTGTCTCAAACAAGGGGGAAGATGAGGATGCTCAAGGCTGTCCTCTGACCTTCACATTCACACTGTGCTTGTGCATTCCTGCACGTGCGTGCCGGCACACACACACACACACACACACACACATGCACGTGCACACACACCTGTATGCATATAAACTGTGCACATGCATCATACCTATACACACGAAATAAAAATAAAACAGTTAAATTAGTGTGTGCATGTCAACGACTGTGGGAGGACTTTAGACGTTCCACTGGTTCCTCATCTGGCTGTGTTAATGGCAAACAGAAGAAGTGAAAAGTGGGGTTTGGTGGAGCTGTGGAGTGACAGTGGTGTTTGGCACAGCTTTTGAAAGTGGAGCTGGATCCAGAAGCAGGAAGGCGAATGATTCTCCCTTTACCTCTGCAGTCTCCTTTCACTTTCCAACGACTGCAAACTTCTTATTTTACAGATGGGAAGTCAAAGTCAAGTGGGAAAGCTGGCTTAAGCCTCATCTTAGTTCAGGCTGCAGTAACTTAAATACTACAATCTGGGATCTGGGTCACCATGTTTTCTCTTTTCTCTCCCCATCCTTCCCCTTCCCTGAATGGTCTTATTACATAGCCCCAGGCTGGCCTCCAATTTGTGATACTTCTGCCTCCCCAGTGCTGGGATTACAGGCATGCACCAGTATATTTAGCTTCTGGTTTCTTCTTTTTCTTTCTAGTTTGATTTTTTTTTTTTTTGACAGTCTCACTTCCTAGCACCTAGTCTTCAGCCTCCTCCCAAGTGCTGGGGTGACAGGCATATGCAACCATATCTGGCTCTGGGTAAATTAATAAACAGCATAAATCTATGTCTTTACTTCTCTACTCTAGAAGCTGGGAAATCCTAGATGAAGGTGCAGGCAAGTTTGGCAAGGCTCTTGCTGTGCTCTCATACTCTAAAATATTCCAGTAGCTCTCTGGGCTTTACCTGCTCACACCAGCAAGCTGGTGACCCTGTTGCATGCAGCAGATGAAGTTTGGAGGATCACAAACATACAAAACACCATTCCTCTGCCT
Organism: Rhizomys pruinosus; assembly: GCA_009823505.1. Taxonomy (NCBI): domain Eukaryota; kingdom Metazoa; phylum Chordata; class Mammalia; order Rodentia; family Spalacidae; genus Rhizomys; species Rhizomys pruinosus. The sequence continues at coordinate 485,599 of VZQC01008518.1, read as the reverse complement.
TAAGCCACTCTCCAAGCCATATTTTTATTTCCTTGCTTGGGAAATGGAGGAATACATGACTAGGGTGTAGGGGTTTTAGAGAGCTAAATTTATAATAAGCATTTGAAATGCATGCGTGGCCCAGGGTGCATGATAAGAACCTGAAGGCAGAGGATGCGGTGCAGGACGTGTGCAGTACTGCTTTGGTAGGTCTCGATTGAATGTGAATGATGACCTCCCTTGGAAGTCTGTGTCCACATTTCCTCTGGCAGTAATCCCAGGAGCAATCATGAATGTTACTTGTCATATAATCTGAAAATTATTCTAATTTAGAAAACTGCCCACCATGGCTAAATCACCACAGTGAAAGGAATGCATTTGTACTACTCTTTTTACTAGAAAAATGTCTAACGCTGAGTGGTTTTTTTTTTTTTTTTTATAGTAGGGGTTGGCTCACAGGCCATATGTGGCCCACTGCCTATTTTTGAACAGCTTGTGAAATAAAGGCTTTCACATTGTTAAATAATTGAGAAAAATCAGAAGAATCTTTAATGGCATATTGCTGTGGTCTGAATATCTGTGCTCCTATCTTGAAACTTAGTTGCCAAGTGATAATATTACTAAGTGAGGCCTTTGGGTGGTGATTAGTTCATGAGTTTGAAACCCTCATAAATAGTATTAATGACCTTATGAGCAATCTGGGTGAGTCCCTATATTCAACTCTTTGAGTAAGAGGTCAAGAACCTAGAATCACCTATTTGATGGTTGAGGGTGAGACTTGGATCATTGATTTATGGCTTTTCTTTGTAAAATCATTAAAATCTTTCTATATATATTATATACAATGTTACCTTAACATGCTTGTTTGTTTATATGTGCTAAAGTTTCTCCTTCATGTTCAAATTGATATCAGCGTTCTCTGCCACAGTCAGCTCCAGCAATAGAGAGATGGACATGAAATACCTATATTCCACTGAGGCACAGTCATTCCTCGGAAAGCCAGTTGTTTGCTGGGAATCAGGTTAATGGTGACCTTATACTTCACAGTTTAGAAATCATATTTATATACCAAGTCACATTTAATTCAACACATAACTTTGTGGGATCATATTATTATCACTTTTATTGTATTTACACAAAAGGAAAGTAAAGCTTTATAAGATTAATTGACTTAATCAAGTCCCCAAACAAGAGTCAGAGCCCAGACTCCAACACAGCAGGTTTGTTTTCTGTTTTGAGGGGCAGGAGTGGGGTGAGAGATGTTGTAGTTTAAAGGAAATATTTATGATTTTACATTGGTAAGCCATATAAAGATTGTTGTTAGAAGAGGGATTGGAATTTATTTTCAAGAATAGTTTTTTAGAATTTGAGTGTTGTGCTGTTTTACTTTTGTTTTGACTTGTTTTCTTTGGTCCTTTTGACTTCCGTGAATATAAGTTGAGCTGTTGTGCCCAGTGATTGCTTGCCCATTTATAGTGTTCTTCAAGGACACTGCCTTTTCCTGCTGTAATTGCCAATATTTGCTTCATTCAAGTTAACTGTTCATCACTGAAGTACATTTTGCAAATACTGACGTATGTAAGTGGATACTAAAATTATTTTCACTTACATGATTAGAGATGTTCATTTGATTATAAAAGAAAATTTCCTTTTTAGTAGGTTTCTGAATATTAACCAGTATTTTAAGTGAATAAAATACACTAAAATACATTTGAAAAGTGAGGTTCCAATACATAGACATTAATTGAGGTCCTGATATTGGTTTATTTGGATTTATATTTTAATTTATAGAATTATGCTAGTTTTTAAATATTCAGATGTATTAACATAGTACAGCTTCAGCCACTGTCAGACAGGGTAAAAGGGAAGGGACTGCATGTCTTTACTAGCTTCGTTCATGTCTTGTAGAGAGATCAGCACAGGAGCAGATAAAAGCGATCTAACTTAGATGGAAGACACCATGGTTGAAGTCTATAGAAAAATGGTATGGGCACTAACCAATAATGGGTAAAACAAGAGAAAATGATCACAGGACTGGTAAGAGACATAAGAGGGAATAGAGGATCCTATGTAAACAGAGAATTTGGAGATGAGACATTTGAGTGATACAATGGTGACTGGTTAAGTGGGGTTATGGTAAGAAGTTGTTGAGTCTGCTTGGACATGTTGAATAACCAACAGTCTACTGGAAGCAAATGCTAGAACACAGATAAGTACAATGCTTTGTGAAAAGAACTATGATCATGTTGGAGACATAGCTTAGTTGGTAGAGTGGTTGTCTAGCATGTACAAATCCCTGGTTCAATCCCAAGCACTGAGTAAACAGACAAGGTGGCACATGCCTGTGTCCTAGCACTTGGAAGGCTGAGCAAAGAGGATCAGAAATTCAAGATCATATTGTCTAATACATGATGGGCTGAGACCAGTCTAGGATATATGAGATCTGGTTTTAAAAAGTCATGGGCCTAGAGGGATGGCTCAGTGGTTAAGAGCACTGGCTACTCTTGCAGAGAACCTGGATTGGTCCTCACATCCACATGGCAGTTAACGGCTGTCCATAATCCAGTTCCTGAGGATCTGACACCCTCTTCTGGACTCTGTGTATATTACAGGCACAGTGTACATGCATACATGCAGGTAAAACACTCATACACTTAAAAATAGTTACAAAACTTTTCTAGAAACATTTCTAGCCTGCCTGAGAGTGCCTGAATCGACATGGTGGTGAGCTTCCCAAATTGTGCTGTGTGCATCCCCCTTCCTTGGGGCCATCTGAAACCCTTGCCAGTGTTGCAGGGCCAGATGACATCTCCAGACTGTGGGAGAGTGTCTGAACCCAACCTCTGCCTAGCAAACTTCCCAAATTTTTCTGCCGGCTGGCTAGTAGGGGCCCAGACATTAGAAGGAAGCCTGAGAGTATCTAATTGGTGCCTGACTTGGACCTCTGTGGGAGCTCCTAAATAGCTGGAATAGAGCCATCTGGTCAGTCCAATATAAAATCAAAAGAGAGGGCTGGAGAGATGGCCTAGCGGTTAAGAGTGCCGACTGCTCTTACAGAGGACCCGGGTTCGATCCCCAGCACCCACATGGTGGCCGAGAACCGTCTGAAACTCCAATTCCAGGAGAACTCCAGTTCCAGGGGAATCCGACACCCTCTTCTGACCTCCGCGGCACTGCACGACACAGGTGCACAAACCTGCATACAGACAGTACATTCATACACATACAAAAATAAATAAAATAAAATAAAAAAATTAAAATCAAAAGAGAGAACCTGAAGCTTAGACCAACCAGTTTCTCATACCTAATAAGAAACAGCCAAGGCACATCAAGAACAGAAACAAAATAATTCTTCAACTCAACAAAGAAGAATTGAGTTTCACACCAGAAGCACAAACAACAAAAGAAATCCACATGCCAAAATCACAATGAAAAAAATAAGACTATGAAAAAACGCCAAATAATATGTGCCCACCAAACACCACAATAGAAGAATAATACAATGAGAACTCCTAGACATAACCCAGGACCCAGAATTTAAAAGAACAATCTTGAACATGATCAAAGAATTAAATGAATTTAAAGAACACACAAACAAAGTAACCAAAGAGATAAAAGAAGATAGGGATAAACTTCTGACTGAATTCACACCAACAGAATGAATGAAATGGAAACAGAATATTAAGACTGGATTATGAAGTTAAAGAATTGGACTGCTCAAGCAAAGTTTATGAAAAACAACAACAACAACAAAACCAGTAATGGAATATTCAGGAAATTTTAAGACACCATGAAAAGACCAAATTTATGCATCATAGGCATAGAGGAAGGAGAAGAATCTAAGGATAATGGGTTTGACCAGATAGTCAACAGGAATGTAGAAGGAAATTTCCCCCAATTAAGGAAAGGCATGCCCATACAAATGCAAGGATCACCTAGAATACCAAATAGACATGACCAGAAAAGAAACTCCACAAGGCATATCATAGTAAAAACACCAAATGTACAGAATAAAGAGAGAATACTGAAAGCTGCAAAAGAAAAGCAATGAGTCACATATAAAGGAAAACCCATCAGAATTACAGCTGACTTTTCTTTCTTTCTTTTTTTTTTTTTTGGTCAACTTAGCATCAGGCAAGCATTTGGGCTGAGGGGAAGCTGTGGCCAGACTCTTTGCCAAAATATCCCAGTTGCTGCTTAAGACTTTATTTTCCTCTGGAACTACATTTTTTTGCAGCAATGCTTTCTTCCAGGCTTCTACTAGAATGGCCTGTTAAGCTCTGGTTACAGTAGTCAACATCTTTTCTAGCCCAAAGTTCCAAAATCTTCCACATTTCTCTCAACATCCACATGGTCAGGTTCTTCACAGCCAACAGCCCATTATCTGGTACCAAATAACTGTATTAGTCACTTTTCTGTTGCTGTGATAAAACACCATGACCAAGCAATTTATAAAAGGAAGAGTTTATTTGAGCTTACGATTGGCGGTTCCAGGGAATTAGAGTCCATTGTGGTGGGAGGCATGGCGGCTGGAGCTGGAGCAGCAAGCCAAGGGTCACATCTCGCAATGAACACAGGAAGCAGAGAGAGAGCAACTCACTAAGCCTGCCCCCAGTGACATACTTCTTCTAGCACGGCCACACCTTGAAAGACCTCCAAAAACAGTGCCACCAACTGGAGACAAAATGTCTGAATACTTAAAGCCTATGGGGGACACTCATTCAAACCACCACAGACATATAGCATGTAAGGAAATTTAAATAGTAATACAAAACTTCCCACCTAAATAAAGCCCAGGCCCAGATGGATTTACAGCAGAATTCTATCAGACATTTAAAGATCTACAACCAATATTACTTAATTGTTCAAAAGGATAGAAACAGAGAGAGAACTGCCAAATTCTCTCTGTGTAGTGATGTTAATCACTCTACTAGCAAAATGAGGTAAAGATACAAAAAAATAAAAGGAAACTATAGACACATATCCTTAATGAATATAAAGAGTGCCCCAGGTAGCAGCCTCCCTATTCATAACAGCGTCTATTAGTAAATTCAGCTTGCGTGGTAGGTGTCAGATTTTCAAAGCTACTGTCTTCATTCTGAATCACATCCTTAGCAGTATGTTGGTATCCTTTGTGTCTTTTGGTACTTAACCAGAATTCCCCCTTGTTTAATACTATAGTCACAAATCCTACTTTTAAGGAAGGGCATGTAGTTTTCTTTACCTTAAAGCATTTAAAGCCAGGTGTAGTGGTGCACGCCTTTAATTCTAGGACTTGGGAGGCAGGGGCAGGCAGATCTCTGTGAGTTTAAGGATAGCCTGATCTACATAGTGAGTTCCAGGACAGCTGGGGCTACAGGAAGATCCTGTTTCAAAAAGACCAAAAAATTATTTAGTGTTGAGTATGTCTTTGTATGTAGTATAGAATTAGCTTCCATTTTGTGGTCTGATTGAATCTCTTATTTTTAATAGATTACTTAAACTTACAAACATGCATAGAGAATATATGTTTGATCATAGTTCTAGTATTTGTATTTAGACTACTTTTACCACATAGGCCTTTTGACACTTTTTTCTCCAATTACAGTTATTTTTCTTTATTTTTTTCTTTCCAATTTATTTACTTACTCAAAAAATTTCTATGTGTATGGGTGTTTATTTGCATATATGTATGTGGATCACATGTAAGCCTGGTGTGCACAGAGGCCAGAAGAGGGTGTCAAGTCCCCTGGAACTGAAGTTACAGATAGTTATGAGTCACGTTTTGGATGTTGAGAACTCAATCCAGGTCCTCTGGAAGAATGGCTGGTGCTCTTAACCACCTCTTCAGCCCCTCCCTTCTCAGTGAAAACCACAACTGGTTTGACATTAAGTGATAACAAAATTTATTTCTGTTCTTGTCTGCTGCACCTCTATTCAGCATTAAATTTTAATTAATCCAACTTATGTTTTAAGTTGACTGAGCCCTGTTCTCCAGGGGTTTCATAAGGAAACTTTCTTGTGAAAACTATTTCATGATTTTTGTAACTATAGACAATTGCTACTGCTTATGACTTTTGTATTTGAGAATCTACTTGTTTGCTAAAATTTAGTTATGACTCCAAATCCATACTTTGAAAGGTCATTCATGGGTAGGCCCATGGTACTAAAATTTGGACATCTAAATGTTCTCAGCTGATCGCTGCATTTTTGTTATTGTTGTCATTTGCAATTTAGTCCTAAGGTTTTCTCTTTTTCTTGTTGCATTTGGCGCACTGGGTGATTTCACTCTTAAAAATGACTTAAAGCCTAGTGTTTAAGTAAGTGCTTGGCTGTGCTCTGAAGCATAGGAATTTTCTGGTGTACCATGAGAGCACATAGTAAATAGCAGTTTCCAGGTGTAATGTTGGCCATGACTTAAGTGTTAATTGATCAATAATATATATTGAACAAAGGGTCTTTAAACAGAAAAACCCATAAAATAGGGATAAGTACTAATAAGTTGATGAAAATGCTGTGACCAGAGGCTTGTAAGACCTAAATTTATATTTCTCCTAAGAGAGATGGTTCGGTGTTTAAGGCAACTTTATAGAACAAAGTTGCTACAAATAACAAGAACTAACTATGGTTTGGTTGTGGCTTGTTTGTCCTTTGAAAATTCACATGTTGGAAAGTTGGTGTGATAGTTAATTTAAGTTGTCAGTTTGAGATCTAAATCATCTGGGAGATGCCTGTAGGGACAGAGGTGGAAGACCTGCCCACTGTGAGTGGTACCATTCTCTGGACTGGTATGAGAAGGAGAAAGTGAGCTGAGTACAACATTTATTGGTCTTTTTGAGACAGGGTCTCCCTGTAGCCCCAGCTGTCCTGGAACTCACTATGTAGACCAAGCTGGCCTTGAACTCACAAAGATCCAATTGCCTCTGCCTCCTGAGTGCTAGGATGAAATGCCTGCACCACCACGCCTGGTTGCTCTCTTCTTGACTGCAGGAGCAATGTGACCAGCTGCCGCTTCAAGCTCCAGTGGCCGTGACTTCTTTACCTTGGTGATGGTACTCTTGAACTATAAGCCAAAATAAAGCCTTTCCCCCTTAAGTTGATTTTTTCATGATATTTTATCATAACTATGGAAAAGTAACCAAGATTTAAAGTTGGTACCTGAAACAGGGCTATTGCTGTGATAAATCAGTCCACGTGGTTCTTAAGACTTTGGAACTGGTCTGTGGAAGGAGTGTGGAAAAAGTCACAGTGTTGGGCTAGAAAATCCCTTGAATGCTGTAAGCAGAGCTTATGTGGCCATTCTTCTGGGAACTTGGAAGGCAAGACGGCTGAGAGAAATGTGAACAGCATAGGCGCAGCTCACGAGGTTCCAGAGGAGAACAAGGACATTTTCAGGAATCGTGATAGATGCCATTCATGTGATATTTTGGGCAAGAAACTTATTTCATTCTGCTCGTGTCCTAAAAACTTGAGTGAATTGAGTTTAAAAGCACTATATGTACTAGTTGTCTGGCAAGGGAAGTTTCAAAACAAGAGAAAATTCAGGATGGTGCTAAGAAAGCAGCTATAATTGTTAATGAGATGAGCACATCTGGAAAGGAACCACCTGCACTGCACTGGGAAATGGGAAATGTGTCTTGAGTGAAAATTTCACCCATTTGGAGGGTCTACCTTATAAAAATCCAAATTCATTTGAAGCAAGAAGCTTGAGTGAAAGGGATTCCCTGCTCTTCAGAGGCAACCACCTAGGGAAGTGTTTCACAAGGGAAGGAACATAGAAGCTGGTACAGCTGTGGCCCAAGGGTGCCAGGCTACATCTCAAGTTGGCAGCAGTGTTGCCATGTGGTACTGATTTTGCAGGCCTGAAAGATACAAGATTGGAAATGGGAGTGGGTCACAGAATCATGCTTCATGGTTTCATGGAGCTGCTGAATCCAGGTGTTCTAGTGTGCCTTCAATTGCTGTGACAAAACATTCTGACCAATAGCAACTTGGGGAAGAAAGGGTTTATTAGTCTTACACCTCTTGGGTCACAAGTTTATCACTGAGGGAGCCCAAGGTAGGAACTCATGGCAGGAACCTGGAAGTAGGAGCTGAAGCACAGGCCATCTAGTTATGTTGCTTACTGGCTTGCTCTCCTGGCCCATGCTCAGCCTGCTTTTTTTTTTTTTTTTCAAAGCCAATGTTTAATTGAAGCTTTGTGCATTTAATACAAAATTTCAAATAAAATCTAGACCTGTGTCCCCCTCCCTGCCCCC
>VZQC01008518.1:438642-476633 GCA_009823505.1 Rhizomys pruinosus | reverse complement strand
AAAAAAAAAAAAAAAAAAAAAAAAAGACAAACAAAACAACTGTGCTTTATTTATTTATTTATTTATTTATTTATTTATTTATTTATTTTTTACTTTTTCTCTTATAAGATCTCAAGTTTTTTACCTGAAGTACAATTTCCCAGGTCTTACTATTTATTTATTTCTGGTTATACTTTCCTTTTGGATGTTTAAGGCCCGTTAGCCAAGATTAACCAAGGTTTTTGTTTTCTCAAGGTCACTTGAGGATCTATCTGGTCCTCAAGGGTAACTCAGGTTTTTTTTTGGTAGGGGGGAAGGGAGTCTCTGGCTCCTTTTGGCTTTTCATTTACCAGTTCCATCCACTCCAGGACAAAGTCAGGTCTTGCTAGACCAGGCTTCCCTTTTTGAAGCATGAGCAGATTTTCCTCTTTATAGACTGGACACTGGCTGAAGTCCCATTAGTGGATCTCCAAGACTTCCCTCCACAAGAAGACTGGTGAGTCACATTTGCAGGACATTTCAAGACATGTCCCCATGCATAGTCCCCTGGGACTTAGTTGACCTCTGAGGGCAAGGAACAAAGTTATCCCTTAAGACCTTCAGCCAAATTGGTATGGGCATTAAGTATGGTTGTTAAGCATCCAGAAAGGTTAAGTTACACCAGCTTGATTCTTTTAACTACTGTCTAATATTTTAGGAAAGGCTTGGATAAAAGCTCAAGCAGCCTTGTATAAGAAATACTAAGAAGCACTCCCATAAAACAAATACTGTGGTTAGACATAATGTCATGACAAACTAGTTTTCTTCATTCTTTTGATCTTATATTACTCTAAAATATGCATACATACCCTCCACCTATATACCAAAATTTCCTAACTCTGAAAATAAATGGTAACTTAGTTCTAGAACCTGTTAAAGGATTTACAATATAAGAGCACAGTTGTTTTCAGATCACGAGGAATATAACATTAATGTTGCTCAGTTTGCCTTTCAACTAGGTAATTGGTGCTAGCATCCACAGATGAGGGATACCATTCATTGTTTGTTTTTCTGGGACTGTGTTACTTCATTTAACATGATATCTTCTAGTTCTAACCATTTACCTGCAAAGTTCATGACCACTCTGTTTTCCATAGTGCTGTATGAGTTTACATTCCTACCAGCAGTGGATGATTGTTCCCCTTTCCCCACAACTACTCCACACTTGGTATCATTTGTTTTCTTGATCCTAGCCAGTCTTATTGGAGTGAGATGATATCTTAAAGTGGTTATAATTTGCATTTCCTTAATTATTAGCGATGTTGAACATTTTTTTTATTGATACTTTGTGTATTTCATACATCATTTTCCAATTCAGTTCAGGCATATTTCCCTTTCCCTTCCCCCCATCCCACCCCACACCATCCCAGATCATGCATTCTGCCATAACTGTCCTGCATCTTTCTCTCAGTTTTTTTTCATTTTTTTAGCAATAAGTGATAATTTGTGTGTACAAGCATTCCTCATGTAAAACCAATTTGCAGGTTGTTGTGCCCAAACCCCCACAGCCCCAATGATGTTGAAAATTTTTTAAGGTTTTTCTTAGCCATCTCTAATTCCTCACTTGTGAAGTCTCTTGAGTGAGTCATCTGTTTTCTTTTTTTTCTTTCTTTTTTTTTATTAAATATTTGGCTTTCTTTTCTTTTCCTATTTTTTTGGGTCTTTTCAAGACAGTGTCTCCCTATAGCCCCAGCTGTCCTGGAATTTGCTGGCCTTAAACTCACAAAGATCCACCTGGCTCTGCCTCCCGAGTGCTAGGATTAAAGGTGTGCACCACAAAAGTCAACTCCAGATGGATTAAAGACCTCAACGTGAAACCCCAAACTCTGAAGGCAATAGAAGAAAAAGTTGGCAGCAGACTACAAGACATAGGCATAGGAAAAGACTTCCTAAATCAGACAGCAGCTGCTCAAGAATTAAGGTCAACAATTGACAAATGGGAGGTCATTAAACTCAAAACCTTCTGTACATCAAAAGAAACAATCAAGGAAGTGAAGAGAAATCCCACAGAGTGGGAGGAAACCTTCACCACAGATACATCTGACAAAGCATTGATTTCCAGAATATATAAACTACTCAAAAAACAAAGAAGAAAGAAAACAAATGACCCACTCAATAGATGGAGCAAAGAGCTGAACAGAGACTTCACAAGTGAGGAATTAGAGATGGCTGAGAAACATCTTAAGAAGTGTTCAACATCACTAATCATTAAGGAAATGCAAATCAAAACCACTTTAAGATATCATCTTACTCCAATAAGACTGGCTAGGATCAAGAAAACAAATGATACCAAGTGCTGGAGAGGTTGTGGGGAAAGGGGAACACTCATCCACTGCTGGTGGGAATGTAAACTCATACAGCCACTATGGAAAGCAGTGTGGAGAACCCTTGGAAGACTTGGAATGAACTTGCCACCCGACCCAGCCATACCACTCCTGGGCATGTACCCTCAAGACTTACGCCACCACAGAGATACATGCACGGCCATGTTTATTGAAATGCTTGGAGCTTGTTCCTGCTCTCCCACCTTCCAGGTCATGTCTCCTTTATCCTGCCTCAGTGATTCCTTTGAAGCTGGAGCAGGTGCTCAGATGTGAGCAGGCCACTGTTGAACAGGAAGCTAAGGTTGCCAAGACTGCATGAACATCCTGGCCGTATCCTTCAGAGGCACAAGCTTCAAGGCCATCTAGCTTCCTCAGAATCCCTTTTGAGCCATCAAGCCCATTATCCAGAGTGGTTCCAGTCCAAACAATACATTGCTCTTAGGTGTTAAGGATGGTGTATCTCCTTCCCTGGCACATTTTCCCGGCTCCCAGGACACCTGAACCCAAGTCCAGACTCAAACTGCTGTTGAGAGGACTCAGTCTGAGGCATGTTCACTATAGGTCTTCTTGTGAGACAGTGCTTTGCTTAACCTCATTTTATAATGAGGAGGCAGGCACAGGGAGGGTTACTATACTCACTTAGGGTCATTCACACACTGAGGAAGGGCTGGATTCAAGCACAGGTGTGTGGCCGGTAGGGTGTGTTGTGGTGTGTTGTGTGTGTGTGTGTGGGTGTGGCTTACATGTCGGGGTCAGAGGACAATGTTAGAGAATCAGTTCTCTCCTTCTACGTGTGTTGTCTGTGCTTGGTTTGCATGAAAAGTACTTTTACCTGCTAAACCTTCTCCCTGGCCTGTATGTCTCTAGTTCTCTTTGGCAAATATAGTTTTTTCAGTATGATAATAAGAATTCTCAAATGTTTTGTTTAATACCAGCGGAGTGGAAAAATTTAGAACGTTTAAGAACTATACATCAAAAAGAAAAAAAATTAAGGAAATTAATTATTCATAAGCAAGTACCCATGATCCCCACACTTGGACCCTTCTTACACTGCCTTATGCTCTCGGTGTCTACCTTGTTACTTGCTTTTTGTACTGAAAATAAATTTATCTGTAATGCATCCATGTTCATTACTAAAAGGTATCTTTTCTTTGGTCTTTGAGCCAGGTCTCCCTTGCCCCAAAGGCCTGGGCCACTAGTAGACCAGACTGGCCTTGATCTCACAAATATCTACCTGCCTTATGCCTCTCAAGTTGGTATTAAAGTGTGTGCCACCATGCGTGTCCATACTAACGGTGTTCTTAAAGTTAGTTAAATGTGGGCTAGGGAGATGATTACAGTGGTAAACACACTTGCTAGAATCTGAGCTTGAATTCCAAGAACCTCGGCAAAGCTAGGGGAGGGTAGAGCACATCTATAGTCCAAGTTGTCCAGAGAGGGGAAGGGAGGTGGAGAAGGAGGTCCCTGAGGATTGTGGACCAGTCAGACTGACATATGCACTGGGGAAGGACAAAGAGTCCTTGTCTCAAAACGGGGGAGAGATGAGGATGCTCAAGGCTGTCCTATGACCTTCACATTCACACTGTGCTTGTGCATTCCTCACGTGCGGCCGGCACACACACACACACACACACACACCATGCAGTCACACACACCTGTAATGCATATAAACTGTGCACATGCATCATACCTATACACACGAAATAAAAAAAAACAGTTAAATTAGTGTGTGCATTTCAAGGACTGTGGGAGGACTTTAGACGTTCCCCTGGTTCCTCATCTGGCTTTGTTAATGGCAAACAGAAAATTGAAAATGTGGTTTGGTGGAGCTGTGGAGTGACAGTGGTGTTTGGCACAGCTTTTGAAAGTGGAGCTGGATCCAGAAGCAGGAAGGCGAATGATTCTCCTTTACCTCTGCAGTCTCCTTCACTTTCCAACGACTGTCAAACTCTTATTTTACAGATGAGGTCAAAGTCAAGTGGGAAAGGCTGGCTTAAGCTCATCTTAGTTCAGGCTGCAAGTAACTTAAATACTACAATCTGGGATCTGGTCCACCATGTTCCTCTTTCTCTCCCACCTTCCCCTTCCCTGAATGGTCTTATTACATAGCCCCAGGCTGGCCTCCAATTGTGATACTCTGCCTCCCAGTTTGCTGGGATTACAGGCATGCACCAGTATATTTAGCTCTGTCTGGTTTCTTCTTTTCTTTCTAGTTTGATTTTTTTTTTTTGACAAGTCACATTCCTAGCACCTAGTCTTCAGCCTCCTCCCAAGTGCTGGGGTGACAGGCATATGCAACCATATGGCGTGCTCTGGTAATTAATAAACAGCATAAATCTATGTCTTTACTTCTCTACTCTAGAAGCGTGGAAATCCTAGATGAAGGTGCAGGCATTTTGGCAAGGCTCTTGCTGTGTCTCATACTCTAAAATATTCCAGTAGCTCTCTGGGCTTTACCTGCTCACACCAGCAAGCTGGTGACCCTGTTGCATGCAGCAGATGAAGTTTGGAGGATCACAAACATACAAAAACACACCATCCTGCCTTAAGCCACTCTCCAAGCCATATTTTTATTTCCTTGCTTGGGAAATGGAGGAATACATGACTAGGGTGTAGGGGTTTTAGAGAGCTAAATTTATAATAAGCATTTGAAATGCATGCGTGGCCCAGGGTGCATGATAAGAACCTGAAGGCAGAGGATGCGGTGCAGGACGTGTGCAGTACTGCTTTGGTAGGTGCTCGATGAATGTGAATGATGACCTCCCTTGGAAGTCTGTGTCCACATTTCTCTGGCAGTATCCCAAGAGCAATCATAATGTTACTTGTCATATAATCTGAAATTATTCTAATTTGAGAAATCTGCCCACCATGGCTAAATCACCACAGTAAAGAATGCATTTGTCTACTCTTTTTACAGAAAATGTCTAACGCTGAGTGGTTTTTTTTTTTTTTATAAGTAGGGGTTGGCTCACAGGCCATATGTGGCCCACTGCCTATTTTTGAACAGCTTGTGAAATAAAGGCTTTCACATTGTTAAATAATTGAGAAAAATCAGAAGAATCTTTAATGGCATATTGCTGTGGTCTGAATATCTGTGCTCCTATCTTGAAACTTAGTTGCCAAGTGATAATATTACTAAGTGAGGCCTTTGGGTGGTGATTAGTTCATGAGTTTGAAACCCTCATAAATAGTATTAATGACCTTATGAGCAATCTGGGTGAGTCCCTATATTCAACTCTTTGAGTAAGAGGTCAAGAACCTAGAATCACCTATTTGATGGTTGAGGGTGAGACTTGGATCATTGATATGGTTGCTTTTCTTTGTAAAATCATTAAAATCTTTCTATATATATTATATACAATGTTACCTTAACATGCTTGTTTGTTTATATGTGCTAAAGTTTCTCCTTCATGTTCAAATTGATATCAGCGTTCTCTGCCACAGTCAGCTCCAGCAATAGAGAGATGGACATGAAATACCTATATTCCACTGAGGCACAGTCATTCCTCGGAAAGCCAGTTGTTTGCTGGGAATCAGGTTAATGGTGACCTTATACTTCACAGTTTAGAAATCATATTTATATACCAAGTCACATTTAATTCAACACATAACTTTGTGGGATCATATTATTATCACTTTTATTGTATTTACACAAAAGGAAAGTAAAGCTTTATAAGATTAATTGACTTAATCAAGTCCCCAAACAAGAGTCAGAGCCAGACTCCAACACAGCAGTTTGTTTTTCTGTTTTGAGGGGCAGGAGTGGGGTGAGAGATGTTTGTATGTTAATAAGGAAATATTTATGATTTTACATTGGTAAGCCATATAAAGATTGTTGTTAGAAGAGGGATTGGAATTTATTTTCAAGAATAGTTTTTTAGAATTTGAGATGTTGTGCTGTTTTACTTTTGTTTGACTTGTTTTCTTTTGTCCTTTTGACTTCCGTGAATAAAGTAGAGTAGCTTGTGTGTGCCCAGTGATTTGCCTTTGCCATTTATAGTGTTCTTCAGGAACACTGCCTTTTCCTGCTGTAATTGCCAATATTTGCTTCATTCAAGTTAACTGTTCATCACTGAAGTACATTTTGCAAATACTGACGTATGTAAGTGATACCTAAAATTATTTCACTTACATGATTAGCTATATGTTCATTTGATTATAAAAGAAAATTTCCAAATAAATAAAGTAAAAAAAAAAAAATAAGTGATAAAATACACTAAAATACATTTGAAAGTGAGGTTCCAATACATAGACATTAATTGAGGTCCTGATATTGGTTTATTTGGATTTATATTTTAATTTATAGCTTATTAGCTATTTTTAAATATTCAGATGTATTAACATAGTACAGCTTCAGCCACTGTCAGACAGGGTAAAAGGGAAGGGACTGCATGTCTTTACTAGCTTCGTTCATGTCTTGTAGAGAGATCAGCACAGGAGCAGATAAAAGCGATCTAACTTAGATGGAAGACACCATGGTTGAAGTCTATAGAAAAATGGTATGGGCACTAACCAATAATGGGTAAAACAAGAGAAAATGATCACAGGACTGGTAAAGACATAAAGGGAAAATAGAGGATCCTATGTAAACAGAGAATTTGGAGATGAGACATTTGAGTGATACAATGGTGACTGGTTAAGTGGGGTTATGGTAAGAAGTTGTTGAGTCTGCTTGGACATGTTGAATAACCAACAGTCTACTGGAAGCAAATGCTAGAACACAGATAAGTACAATGCTTTGTGAAAAGAACTATGATCATGTTGGAGACATAGCTTAGTTGGAGAGTGGTTGTCTAGCATGTACAAATCCCTGGTTCAATCCCAAGCACTGAGTAAACAGACAAGGTGCACATGCCTGTGTCCTAGCACTTGGAAGGCTGAGCAAAGAGGATCAGAAATTCAAGATCATATTGTCTAATACTGATGGGCTGGAGACCAGTCTAGGATATATGAGATCTGGTTTTAAAAAGTCATGGGCTAGGGATGGCTCAGTGGTTTAAGAGCACTGCTACTTTGCAGAGACCTGGATTGGTCCTCACATCCACATGGCAGTTAACGGCTGTCCATAATCCAGCAGTTCCTGAGGATCGACACCCTCTTCTGACTACTGTGATATTACAGGACAGTGTACTGCATTACATGCAGGTAAAACACTCATACACTTAAAAATAGTTACAAAACTTTTCTAGAAACATTTTAGCCTGCCGAGAGTGCCTGAATCGACATGGTGGTGGACTTCCCAAATTGTGCTGTGTGCATCCCCCTTCCTTGGGGCCATCTGAAACCCTTGCCAGTGTTGCAGGGCCAGATGACATCTCCAGACTGTGGGAGAGTGTCTGAACCCAACCTCTGCCTAGCAAACTTCCAAATTTTTCTGCCGCTGGCTAGTAGGGGCCCAGACTTAGAAGGAGCCTGAGAGATCTATGATTGTGCTTGACTTGGACCTCTGTGGGAGCTCCTAAATAGCTGGAATAGAGCCATCTGTCAGTCCAATAAAATCAAAAGAGAGGGCTGGAGAGATGGCCTAGCGGTTAAGAGTGCCGACTGCTTTACAGAGGACCCGGGTTCGATCCCCAGCACCCCACATGGTGGCCGAGAACCGTCTGAAACTCCAATTCCAGGAGAACTCCAGTTCGGGAATCCGACACCCTCTTCTGACCTCCGCGGCACTGCACGAACACGGTGCACAAACCTGCATACAGACAGTACATTCATACACATACAAAAATAAATAAATAAAATAAAAAAAATTAAAATCAAAGAGAGAACCTGAAGCTTAGACCAACCAGTTTCCATACCTAATAAGAAACACCAAGGCACACAAAACAGAAACAAAATAATTCTCAACTAACAAAGAGAAATTAGAGTATTCACACACAAAAGCACAAACAACAAAAGAAAATCCACATGCCAAATCACAATGAAAAAAAATAAGACTATGAAAAAACGCCAAATAATATGTGCCCACCAAACACCACAATAGAAGAATAATACAATGAGAACTCCTAGACATAACCCAGGACCCAGAATTTAAAAGAACAATCTTGAACATGATCAAAGAATTAAATGAATTTAAAGAAACACACAAACAAAGTAACCAAAGAGATAAAGAAAGATAGGGATAACTTCTGACGAATTCACACCAACAGAATGAATGAAATGGAAACAGAATATTAAGACTGGATTTGAAGTTAAAGAATTGGACTGCTCAAGAAAGTTTATAAAAACAAACAACAACAACAAAAAGAAAAAAAAAAAAAAAAAAAAAAAAAAAAAAAAAAAAAAAGAACCAATTTATGCATCATAGGCATAGGAAGGAGAGAATCTAAGGATAATGGGTTTGACCAGAAGTCAACAGGAATGTAGAAGGAAATTTCCCCCAATTAAGGAAAGGCATGCCCATACAAATGCAAGGATCACCTAGAATACCAAATAAGACTGACCAGAAAAAGAAACTCCACAAGGCATATCATAGTAAAACACCAAATGTACAGAATAAAGAGAGAAATCTGAAAGCTGCAAAAAAAGCATGAGTCACATATAAAGGAAAACCCATCAGAATTACAGCTCGTCTTTTCTTCTTTCTTTCTTTTTTTTTTTTTTTGGTCACTTAGCATCAGCAAGATTTGGGCTGGGGAAGACTGTGCCAGACTCTTTGACCAAAATAATCCCAGTTGCTGCTTAAGACTTTATTTTCTCTCTGGAACTACATTTTTTTGCAGCAATGCTTTCTTCCAGGCTTCTACTAGAATGGCCTGTTAAGCTCTGTTACAGTAGTCAACAACCTTTTCTAGCCCAAAGTTCCAAAATCTTCCACATTTCTCTCAACATCCACATGGTCAGGTTCTTCACAGCCAACACCCATTATCTGGTACCAAATACTGTATTAGTCACTTTTCTGTTGCTGTGATAAAACACACATGACCAAGCAATTTATAAAAGGAAGAGTTTATTTGAGCTTACGATTGGCGGGTTCCAGGGAATTAGAGTCCATTGTGGTGGGAGGCATGGCGCTGGAGCTGGAGCAGCAAGCCAAGGGTCACATCTCGCAATGAACACAGGAAGCAGAGAGAGAGCAACTCACTAAGCCTGCCCCCAGTGACATACTCTCTAGCACACGGCCACACCTTGAAGACCTCCAAAAACAGTGCCACCAACTGGAGACAAAATGTCTGAAACTTAAAGCCTATGGGGGACACTATTCAAACCACCACAGACATATAGCATGTAAGGAAATTTAAATAGTAATACAAAACTTCCCACCTAAAATAAAGCCCAAGGCCCAGATGGATTTAACAGCAGAATTCTATCAGACATTTAAAGATCTACAACCAATATTACTTAATGTTCAAAAGGATAGAAACAGAGAGAGAACTGCCAAATTCTCTCTGTGTAGTGATGTTAATCACTCTACTAGCAAAATGAGGTAAAGATACAAAAAAATAAAAGGAAACTATAGACACATATCCTTAATGAATATAAAGAGTGCCCCAGGTAGCAGCCTCCCTATTCATAACAGCGTCTATTAGTAAATTCAGCTTGCGTGGTAGGTGTCAGATTTTCAAAGCTACTGTCTTCATTCTGAATCACATCCTTAGCAGTATGTTGGTATCCTTTGTGTCTTTTGGTACTTAACCAGAATTCCCCCTTGTTTAATACTATAGTCACAAATCCTACTTTTAAGGAAGGGCATGTAGTTTTCTTTACCTTAAAGCATTTAAAGCCAGGTGTAGTGGTGCACCTTTAATTCTAGACTGGGAGGCAGGGGCAAGGCAAGATCTCTGGTGAGTTTAAGGATAGCTGATCTACATAGTGAGTTCCAGGACAGCTGGGGCTACAGGAAGATCTGTTTCAAAAAACCAAAAAATTATTTAGTGTTGAGTATGTCTTTGTATGTAGTATAGAATTAGCTTCCATTTTGTGGTCTGATTGAATCTCTTATTTTTAATAGATTACTTAAACTTACAAACATGCATAGAGAATATATGTTTGACAAGTTCTAGTATTTGTTTGTAGACTACTTTACCACAATAGGCCTTTTGACACTTTTTTCTCCAATTACAGTTATCTTATTATTTTTTCTTTCCAAATTATACTACCAAAATATTCATGTGTATGGGTGTTTATTTGCATATGATGTATGTGGATCACATGTAAGCCTGGTGGGCACAGAGGCCAGAAGAGGGTGTCAATCCCGGAACTGAAGTTACAGATAGTTATGAGTCACGTTTTGGATGTTGAGAACTCAATCCAGGGTCCTCTGGAAGAATGGCTGGTGCTCTTAACCACCTCTTCAGCCCCTCCCTTCTCAGTGAAAACCACAACTGGTTTGACATTAAGTGATAACAAAATTTATTTCTGTTCTTGTCTGCTGCACCTCTATTCAGCATTAAATTTTAATTAATCCAACTTATGTTTTAAGTTGACTGAGCCCTGTTCTCCAGGGGTTTCATAAGGAAACTTTCTTGTGAAAACTATTTCATGATTTTTGTAACTATAGACAATTGCTACTGCTTATGACTTTTGTATTTGAGAATCTACTTGTTTGCTAAAATTTAGTTATGACTCCAAATCCATACTTTGAAAGGTCATTCATGGGTAGGCCCATGGTACTAAAATTTGGACATCTAAATGTTCTCAGCTGATCGCTGCATTTTTGTTATTGTTGTCATTTGCAATTTAGTCCTAAGGTTTTCTCTTTTTCTTGTTGCATTTGGCGCACTGGGTGATTTCACTCTTAAAAATGACTTAAAGCCTAGTGTTTAAGTAAGTGCTTGGCTGTGCTCTGAAGCATAGGAATTTTCTGGTGTACCATGAGAGCACATAGTAAATAGCAGTTTCCAGGTGTAATGTTGGCCATGACTTAAGTGTTAATTGATCAATAATATATATTGAACAAAGGGTCTTTAAACAGAAAAACCCATAAAATAGGGATAAGTACTAATAAGTTGATGAAAATGCTGTGACCAGAGGCTTGTAAGACCTAAATTTATATTTCTCCTAAGAGAGATGGTTCGGTGTTTAAGGCAACTTTATAGAACAAAGTTGCTACAAATAACAAGAACTAACTATGGTTTGGTTGTGGCTTGTTTGTCCTTTGAAAATTCACATGTTGGAAAGTTGGTGTGATAGTTAATTTAAGTTGTCAGTTTGAGATCTAAATCATCTGGGAGATGCCTGTAGGGACAGAGGTGGAAGACCTGCCCACTGTGAGTGGTACCATTCTCTGGACTGGTATGAGAAGGAGAAGTGAGCTGAGTACAAACATTTATTGGTCTTTTTGGACAGGGTTCCCTGTAGCCCCAGCGTCCTGGAACTCACTATGTAGACCAAGCTGGCCTTGAACTCACAAAGATCCAATTGCCTCTGCCTCCTGAGTGCTAGGATGAATGCCTGCACCACCACGCCTGGTTCTCCTTCTTGACTGCAGGAGCAATGTGACCAGCTGCCGCTTCAAGCTCCAGTGGCCGTGACTTCTTTACCTTGGTGATGGTACTCTTGAACTATAAGCCAAAAAAAGCCTTTCCCCTTAAGTTGATTTTTTTCATGATATTTTATCATAACTAGGAAAAGTAACCAAGATTTAAAGTTGTTACCTGAAACGAGGCTATTGCTGTGATAAATCAGTCCACGTGGTTCTTAAGACTTGGAACTGGTCTGTGGAAGGAGTGTGGAAAAAGTCACAGTGTTGGGCTAGAAAATCCCTTGAATGCTGTAAGCAGAGCTTATGTGGCCATTCTTCTGGGAACTTGGAAGGCAAGACGGCTGAGAGAAATGTGAACAGCATAGGCGCAGCTCACGAGGTTCCAGAGGAGAACAAGGACATTTTCAGGAATCGTGATAGATGCCATTCATGTGATATTTTGGGCAAGAAACTTATTTCATTCTGCTCGTGTCCTAAAAACTTGAGTGAATTGAGTTTAAAAGCACTATATGTACTAGTTGTCTGGCAAGGGAAGTTTCAAAACAAGAGAAAATTCAGGATGGTGCTAAGAAAGCAGCTATAATTGTTAATGAGATGAGCACATCTGGAAAGGAACCACCTGCACTGCACTGGGAAATGGGAAATGTGTCTTGAGTGAAAATTTCACCCATTTGGAGGGTCTACCTTATAAAAATCCAAATTCATTTGAAGCAAGAAGCTTGAGTGAAAGGGATTCCCTGCTCTTCAGAGGCAACCACCTAGGGAAGTGTTTCACAAGGGAAGGAACATAGAAGCTGGTACAGCTGTGGCCCAAGGGTGCCAGGCTACATCTCAAGTTGGCAGCAGTGTTGCCATGTGGTACTGATTTTGCAGGCCTGAAAGATACAAGATTGGAAATGGGAGTGGGTCACAGAATCATGCTTCATGGTTTCATGGAGCTGCTGAATCCAGGTGTTCTAGTGTGCCTTCAATTGCTGTGACAAACATTTGACCAATACAATGGGGAAGAAAAGGGTTATTAGTCTTACATCTTGGGTCAAGTTTATCACTGAGGGAGCCCAAGGTAGGAACTCATGGCAGGAACCTGGAAGTAGGGCTGAAGCACAGGCCATCTAGTTATGGTTGCTTACTGGCTTGCTCTCCTGCCCATGCTCAGCCGCGTTTTTTTTTTTTTTCAAAGCCAATGTTTAATTGAAGCTGTGTGCATTTAATACAAAATTTCAAATAAATCTAGACCGTGTCCCCCTCCCTGCCCCCCCACCAGAGTTCACACATTCTGCCAAACATGTTTTTTCACTTTTTTCTCAGTCTCCTTTAAAATTTTCAATGCAGAAGTTCACAATTTCAGTCAGTTCTTATCCAGTCTTTCCTTGTTGCTGCTGTTGTTATTCCTTCCAATTTCATCACTCCAAAATATGCATATTGCATGCCACAATATCATAGGTTTAACATCTCACTTATTTATTTTTTTTCCCTCTATTAGGCTGAAAAGATGTCATGTTTGAAGGCCCCTCCTTGGCAGAGCCCAAAACCATCAGTTCTGCCCTGTGCTCCACATTGGGGTTTTCCCTTCCCATGGTCACCAAATGAGGTCCAGTAAGCACAGTATCCTGTCTTGATCTCCTGTATGGCTCCATGAACAGCCTGGGTAGTCCAACAATGGCAGTCTATACTCTGAAGAGGCTGAAACCCCAGTAAGCTCAGTCTACAAGTTGGATGTCTCAGCAGTCCCCATCTGGCACTGAAGGTTTGGAGGATTTTTGGAGAGACATGTGTCTTCAGTCCATATTGGAAGGTTGAAAAGCTGTGTCTTCTCACATCTTTGAAGGATGGCAAAAGCAGTGGCAGCCACAGCGTAGCTGCACTTGCCAGTAAGACAGGTAAAACAGCCAGGCGTGGTGGCACACACCTTTAATCTTAGCACTTGGGAGGTAGAGGCAGGTGGATCTTTGTGAGTTCAAGGCCACCAGCCTGGTCTACAGAGTGAGTTCCAGGACAGCTGGGACTACAGGGAGATCCTGTCTCGAAAAGAAAAAAAAAAAAAAAAAAAAAAAAAAGACAAACAAAACAACTGTGCTTTATTTATTTATTTATTATTTATTTATTTATTTATTTATTTTTACTTTTTCTCTTATAAGATCTCAAGTTTTTTACCTGAAGTACAATTTCCCAGGTCTTACTATTTATTTATTTCTGGTTATACTTCCTTTTGGATGTTAAGGCCCGTTAGCCAAGATTAACCAAGGTTTTTGTTTCTCAAGGTCACTTGAGGATCATCTGGTCCTCAGGGTAACTCAGGTTTTTTTTTGGTAGGGGGGAAGGGAGTCTCTGGCTCCTTTTGGCTTTCTTTACCAGTTCCATCCACTCCAGGAACAAATCAGGTCTTGCTAGACCAGGCCCTTTTTGAAGCATGAGCAGATTTCCTCTTTATAGACTGGACACTGGCTGAAGTCCCATTAGTGGATCTCCAAGACTTCCTACACAGAAAGTCTGGTGAGTCACATTTGCAGGACTTCAAGACATGTCCCCATGCATAGTTCCCCTGGGACTTAGTTGACCTCTGAGGGCAAGGAACAAAGTTATCCCTTAAGACCTTCAGCCAAATTGGTATGGGCATTAAGTATGGTTGTTAAGCATCCAGAAAGGTTAAGTTACACCAGCTTGATTCTTTTAACACTGTTAATATTTAGGAAGCTTGGAAAAAGCTCAAGCGCCTTGTATAAGAAACTAAGAAGCACTCCCATAAAAATACTGTGGTTAGACATAATGTCATGACAAACTAGTTTCTTCATTCTTTTGATCTTATATTACTCTAAAATATGCATACAACCCTCCACCTATATACCAAAATTTCCTAACTCTGAAAAATAAATGGTAACTTAGTTTCAGAACCGGTTAAAGGATTTCACAATATAAGAGCACAGTTGTTTTCAGATCACGAGGAATATAACATTAATGTTGCTCAGTTTGCCTTTCAACTAGGTAATTGGTGCTAGCATCCACAGATGAGGGATACCATTCATGTTTGTTTTCTGGGACTGTTACTTCATTTAAATGATTTTCTAGTTCCAACCATTTACCTGCAAAGTTCATGACCACTCTGTTTTCCATAGTGCTGTATGAGTTTACATTCCTACCAGCAGTGGATGATTGTCCCCTTTCCCCACAACTACTCCACACTTGGGTATCATTGTTTTCTTGATCCTAGCCAGTCTTATTGGAGTGAGATGATATCTTAAGTGGTTATAATTTGCATTTCCTTATTTTAGCGATGTTGAACATTTTTTTTTATTGATACTTTGTGTATTTCTACATCATTTTCCAATTCAGTTCAGGCATATTTCCCTTTCCCTTCCCCCCATCCCACCCCACACCACCACCACCCAGATCATGCATTCTCGCCATAACTCGTGCATCTTCTCTCAGTTTTTTTCATTTTTTAGCAATAAGTGATAATTTGTGTGTACAAGCATTCCTCATGTAAAACCAATTTGCAGGTTGTTGTGCCCAAACCCCCACAGCCCCAATGATGTTGAAAATTTTTTAAAGGTTTCTTAGCCATCTCTAATTCCTCACTTGTGAAGTCTCTTGAGTGAGTCATCTGTTTCTTTTTTTTCTTTTTTTTTTATTAAATATTTGGCTTCTTTCTTTTCTATTTTTTGGGTCTTTCAAGACAGTGTCTCCCTATAGCCCCAGCTGTCTGGAATTTGCTGGCCGCCTTAAACTCACAAGATCCACCTGGCTCTGCCCTCCCGAGTGCTAGGATAAAGGTGTGCACCACAAAAGTCAACTCCAGATGGATAAAGACCTCAACGTGAAACCCCAAACTCTGAAGGCAATAGAAGAAAAAGTTGCAGCAGACTACAAGACATAGGCATAGGAAAGACTTCCTAAATCAGACAGCAGCTGCTCAAGAATTAAGGTCAACAATTGACAAATGGAGAGGTCATTAAACTCAAAACCTTCTGTACATCAAAAGAAACAATCAAGAAGTGAAGAGAATCCCACAAGTGGGAGGAAACCTTCACCACAGATACATCTGACAAGCATGATTTCCAGATATAAACACTCAAAAAACAAAGAAGAAAGAAAACAATGACCCACTCATAGATGGAGCAAAGAGCTGAACAGAGACTTCACAAGTGAGGAATTAGAGATGACTGAGAAACATCTTTTTTTTTATTGATGCTTTGGTGCATTTCAAACATCATTTCCAATTCAGTTCAGGCATATTCCCTTCCCTTCCCCCTACTCCCACCCCATCCCAGATCATGCATTTTGCATAACTGTCCTGCATCTTTCTCTGTTTTTTTTTTTTTTCCCATTTTTTTAGCTATAAGTGATGATCCATGAGTACAAGCATCCTTCATATGAAACCAATTTGCAGGCTGTTGTGCCCAAACCCCCACAGCCCCATCATCCAGCAGGGGGTGAGGGGTTGTATGTTCAATCAAGTCGATTGTGGGACATGTATACAATGGAGTTCTATGCAGCAGTAAAGAGGGACAACATCATGAACTTTGCAGGTAAATGGATGGAGCTAGAAGACATTATGTTAAGTGAAGTAACACAGTCCCAGAAAAACAAACGACAAATGGTGTCCCTCATATGTGGATGCTAGTACCAATAACCCAGAGAAACATCTTAAGAAGTGTTTAAGGTCGCTAATAATTAAGGAAATGCAAATCAAAACCACTTTAAGATATCATCTTACTCCAATAAGACTTACTCCAATAAAATGATACCAAGTACTGGAGATGTTGTGGGGAAAGGGGAACATTCATCCACTGCTGGTGGGAATGTAAACTCGTACAGCCATTATGGAAAGCAGTGTGGAGAACCCTTGGAAGACTTGGAATGAACTTGTCACCTGACCCAGTCATACCACTCCTGGGCGTGTACCCACAAGACTCATCTTACTGCAGAGATACATGCACAGCCATGTTTATTACAGCTCTGTTCACAATAGCAAGGAGCTGGAACCAACCCAAGTGCCCCTCAACTGGTGAGTGGATAGAGAAAATGTGGTACATCTACACAATGGAGTTCTATGCAGCAGTAAAGAAAGATGACATAATGAGCTTTGCAAGTAAATGGCTGGAGCTAGAAGATATCATGCTGAGTGAAGTAACACAGCCCTAGAAAAACAAAAGACAAATGGTATCCCTCATCTGTGGATGCTAGCACCAATTACCTAATTATATGGCAAACTGAGCAATGTCAGTGTAATCTGAAAACAATCATGCTCTTATATTGTGAATCCCTTAAAATATAATAAGCAAATAAAAAAATAAAGGTGTGCACCATCATGCCCAGCTCCAGTCTACTTTCTTTTTTTAAATTGTATTTATTTTTGTATGTGTATGAATGTACTGTCTGCATGTAGGTTTGTGCACCCATGTCATGCAATGCCTTGGAGGTCAGAAGAGGGTCTCGGATTCCCCTGGAACTGGAGTTCTTCTGGAATTGGAGTTACAGATGGTTCTTAGCCATCATGTGGGTGCTGGGGATCGAACCCAGGTCCTCTGCAAGAGCAATTGGTGCTCTTAACTGCTAGGCCATCTCTCCAGCCCCCAGTCTGCTTTCTTATACAATACAGAACTACCTCCCTAGGGATGGAACAACCCACAGTGAGCTGGGCCCTTCCATATCAGTCAACAATCAAGAAAATACCCCACAGACATGGCCACAGGTCAGTCCAATGGAGGGAATTCCCAATTGAGGCTCTTTCAACCCAGGTGTGTCAAGTTGACACTAAAGCTATCCAGCACACCAGGCAATGGGTGGGAGGGCTGGGACCATTGCCAAGAGGCCTTGAGAAGCTACTGAATGAAGTTATGATGGTGAAGCCCAATTTGAAATGGAGATCACAGGATATTGGAGATGCTGGGGCCCTGGATAGCTGCAGTCATAGAGTACAGCTGGCCTAAGAAAGAAGCTATATGTGTCTCAGACTGTAGAGCTGGGAGGGTTAGGGATACTGAATCTCTTTGGAACCCAACCAATTTCAGCATAGTTCCAGAGGCTGGTCATAGAGTTGCAGGATTTGGTGTTTTCTCCACTAGATTTTGGTCTTGCCTCAGTCAGTCATTACTTGCTGTATACAATTCTTTCATTTTGGAATGGGAATGTTCATTATATGCTGGTGTACATTGGAAATATGTAACTCATTCATGATTCTATGACAGCTCACAGTTAAGAGATTGCCTTGAGCCTGGAATAGAAATGTGACTTTGGACTTTTAAACTATTAGAACTGTTAAAAATTATGGAAACCTTTAAAGTTGGATTGCATTTTGTATTGTGAACTTAACATTCAATTTGGGGAGAAGTGGTGAAATGTTACAATTTATTTAATTTATTTTTTTATAAGTCATTATCAATTTTATTGTAAAATTAGTGAGAGTTGTAAGAAGCACCATGTCTTCCACCCCAAGTCACTGAAGCGTAGAGGGCAAGGCAGGGGAAGTGTCTTGGGAGAATGGTAGGATGGGATCCTAGAGAGGCAGAGGCCTTCTGTTTTCCAGTGAGTTTTCAGGTCTTATCTTCTGCAGGGGAAGCTTTGGAGCAATAGTGTGTTGTCTGCATCCCTACTCACTGGGATCCATCTGAAGCAGCCTGGACAATTGGTTGGACCCAATTGTCCAGGCCCTTCTCAGTTTCTCTTCCTGCTGGCCATCCTCAGGAGTGGCTATCTATGTTGCTGTCTCCTGGCAGCCGAATATTCAGGTCCACTCCCGCGTGATCCAGCACCATGGCCTCATAATTCACAAGACTTCAAACATCCTCTGGCTAAATATCCTCTGGCGATCCTCTGGTTTCATGTCTCTTTCTAATCTCACTACCCACTTTGGGTACCAATTTATTAAACATCTTAATTTTCTCCCTTTCTGGCAAGCAGCAGCAGAGACTCATTAGAATTGCCCAAATCCTTCCTGACCACCTCCTCCATACCCCTCATGGGCTGCAGACTTCCTCTGTAGTAGCATCCTCCTGCAGCCTAGTCAGGACCTGGGCTCTGTCCAGATTAGGTGCCATCTTCTGCAAAGAGCAGGCAGGAATGAGAAGCTCAGTGGCCCTTTTCAGCTTCTCTTCCTGCTGGCCATCCTCAGGAGTGGCCCTTTTCAGCTTCTCCTCCTGCTGGCCATCCTCGGGAGTGGCCCTTCTCAGCTTCTCTTCCTGCTGGCCATCCTCAGGAGTGGCCCTTCTCACCTTCTCTTCCTGCTGGCCATCCTCAGGAGTGGCCCTTCTCACCTTCTCTTCCTGCTGGCCATCCTCAGGAGTGGCCCTTCTCAGCTTCTCTTCCTGCTGGCCATCCTCAGGAGTGGCCCTTCTCAGCTTCTCTTCCTGCTGGCCATCCTCAGGAGTGGCCCTTCTCAGCTTCTCTTCCTGCTGGCCATCCTCAGGAGTGGCCCTTCTCAGCTTCTCTTCCTGCTGGCCATCCTCAGGAGTGGCCCTTCTCAGCTTCTCTTCCTGCTGGCCATCCTCAGGAGTGGCCCTTCTCAGCTTCTCTTCCTGCTGGCCATCCTCAGGAGTGGCCCTTCTCAGCTTCTCTTCCTGCTGGCCATCCTCAGGAGTGGCCCTTCTCAGCTTCTCTTCCTGCTGGCCATCCTCAGGAGTGGCCCTTCTCAGCTTCTCTTCCTGCTGGCCATCCTCAGGAGTGGCCCTTCTCAGCTTCTCTTCCTGCTGGCCATCCTCAGGAGTGGCCCTTCTCAGCTTCTCTTCCTGCTGGCCATCCTCAGGAGTGGCCCTTCTCAGCTTCTCTTCCTGCTGGCCATCCTCAGGAGTGGCCCTTCTCAGCTTCTCTTCCTGCTGGCCATCCTCAGGAGTGGCCCTTCTCAGCTTCTCTTCCTGCTGGCCATCCTCAGGAGTGGCCCTTCTCAGCTTCTCTTCCTGCTGGCCATCCTCAGGAGTGGCCCTTCTCAGCTTCTCTTCCTGCTGGCCATCCTCAGGAGTGGCCCTTCTCAGCTTCTCTTCCTGCTGGCCATCCTCAGGAGTGGCCCTTCTCAGCTTCTCTTCCTGCTGGCCATCCTCAGGAGTGGCCCTTCTCAGCTTCTCTTCCTGCTGGCCATCCTCAGGAGTGGCCCTTCTCAGCTTCTCTTCCTGCTGGCCATCCTCAGGAGTGGCCCTTCTCAGCTTCTCTTCCTGCTGGCCATCCTCAGGAGTGGCCCTTCTCAGCTTCTCTTCCTGCTGGCCATCCTCAGGAGTGGCCCTTCTCAGCTTCTCTTCCTGCTGGCCATCCTCAGGAGTGGCCCTTCTCAGCTTCTCTTCCTGCTGGCCATCCTCAGGAGTGGCCCTTCTCAGCTTCTCTTCCTGCTGGCCATCCTCAGGAGTGGCCCTTCTCAGCTTCTCTTCCTGTTGGCCATCCTCAGGAGTGGCCCTTCTCAGCTTCTCTTCCTGCTGACCATCCTCAGGTGTGTCAGTTCTCACCTTCTCTTCCTGCTGGCTGTCCTCAGGAGTGGTCCTTCTCAGCTTCTCTTCCTGCTGACCATCCTCAGGTGTGGCAGTTCTCACCTTCTCTTCCTGGTGGCCATCCTCAGGAGTCTCAGTGTTTGAAGATGAGAAAAAGATTTGAGAGGTGAGTACATCAATTCCTCTCTTTGGGCATGGAGGGACATTGGCTGGATCTACTGGGGAGGGAAATGGTGTCTCCAGGGTGCATTGGCTCAGCTTGGCTGGTGGATTTGCCCCTCTGGTGTGCTTGGCATTGAAGGAGCCTGTAGGTTGCCATAGGCTCGTTGTTCAATTTATGTAGTAAAGATTTCAGGATGTCACGTTGGTCAAACCCTATTTGCTCCATAGCTGCCAGGATTTTACTGATCACACACCTAGGAGCCACCTTGGTCTGTTTTTTTTAGACACTCTTCATCATGCTGAAGCCAAGGATGCCTTATAATGTCCTTCACTGTTGGACTCTCCTTGGGGTTGACTGTTATTAAACAGCAGATAATGTCCTTCAGCTCTGGAGAAAGGTGAGCTGGAATGACATATTTTCCCAGAAGAACCTTGGGCCCAACCTCCTTAGCACTGTCCCCTTCAAATGGCAGGGTTCCTGTCGCCACAAAATACAGAACAATACCTAAGTTCCAGCAGTCTGCTTTTGGGCCTTCATAGGATTTTTGCAGGAAGAATTCTGGGGGCAAAAAGTGTAAAGCACCACAGGCCCGGAAGAGATTACTGCCAGGCCTTAATAGGGCAGCAAGTCCAAAATCTATGATCTTCACTCTGCCAGTGCTGTCTACCATGATGTTATCCAGCTTGAGATCCCTGTGAATTATGCCTCGGTTGTGGCAGTACCGCATGGCCTGTAATAGTTGCTTGAATATTTTCCGGCACATGTTCTCTTGCATGTAGCCAACCTGGAGGACCCATTCCCACTGGTCTTTCCCCTTATCCAGCTCTTGGACCAGATAGATGTTGTCCTTTGTTTCAATGACCTGGATCAAGGAGATGATGTTGGGATGATCCATAATCTTCAATATCTCCACCTCAGACCTGATTGAGTAGAACAGCTCCTTCCTCTTCCACAGGACTTTTATGGCCACAGGAATGCCGGTAAGGCGGTGGTGGGCCGACTTCACTTGGGCATAGCTACCCCAGCCCAAGGTCTTCAGAAGGTGCTCATCTGAGAGGGTGATCACAGAACTGGGCCATACTGTCTCTTTACCCTTCAGGCCATACATCACAGGTAGCAAGGCCACCACCACCACCACCAAAAATCCAGAAAACTAAACCAAAAAATTAAATATACACACACAGTCACACACACTCTCAAAATCAGAAAAAAACAAACCAAAATGTAAAAATAAAAAAAACCCAAACACACAAAAGCACACAGAACTCGCAAATACCACCAACCACCAAGCCACCAAACCACCACACCACTGAGAGCACCTGCTCAAGAAACTAGCCTGCTCTACACTCCCTTATATCTGCTGGCTGAGACTTCATCACAATGACCCTCTTTCTGACGTCATAGAGGGCATGGAACAATCACATCTGGGCAGAGCTCACAGCCACAGGAAGGACTCAGAAAGTCTGGCTGAGGTCGGCTGTGAGATGAACATTTAGGCTTTCAGAAATGAAAACTTCAACATCTTTTTGGTTTCCAGTTTGCAAGTCTGTAACACCTTCCTTTTTTAAAGACATCTTGCCATCTTCACTCACCACATTCAAATTCCTTCCAGTTCACTGGTTTCAAAGAAGCACTACCATTTAATTGATATTGTAAGACAATATTCTGTCTATAAAACATAATGAGTCATTTTTTAACATCTGTAAGGCTGATAGAAAGATGCTTTTTATATTTAAAATACATTTAGTGGTATACCACGAATATTCTCGCTCAGTTCACTACCTTTGACATTTTGAGTGCCTGTATCCAGCTAAGCATAACTGCAGCTCTCCTAATCACAACCACCAATTGCATGCCAGGGTCAATGAAGCTCTGATAGAGAAGTTGATGTTGAGATAGATGAATACAGGGTCTCAATTGCTTATACACTGCTTCTTTTTAAAAATTTTTCCTTTATTATTTTTTAATATTTTATGTGTTTAAATAATACTGCCTGCATGTATGTAAGTGTACTCTTGTTGTACAGTACTCATGGAGGTCAGAAGAAAGCATCATTCCCCTGAAATTGGAATTACCAACTGTTGTTAGCCACCATGTAGATCCTCAGAATCAAACCTGGGAACCTGGGCCCTCAGCAAGAGCAGTCAGTGCGTTTAACCACTGAGCCAACCCCCCCCCCCGTCCCCCCTTTTTTTTTTTTGCTTTTTCTCTTTTTTTTTTTTTTTTTTTTTTTTGGTCTTTTTGAGATAGGGTCTAACTGTAGTCCCAGCTGTCCTGGAACTCACTATGTAGATCAGGATGGCCTTGAACTCAGAGAGCCACCTGCCTCTGCCTCCCAGGTGCTGGGATTAAAGGACTGTGCCACCATGCCCGACTTAACTGATGTTTGGCCATGTTATCAACTTTTGATAAAGGCTGGGTACACTCATGTTGGGTGAAGCCTATCTACTTTTCTGGCCTGAAATGCAATGACTTGACTTAAGGCTGTGCAACACATGCTTCTGGGAGTCCCCAGTAAAATACACTTTGTGTAGTATTAGAGCTGCCTCCTTTTTTGGTCTCATGCCTCCCTCTGATTTGGGTGGCTAGATTTTAAACATTGGAACTGGGTTGCTTAGGGTTTCTGTCATTTGTTATGTTGCCTTTATTCAGTTTCCAAGTCATTAAATGCCTCAAAAACTAGAATTTTTTTTTTTGGTCTTTTTGAGACAGGGTCTCCTTGTAGCCCCAGCTGTCCTGGAACTCACTCTGTAGACCAGGCTGGCCTTGAACTCACAAAGATCTGCCTGCCTCTGCCTCCCAAGTGCTAGGATTAAAGGCGTACACCACCACACCTGGCCAAAAGCTAGCATTTTTAAATCATTTTCTGTTTTTTATATTTTTATTTATTTTTAATGTTTTTTCTTATGGGTACATATATCATATGTAGAGCATAATCCTTCTCCTACCATATCCCTCCTGCCTTCCCTTTTCTCACCTCCCCAGTTAATCTCTCAATTTCACCTAGACAATTTCACTCTACTGCCACTTAATTTACCTCTACATGATTGTATGTGACTATATAAAACCTAGGGACCACAGATGAGTGAAAACTTACATTTGTCTTTCTGAGACTGACTTCATTCAGTTAATGTGCTTATCTCCAGTTGCATTCATTTTCCTGAAAATGAGATAACTTTGTTCTTTATGGCTGAAAAATCCCATGTGTACATAGAACACTTCTTCTCTACCCATTCCTCTTTGCTTAGACACCTATGATGGTGATTCCACAGCTTGGCCATTGTGAACAGTGTTTCAGTAAACACTCATGTGCCAGTATCTCTGTATTGTGTGGACTGGAGTCTTTAAGTATCCAGGAGTCATGTGAAAGATCTGTTATTTATTTTAGAAAACTCCATACTGGTTTCCATAGGGTTTGGGCTTGTTTCCATTTCCACAAGCAGTGTATAAAGGGTTCTCTTTTTGTCCCCATCTACACAAATATCTGGTCTTTATCTTAATGACTGATGCTCTGGGTTAAGACGGAATCTCAATGTAGCTCTACTTTGCGCTTTTCTGATGGCTGATACAGTTGAACCTTTTTTCATATGTTTATTGGCCATTTTTCTTTCCTCTTTTGTGAACTGTCTATTCATTACATTAGGCTATATATTGATTGCTTTATTTGTTTTCTTTTGGCTTAGCTTTTTGAGCTCTTGGTGTGTTTGAGCTATTAGTCCTCTGTGAGATGTGTAGCTGGCAAAGATGTTTCTTCATTCTCTAGGCTGATTCTTTCCTTTGCTGCACAGAGGTAAAATTCCCTCTTTTTCTAAGACCCAGCAGAGAAATGATATCTGTGATGTTTAATCTTTATCAACTTGGTTATAGTGAGAGATGCCTAGGAGATTAGGAAAGCGTATCCATGAAGATATTTAGATATTTAGTCACCTCTAGAGAGGTGACTGTCATGGGGGTTACCAACTAAGAAAGGATGAGTTGAATGTGTATGGCACCATCCAATAGGCAATGGTCTTGATTCCATGGTGTCCTAGACAGAACATCATGGTGACGAACGCGTGGTAGAGCAAAGCCACTCATTTCACAGAGACCGTGAAGCACAGAGGAAGAGGTTGGGTGGCCTGCACTGTTAGCCTTCCTGATTGTCGTCTTCAGCCCCAGCTCGGATTTTCTTCTCACAGGTCTCCTTGCCGCTGACCTGCTGGCCCTGACACCACTGACGGTTTTATAGCACTGATGTTCTGGTGTCTGGTGTTACATGCTAGAAGGTCCTTCAGAACAAGATCCACAAGCACTCGGTCTGTTGTAATGAATAAAGCTGCTCCAGAGTTTCCTCCAGTCAAACCCTTTCTGGAAACGATGGCGGCCCTGTGGGGTCCAAACCACTTACCATCCCTACTTGAGTTTCCAGGCTCCCTGCCCACCCAACCGCGGCCTCTTCATCTGCGGGCCTACGGCAGCGGTGGCCACCCTGAAGCTCCTTCCCTCCATCGCCTCCTGCATCTGAAATGTTAAAATTTAAAGTGATGTGTTTAGGCGCTGGAGAGTTGGTTCAGTGGTTAAGAGGACCTGGGTCTAATTCCCAGCACCCATAGGGCAGCTAACAACCATCTGTAACTCCAGTTCCAGGGAATCTGACACCCTTTTCTTTTTTTTTTTTAATTTTATTTATTTCTGTATGTGTATCAATGTACTGTCTGCATGTAGGTTTGTGCACCCGTGTCGTGCAATGCCGCTGAGGTCAGAAGAGGGTGTCGGATTCCCCTGGACTGGAGTTCTCCTTGAATTGGAGTTTCAGACGGTTTTCAGCCGCCATGTGGGTGCTGGGGATCGAGCTCGGGTCCTCTGTAAGAGTGGTCGGTGCTCTTAACCGCTAGGCTATCTCTCCAGCCCCTGACACCCTTTTCTGACCACCACAAGCACTGCACGACATGGGTGCATCTGCCTACATGCAGGCAATATACTCACACAGATAAGAATTTGCTTTTGTTAGGACATTTTTTAAAGCACAGCAACAGGAACAGTAACTAGGACAGTTGGTTCTCGGTGTGGTGGTGGCAAGTGAAGATGGGACCTGTAGGGGACGGGCTCAGTCAGCACTCACTGCAGCTGCTCCCAGCGCCTCAACTTCCTGTCCCACTGTATATCTCTCCCTCTCGTAGCACATATTCCTGCTTCCAGCAGTACAGAGGCACAGCTCCACGCTGTCACCAGCAGGCCATGTTTCCTTCATCTTTTAGGGACCTGGACTTAGGTGAAAATAGATCCTTGTCTTCAACGCAAAAAAGAATTTCAGGACAAGCTAGCATGAAACAGAGTTGGAGTTTATTAAAAATAGAAATAAAGATGTTCGGTGAAGGAATAAGACATACCTAGGAGCAGAATGTGGGCTTCTTGATGAACTGTATGTACTTCAGCATCCAGCCCAATAGACTATGCTCATAACTCTCAAGTTACAACTCAAAGGATTGCTAAGAAATGTTTTTCCTTTTTCTTCTTTTTCGATAAATGAGTTTATATGGTGGCCCTTTGGAGGTGCTTTGGATAGGATTACAATCTGGTAAAATAAAACCAAGAGACATTGAGGTTGCCAAAGGGGTTTAGGACATACTCTTTTACTGTAAATTTGGTTTCTAGCCAGTCCTTGAAAACTTCAGGTTTTTGGCTGAGAAAGGAGAAAAGCATTAAGCTAATGTTAAGTCTATTGGGATTCTTGATACTCAGCTTGTGAGAGGCTTCGAACAGACTCTGAGGTGAAGGGCACTTCTTCATTCTCATGTCCATAATTTCATGGTGGGGCTTTCACCAGAGCTGAGCAGGTGCCTTTAGGCACCCAGAATTTTGAACTAAATACATTTCATATTTATAAAGAGCTCAGCTTCAGATATTGTGTTATAGTAATAGAGAATGAATAAGTATAACCTCAGCTGTCTGTGGCCTTTTTACTTTAAGAAGAGTTGAGTTGGGTACAGAATCCTTGTTACTACCTTCTTAACCATGAGTATCTTGTAAGTACATAGGACAGTGATACATGTAACTATCTCCTTTTTTGGTATCCTTTATTGTCATTGATAAATCTGCACCAATCTGACTTCTTTCTATAAATAGCTTATTATTTCTACTTTATTGACAAATGGGTTCTTTTTCCTTATTTTGCAGTTCAAATATCTTTGCTAGGCCTTGTCAAAGTACTGATCATTCTGGGTCGGTTGCCCTGTGGTCATTGTATTCAGTGTACAGTGTCTGTCTGAAGAATCAGCTCTGTCTGTCCACTTGCCTCTCTCCTTCCTTCTCTCTGTTCTTTATTTCAATTCAGGGAAACGTTTTTTGAAATCATTTAAAATGCCTTTTGTATTTCATTTGTAAATATATACAAATAGAATTGATTACATTTGTACAGATATTATTGTGGCATTTTTCTATATAATTTTTATAAATGATCTTGCCCTTCCCCTGCCCTGTTTCTGTTTTGTGTTTTGTTTGTTTGACTTTCTTACATCCCCTATAATTTAGTTTTCATTTCTGGAGCAGTTTGCACTTTCCTTCTGCCTCCTTACTTTTCATAACCTCATCTAATCTCAGTTCCTCTTGTTCAGGTTATCTCTTTTCTGAGCTTGGTATTTATCTTTAATAGTTTCAAATGCTGTATAAATGTTTAAAATCTTCAGCTATAATATTAGGTTACACTTTTTAATCTGTTTTATGTCATTACTTTTCTGTGATTCTTCTCCCCGCCTGTATAAAACTAGTAATATTCTTTTTCTTTTTTTTTGTTGAGTATTTGTAGAACTCATACAATGGTTCCCAATCAAACTTGGTCCCCCCCATGCCCCAACCCCCCACCAGAACTCATGCATTACAGCATCCAAGCTAAGCCATATCCAGTCAAGCTCCCAAACATCCTTCTGTGCATGTAGGTCTGCTGGGGTCTAATCAGCATATCTAGGAATCCTAGGTAAGGCATACTCTTCCTCACCCACCACTTACCAGTCTCTTAGAGTTCTCAGTCCAGGGTCAGTCCCCCACCCCTTTCTCTTGCTCCACTTTGAGACCTTGTCCCAGTTGGGGTGGGTCTTGTGTCTAATGACTATATTGTCACAGGTTTCCATGTGAAAGCTTACCGTCAATTGTAAGTCACTGCTTCTCTATGTTCATGCACCAGCCCTGGCTCTTACAATCTTTCTTCCCCCTCTTCTTCAATGATCCCTGAGCCATGGGTGGGTGAGGTTTAATATAGGGGACCAATCCAGGGATACACACTTAGGAGGCTCCCGTTCTTTGAAGTTTGATTAGTTGTGGCCTTCCATTTGCATCACACTCTATTGTGTTCAGAAGCTTTACTGGTGAGAACTGAGGGGTGTGCTCATTTTCTCTCCGCTCTTCATTCTGTGTGTAGAGGTTCAGTTTAGATGTGGCTCTTAGGAATGGGGATTTTCAGATGTATATGCTCTGTGTCTGACCAGTTGTGAGATTCTTCAGTGGCTTCTGTCTTTTGCAAAAAGTAGATTTTTTTTTTTGATGAGTGGCATACAGTATGCTTGTTTGTAAATATAAGATTCCATAGTTAGTGTATGATAAGCAATTTCATTTGTCTAGAGGTATGACACCATTAGGCTTTTCTCTAATCTCTCTGTCCTCTCCAGTCCTGTGAATTTGGGTGAGTTTACAGTGGCTCTCATGGGTTCTTCCACTGAGAGGTTTCCAAGTCCAATTAGATAGCTGTTGACCATCCCCCAGACAGCAGTGCCTCTACCATCAATAGAGGTAGTTTGCTGGGCAGTTCATCATGGTTGTTAGGCTTTGGGTATGGGTTTTACCATTGATTGATTTTCTCTCACAGCAGTTGCACATTGTCTAGCATTATGAGAGCTTAACTTCAGATAGAAAGGTTCAAGGTCAGTTTCTGTGCTGTTAATCTAAGTCCTATCCCTGAAGCATGTCCTGTTCTGAACAGTAGGGTTTTATTTGCTATCTCTGGTAGATAATCAAGAGCTTTGGAGATAGCTTGTTTGTTTTGAGAGTCACTTGGATGGCTCTCGACAACCATTCAAAGGGAGATATCCTCTGTTTTGCACTGTGTTCTCTGCCACGCAGCCACCAGGTTGCACAACACATGCACTGATGTTCAGAGTACATGAATTTCTCATGGGGTCTCAGGGGCATCACATTATACTCTGGGTTTTCTTGCCTCTCAAGTTCCAATTATCTCTATTCTTTCTTTTCCCCTTCCCACCCCCCTCCTCTCTCCCAAGACCCAGCATCACCATCATTCCCACTTTCCTCCACTCCTGACCCCCCCATTCCATCATAGCCCCCCATTTATCTCCTCCTCCTCCCCTCCCAACCCAACACGCCCCCTCTTGACCTTCCCTTCTAGTTACATTTGTTCCTTACTGTCCTCCTAATTTTGGATTTTTCTTTTCCTTTACTTCCATGTATCCTTTCCAATTTCTTGGCTCCCGGTGTTACATCAGGATATATCCTCACGTAAGGACTTCAGTGCTGCAGTCCACAAATGAGGGAGAACGTACATCATCTGGTTTTCCACCTTTGTGTTGCTTCACTCATTTTTCATCTTCAAAAATTTTATCTTTTAGTATCTTTGTATAAATTTAGGGCATACTATTTGTAAGTTATATTTTAATGAGCTATATTTTTGCAAATATAAAGAATAGGAATATGTAGGGGCTCAGTGGCAGGGCGAGATGGGTACAAGTTCCTGGGCCACATGGTTCCAAGGGCTACCCCTACAGTAACAAAAGACTTCCTCCACCAGGGCCTTCCTGTGAGATCCCAGTGCAGTGCAGTTCTCTGACCATCCTTGGGTTCACGAAGAGGGCAGTTAACAAGAGAGGAAGTCCTCATTTTTAGGCAGCCTCATCCACACAGGATTCCATTTATGTTTGTGAGTTTTTAGGCCTTTACAATCCCGTGGCTCTTTCCTGTACTCCTCCATCTTTGGAATGATTATTTGCAAATTGAAGTTTTCTGTTTTCAGTCTTTTAATTTCCTGAAAATAAAAGAAGTAAAATCCTTCCTTCCTTCCTTCCTTCCTTCCTTCCTTCCTTCCTTCCTTCCTTCCTTCTTCCTTCTCTTTATAGTATAAAGACTCAGAATTAAACTGATGCTGTGTTCCTACTGGAATCAGAGTTCTTCCAGGTGCTTCTTCCTGAGAATCAGAATCAGTCTAATATGTGCTTATCAATCTTAAAAGAGCATTTCTACTTCCCAGACATGCAGATGTGCTTCTTTGCTGCAGTGAATGAGTAGCATTTATCTTTAAGAAACACTAGAGACTAACTGGGACTAACATGGATTATATCTCCCAGTTTGGAAATGCAGGAAACCAATACATCTTTTTTTCTCTCTATAGAAACCAATATATAAGCTGGTAAGTATGGAGCTGTTTTAAAATTGGGATGTAGTTGGCATGCAATAAAATTTCCTTATGGAGTATACAGTTTATAGATTTTTATTTTTATTTTTTATATAAGAATATTCTTTTTAAAATTCTATTTATTTTTTTAAAATTTATTTATTTATATATATATTTATTTATTTATATGAATGTAATGTCTGCATGTAGGTTTGTGCCCCCATGTCGTGCAATGCCGCGGAGGTCAGAAGAGGGCGTCGGATTCCCCTGGAACTGGAGTTCTCCTGGAATTGGAGTTACAGATGGCTCTCAGCCGCCATGTGGGAGCTGGGGATCGAACCCGGGTCCTCTGTAAGAGCAGTCGGCACTCTTAACCGCTAGGCCATCTCTCCAGCCCCCTAAAATTCTATTTATTTTTTATGTGTATGAATGTACTGTCTGCATGCAGGTCTGTGCACCCGTGTCGTGCAATGCTGTGGAGGTCAGAAGAGGGTGTTTGAATCCCCTGGAACTGGAGTCAGAGACGGTTCCCAGCCGCCATGTGGGTGCTGGGGATCGAACCCGGGTCCTCTGCAAGAGCAGTCGGTGCTCTTAACCACTAGACCATCTCTCCAGCCCCTTATCTAGAAATTCTATCTTTGATTTTTTGAGTAACTCCCAAAGTGTTTTTCCAGGTGGCCTCACTGTTTTCCATGCTCTGAGCAATGGATGATTGTGTCCATCTCTCGAATTCTCCACCCTGCCTTCCTGTTTCTTTTTCCCACTCTCTTGTTTCTATTATTATCATCCCAATGAGACCAGAGATACCTTCTCTAAGACAGTGAGAGTGGGGTCCATAATGATTCAGAAGCCTATCAGGTAGCACATGTGACCCCTCCCCTAAATGTAGTAACTGTCTTGGGAGGGAACATGCTGGGCGTGTGGACACCCTCCTGGGTTGACCAGTAATGAGCTGAGCAATGACCAGTCCCAAGAAGGATGACCTCAGTCTCCATCCACTTTGCACCATAAGATCCTCAGAAGACCACTGGACAGGGCAATATGGTGGTATTCCTCCCTTGGAGCTCCTCTCACTCTTGGGAGCTCATCGTCATTTTTCCTCAATAAATCTATGTTTGCTCTGAACACTCTTTGCCCACATTTCCTTATTTTTCTCAGGCACCAGACAACTAACTCAGAAGCCATGGTGTGGGATGACTTTGGTGATTGTTGATTGTCTGAGACCCTAGCACCTCAAGTTAAGCTCACCATGATCTGAGAATTATCAGCTCAAAGAACCCACATCATTAATAGGCACCGTTACATGTCAGGGTAATGATGCAGAACATATTTTCACGTGTCTATTGGACGTTTAAGAAATGTTTATGTAGATCCTTTGCCCATGGTTTAGTTGGATTGTAGATTTTAGATACTGATAGTTCAGCATTAATGTGATTTGAAAATATTTTATCTAATTTTAAGTTGTCTTTTTGTTTTTGATATTTTTTTTGAGCTCAATTTTTTCAATTTTAATGTTGTTTTCATATATATATATATATATATATACTATATTTATCTATATATAATATATATAAACAGAGAATAATTTTTAGACCCTGACACAAAAGACAGAATGTATGAACTCCCAGGTTAGGGGGGTCGTGTGAGGGTGCCAGTGGAGAAGGGAGAAGGGGGTATAAAGGTTATTGAGACTGATTGAGAAGTTAGGTATGAAATACACAAAAATTTAATAAAAAATAAAAAAATTGCTATGCAAAAATTTTATTTTTATGTGTATGAGTATTTTGTCTACATGTAGGTATGTGCACTCATGTGTACAAAGCCTGAAGATCCCAGAAGAGGCTTCTGGAACTATTGGACCCTCTGGAACTAGACTTACAGATGGTTGTGAGCAATGATGTAGGTTCTGGGAACTGAACCCCAGGTCCTTTATCATAGCAGGAAGTGCTCTGAACCACTAAATCCTCTCCCCAGCCCTTTGTTGAAGATTTTTGCATCTTTGTTTATTATGAATATTGATCTATACTTTTCTTTTCTTGTAATATCTTTTTCTAGTTTTGAGGTTAGGGTAATGCAGGACTCAGAACGAATCAGCAGTGTTCTCTCTTGTTCTTTGTTTTGGAAGAGTTTAAGAAGGCTTTGCATTAGTTCTTTAAATGTGTGGAGAATTCTTTAAAGACTCAAAATGAAAAAAAAAATACTCAAAATGGACCTACCACCTGAGGCAGTCATACCACTCCTGGGTATATACCCACAGGAGTCATCCTATTGCAGAGATATGCACACAACCATGTTTATTGCAGCTCTCTTCACAATAACAAAAAGCTGGAAGCAACCCAAGTGTCCCTCAAGCAATGAGTGGATAAAAAAAATGTGGTACATCTACACAATGGAGTTTTATGCAGTGGTAAAGAAAGATGACATCATGAAATTTGCAGGTAAATGGATGGAACTAGAAGCCATTATGCTAAGTGAAGCATAACACAGTTCCAGAAAAACAAATGACATATAGTGTTCCTCATTTGTGGATCCTAGCACCAAATCCTTATTTGTAAGGACAACTGAGTAATTTTTTTTCTTTTTTAGTAAATATAATAATGCTACTAAAAGTTTATTAAAACTATGTAATTTAGGAATGTAAAGTAACATTTCTCTTTACCTGAATGCAACTCTACCGTTATAATGTGAACCCCTAAACATGTTTTAGAATTAACCTATAGCTTATTTTCAATGTCATAATTTTGGTATATGTGTGAAGTATATGCATGCATATTTTGGAGCAATATAAAATTAAAGGGAAAAACAACAACAAAAAAGGCTGGTTCAAAGAACTGACCAAAATAGTAAAGTTCTGCTCAAAACAGTGAACTTCTGCATTGAAAAATTAAAAAAAAGACTGAGAAAAAGATGCAAGACATGTATGTCCGAATGCACGAGCTCTGGTGGGGTGGGGGGCATGGAAGAGGAAATGGATCTAAATTTGATTAAGAAATATGTATGAAATATACAAAGTACAATAAAAATTCAAAACAGAGAAGGATTTGCATTAGTTCTTTAAATGTTTTGTAGAAGTCACTTTATTGGGAAGGTTTGGATTACTGATTCAGTCTCCTTACCTCTTATTGATCTGTTTGGGTTTTCAGGTTCTTCATCATTAGTCATACAATCCTGGTGGGTTGTATGTTTTTGGAATTCACCAATTATGCCATCTTTCCTTTGTAGCTTTCAGCCATTGAAATCTTATTTATGCAAATTTCTCCCAATACCTACAACCAGTTCCTTTAAAAAGTTGTATTCAGGGATAAGCACTCTGTGATTTCTTGTGTTCTCTACATATTGGCCAATTGTGGGTTTCTGTGTTAATCACAATCTGCTATATAAAGAAACTTCCTTGGTAAGAGTTTAGAGATGCATTCATCCTATGTGTAGAGTGCCCTAAAGAAGTGTCTCTTAGGGTTAAGAGTCTCAGAAGCCACTACTGTGCTGATAGCAATAGTTTGCTGGGTGAGTCATTGCTGTTTATTACATTTTACAGGTGGGTAGGACCATTGATTGGTTTTTCTTTCTCGGCAGATTGTGTTATATCCTATGATCCCATGAGAGCTAGTCTTCAGAGTGCTAATACCTGAATAGGACCCCTATTTGAAACCTTTCCCACCCAAGCTCAGAGACTATTGCCAAAGAGAAGGCAGAAAAATTATAAGAGCCAGAGGGGGTGAACAACCACAAGGAAACAGTCTTCCAGACAGCTGGTCAGTTAACATATGAACTCACAGAAATGGTGACAACATGCAAAGTCCCATGCAGGCATAAACCAGATAAAATCGGGTAAAAAATCCCAACCAAACTTAAGAAGCTTTTGGCAACTGATGTATGCTGGGAGGGGAAAAACTGTCTTACAGGGATGGGACACTATGGTAGCCATAGTGAATAGACACACACTGAAGGACACTTGGAGACACAAACAGGACTCTAGACGCTGTGTTATACATATAAGAGAGTGTATTAAATTGGGCAGGGGCAGTTGGAGGGAGGTCAGGATGAGGGAGGGGAGGTAAATACCATCAAACTATATTGTATGAAAATTGCAAAAATTCAGTAAAAATAAATTTGTATTCAGGGTTTGTAAGTTGGTATCATTTATGTTAGGGTTGCTATTAGAAATCTTTAGATGCATTTTAAGTAATGACATGGGAAAATGAGAGCAACTGAGGTAAGGATTTATTTATGCAAATAACTTTCATTCCTTTCCTTTCCTAGTTGACTTGGGTTCAGGGATAATTATGTGTTTGGGAAAACCAACCAGGTTGATGAGTGGCTGTCCTTGGGATTAATGACTGGAGAAGAGCTGCAGGATTGATGCTATTCCTTCAAACCATTCTATAAAGGTAAGACTTTCTAAGGAATGAATCTGCATGCAAGGTACCCCAAGCACTCTAGGTATGATAACATGAGTGCTTACTGTTGTTCTACATATTTTTGTTCCAAGTATTTGGTAAGGATATTTTAAGGATCTCTGACAACACCTTTTCTGTGTATCACCTCAGGAAAACTATTAAAGAAGAAGTAACCGGAACAATTCCATGAAGAATCTGTCTTTCTCGGACATTGCTATCATCACAGGATGATGATATTTAGAATTTTCTCTAAGCCTGGGACACTTGGTCTTGCCTTCACCTATGTAGGTTCTTTGAATGTGTAGCCAGACATACTCAGCACTCTCTGGGTTATTCACACATGGATTTTATAATTTATAGCCTCAAATGGTGCCAGGGCAGTTCGTACTTTTGCTTACAAGATCACAGTGTTATTACTTGGCTCTGAGTCTCATATTGATGGTAAATTTGTTCAAGTAAAAGACTTTGCCATCCCTATGCTTCATGCTTACCTCAGATGTAAAGGAGTCTCTTGCTCACAGCTGCTCTACAAATGTGCTCACTAGTTAAACTTCAGCTTTAAATTAGATCTCCTTCAGAGTTGCTGTATGAATAGTTTTTCAAGGTTATTTCTCAAATATTATTGGTGTTTCACTTAAAATTAATTCATTCTGTAAACAATTTGAACAACAAGTCTTCAAGGGCACCATGAATATTGCTAGTGCATTGTCAGTCAGTGCAGCACTATCGCATTTTCTCATGACCCCGACCTTCAGAGACATAATTGCAATAGTAAAATAGTTTGTATAAACTTCAACATACAGAAACTCCTAATTCTAAAACTTTTTTGAAAACAGTGCCAGCCTAGGGCTCTGCAGTGTTTGGTAGAGTCACTGGTGATTTGAGCTGGGCTGGGCCACATCTGGATGGTAGAGGTGGTCATTTTGCCATGCAGAGCCATGCTCCTTTGTGAATCATTGATCTTTTGCCTTTGGCCTTCTTCTGAGCAGATTAATTGCAATAGAAAAAATGTGGAAATTTTATAATGAGACTCAATTTATTCTGGAAATTGAAGACTATGTATGAGTGTTTTTCTTTTTATGCTTCCTGACAGGATTGATTTCAAATTGAGAGATAAAATAAATGTTAGGAATAACTAACAGTTGGCTCTAGAAGTTAAAAATGATCATCAGCTCTTTGAATTACATTTCTGTTAAACACCGAGACCTAATTCTTATTGTTTTTACATGGAGGGCTCATCTTTTGTCAGAGATTAATGTTTCCCCCCTTCTCATGCAAAAGATTAAAGAGGATGGGGTAAATATGGAACATTTGATTTTCATTAATCAAAGTTTTAATTCATCTTCTTGATAGATATCAAAAGACAAATTGCTATGTCAAAATTAGAATTATATAATGCAACTAAAATTAAGTGGACAGACCTTAAAAATATGTAAAAGTATTTGCTTTTTTCTTTTTCTTTTTTCCTTCCCTCCCTCCCTCTCTCCCTTCCCCTTTACTTTCTGCCTCCCTCCCCTTCCTCCTTCCTTCCTTCCTTCCTTCCTTCCTTCCTTCCTTCCTTCCTTCCATCCTCTCTTCTTCCTTCCTTTCTCTCTCTCTCTCTCTCTCTCTCTCTCTCTCTCTCTCTCTCTCTGTGTGTGTGTGTGTGTGTGTACATGTGTAGGCCCGATTTCAACCTTGGGTGTTGTTCCTCAGATGCTTTGTTACATGATTTTCTTTTCTTTTTTTTTTTTTTTGGTATTTTTGAGACAGGGTCTCCCTTTAGTCCCAGCTGGCCTGGAGCTTGCTCTGTAGACCAGGTTGGCCTTGAACTCACAGAGATCCGCCTGCCTCTGCCTCCCGAGTGCTGGGATTAAAGGCGTGTGCCACCATGCCTGGCTACATGATTTTCTTTTGGAAACAAGGTCTCTCATTGGCCTGCACCTCACCAAGAAGGCAAAGCTGGCTGACCACTAAGCCTCAGGGAATTCCGGTTTCCACTTCTTCAGTGCTAGGATTTACAAGTGTATACCACCACAGCTTTTGTACATGGGTTGTGGGGATCGAACTCAGGTTCTTGTGTTTGCAAGGTGAACACTTTACTGACTAAACTACCATTCTAGCCCTTTTAAAAAAATTTCTGTGTTAGATGAGGAGTTGTATGACAGGTTATGGTAGCTCCCCAACAGGAATTTGTACCTCTTTTTGTGTAAACCACCCCTTTCTTTTTCCTGATGACAGTGGCAAAGGGACTCGGTTATGTAGTGGTGGAGATGGGAGATGTGTCTAGGTGAAGGAAGATGGAGCTTGTGTATAGCGATAATGCATTAGAATTGTGGCACTTCAGAAGACATCGATGATGATGTCTCACCATTCTCATGCCAAGCAGAGTGAGAGCAGTGGGTTTGCACAAGATCACACACCAGGTGCTTGAGCAGCATCAAATTGCAAATG
Source organism: Rhizomys pruinosus (assembly GCA_009823505.1). Classification (NCBI taxonomy): domain Eukaryota; kingdom Metazoa; phylum Chordata; class Mammalia; order Rodentia; family Spalacidae; genus Rhizomys; species Rhizomys pruinosus. The sequence goes on along the minus strand of VZQC01008518.1, from coordinate 440,090 downwards.
TTCCTTGTCACTCCAGGGTGTTCATAGTGCATACTTAGTACCCAGGCTGTTTTTCCACAGTGGGGACTCCCACAGCCCTGCTACAGGGTACAGAGAAAGGGTTCATGGGAAGAATTCTACTCAGGCCAGTCCATGCTCAAGGGAAGATTAGGATACGTTTACTTAGTTTTTAAATATCCTAGAACACCAGCGCTGCCCAGGGGAGGTGCATCTGCCTTGGGGCTTTGTAGCACCCCCCCCCCCCCAGGTTTGGTATCACCTGGAAACCCTCCACCTCACCTCGGGTTCCACAGAGCAGCGCGGCATGGGTGGACTAGAAAGGGATGCAGCAGAACACCAGCGAGTGCCCAGATGAGGAGCACCTGCCTTGAGGTTTTGTAGCCACCCCTCCCCCAAGGCTTGGTATCACCTGGAAACCTCTCACCTCAGGTTCCAGGGAACAATGCATCATGGGTGGACCTAGACAGGTGGCCAGCAGGTCGAAGGAGCAAACCATGTCATCGCTATTAGCACAGTTCCTTAAGACAGCCCCACTTCACTGTCACCTTTCTGGTTTCTTCATTTCTACAAATAATGCAAAAGCATAAAATAAAGATTCACAACTAGGAACCATATATGTTTTTTTCTCCCCTCCTCTCCCCTCTCCTCCCTTCCCCTCTTCCCCTCCCTTCCCCTCCTCCTCTCCTCCCCTCCTCCCCTGTTAGTGTGTTAGTGATTATAGTCTGTGCAGCAATGTTGAGGCACCAGAATACAAACAAACAAACAAATCCACATGCTAAAGACACAACAAAAAAATAACATCAGAAAAACTCATAATAAATCCACACTGAACTCTACCAGTCCTAAAGAAGATTCCTACAATGAGATCTCCCAGGAAGGAAACCAAGAGACAGATTGTAGAACAATTGTAGACATATTCAAAGAAATCCAAGAAGATAAAGAACAAATCAGAGAACTAAGGGGAGAGAATGAAAAACCCAGGACGGACCTAGAGGGAGATAATGACAAACTTTGGAAAGAACTAAAGGGAGAAAATGACAACCTCCAGAAAGAACTAGAGGGAGAGAATGACAAACTCTGGAAGGAAATGGAAACACTGAAAAGATTCCCAGGCCGAAATGAAAAAAAGAAACTGACCAGTGAAGCAAGGAGCTACAAGATGAGAATGACAGGCTCCAAAAGGAAGTGGAAATACTAAAGAAATCACAGGATGGCAGGGTCTTCATGTGGTTTATAACATCTCCTAACCATTAGAGGATGTAAGCTTGTGGCATCAGCCGTGGGTTATTCCTCCAAGGAGAGAGCTAATAGCCAATTAGATTTGGGATATACAGACATATGGCTGCCACCGCTGCACAGTATTTCCAGGCAGATGAGGTGTAGCTGGTGCTGACGGAGGAGTCTTGCTTGACTCAAGGAGACCTATATTTGCTTTATTGGTTTAGTGG
>VZQC01008518.1:197095-428611 GCA_009823505.1 Rhizomys pruinosus | reverse complement strand
TGATGAAAAGGGAAATATCACAACAGACAAGGAAAAGATCCAGAAAATCATATGGGAATACTTCAAAAACCTATACTCTACCAAGTTTGAAAACCTAGAAGAAATGGATGAATATCTGAAATCCTGGGAATCACCAAAGCTCAACCAAGAAGAGATCGACAGCTTAAACAGACCCATAATATATGAAGAAATTGGAGATGTAATAAGAAACCTCCCAACTAAAAAAAGCCCTGGCCCAGATGGTTTCACTGCAGAATTCTATAAAACATTTCAAAAAGGCTTACAACCATTATTACTGAAATTGTTTAGAAGGATACAGAGGGAATTCTCCCAAATTCCTTCTATGAAGCCAGCATCACTCTATTACCAAAACCAGGCAAAGATACAAAACAAAAAAGGAGAACTAAAGACCCATCTCATTAATGAACACAGATGATGCAAAACTTCTAAACGGGATACTTGCAAATCTCATACAGACACCCACATCAAGAAGATCATCCATCATGACCAAGTTGGATTCATACCAGAAATGCAGGGATGGTTCAACATATGAAAAATCAATAAATATCATCAAGCATATAAATGGACTGAAAGACAAAAACCACATGATCATCTCAATTGATGCAGAAAAAGCCTTTGACAAAATCCAGCATCCCTTCATGTTTAAAGTCCTAGAGGGAATTGGATTGGAGGGATCATTCCTCAATGTAATCAAAGCCATATACAGGAAACCCACAGCCAATATCATCCTAAATGGGGAAACGACAAAAGCATTCCCTTTAAAGGTAGGAACTCGACAAGGCTGCCCCCTGTCACCACTCCTTTTCAATATAGTGCTTGAAACACTTGCTAGGGCAATAAGGCAAGAAAAGGAAATTAAAGGAGTTATAACTGGAAAAGAGAAAGTCAAACTATCCCTTTTTGCTGCTGCTGATTATTTACTTAAGAGATGCTAAAAACTCCACCAGAAAACTCCTAGAAATAATTAAGAGCTTCAGTAAAGTGGCAGGATACAAAATTAACCTAGAAAAATCAGTAGTCTTTCTTTACATCAACAGCAAGCAACTGAAGAAGGAATTCAAGGAGAACTTCCCACTCACAATAGCCTCAAAAACAATAAGATACCCAGGAACAAACCTAACCAAAGACACCAAAGATATCTAGAAAAAAACTTTTAAACTCCTGTAGAAGGAAATTGAAGAAGACATCAGAAGATAGAAAGACCTCCCATGCTCATGGATTGGGAAAATTAATATAGTAAAAATGTCCATTCTACCCAAACACCTGTACAGATTTAATGCAATCCCAATTAAAATCCCCAAGAGTTTCTTCATAGGCTTGGAAAAAAGTCCTTAATTTCATTTGGAAAAACAAAAGACTCCAAATAGCCAAAGCAACCCTGAGTGAAAAGACCAATAAAGGGGGGATCTCTATATCAGACTTCAAATTATACTACAGGGTTATAGTCATAAAAACAACTTGGTACTGGCACAAAAACAGACCTGTTGACCAGTGGAACAAAATCAGGGACCTCATATTTGACAAGGGGGTCAAGAAGACACCATGGAGGAAAGACAGCATCTTCAGCAAGTGGTGTTGGCAAAACTGGATCACCACTTGTAGAAGAATGAAATTAAACCTCTACCTCTCGCCCTGTACAAAAGTCAACTCCAGATGGATCAAAGACCTCAACATGAAACCCAAGACTCTGGTGATAGAAGAAAAAGTTGGCAGCAGCCTCTAAGAAATAGGCAAAGGAAAAGACTTCCTAAATCACACAGCAGCTGTGCAGGAATTAATATTGGCAATTGACAAATGGGACCTCATTAAACTCCAAAGCTTCTGTACATCAAAAGAAACAAGGAAGTGAAGAGAAAACCCACAAAGTGGGGGGAAAGCTTCATTGCAGACACATATGACAAAGCATTGATTTTCAGAATATATAAACTACTCAAAAAAACAAAGAAGAAAGAATAAAAATGAATCACTCAAAAGATGGAGCAAAGATCTGAACAGAGACTTCACAAGTGAGGAAGTAAAGATGGCCGAGAAACATCTTAAAATGTCACTAAAAATTAAGGCAATGGAAATGAAAACCACTTTAAGATATCATCTCACTCCAATAAGACTGGCTAGGATCAAGAAAACAAATGGTACCAAGTACTGGAGAGGTTGTGGCTTGGAAAGGGGAACACTTATTCATTGCTGGTGGGAATGTAAACTTATACAGCCACTATGGAAAGCAGTGTGGAGAACCCTTGGAAGACTCAAAATGAGCTTACCACCGGACCCAGTCATACCACTCCTGGGTATATACCCACAAGACTCTTCTTACTGCAGAGATACATGCACAGCTATGTTTATTGCAGCTCTGTTCACAATAGCAAAAAGCTGGAACCAACCCAAATACCCCTCAATTGAGGAGTGGATAGAGAAAATGTGGTATATGTACACAATGGAGTTCTATGCAGCAGTAAAAAAGGACAACATCATGAACTTTGCAGGTAAATGGATGGAACTGGAAGATATTATGTTAAGTGAAGTAACACAGTCCCAGAAAAATAAACAACGAATGATATCCCTCATCTGTGGATGCTAGCGCCAATTACCTAGTTGTAAACATTTCTTGTTGGGAGTGATGCATATTGGAAAGAACAACACCAACACCAACAAAGGAGGGGACTGCATCAAAGAACTGATTGAAAGGGTGAATCTGGTGGGGTGGGGGGGTTGGGAGGGGGACACGAGTCTGCATTTGATTTGTAACATAATCTTGTACAAAAACATGTAGAACAATTAAAAAATTAAAATTGAATGAAGGCAAAAAAAACAAACACAAAACACAAAACAAAGCAAACAAAAAAGAAAGTACTGTGATAAATGATTCTCTGTATTTGCCATCGTTGTTGGAGTATTATTTTCCCCACACAAATCCCCATTATTTTCAAAAAGCACAAATAAATACCTACTCATATTATTAAAAAAAAGACTGAGTCTCCATCTGCCAGTGGCCCCCAGTTGCTAATACTTTGTCAGGTAGGGTTGGGGTTTCTTACCCACTATCTCAAGTCCGGGATTTTGTGTTGTGTGAGCTTTGATGGGACTTGTCCATGGTTCGGCCTAGTCATTTCCACGCAGAAAGCGTGCATGGGAAAGCACAGCACACAGTCACATGATAAGGTATGAATCCAAATACAGAATGGTCTTTTATTCAAATGAACAGATCATTATATAGGCAGTGTGACCTCACCTCCCAGGGGTCCAATCCCAGACCTTTGCATTATCACATCTCCATTCATGGGCGGAGCCAAGGAGGTCCCATTACTCTCACTTCTGCCTCTGGGAGGTGCTGGCTGGAATGCTAGCCCATACATACTTAAGCTCAGATTATATTTGCCTACACTTGTCCATGCTGTTGTCACTGCTGTGAGTTTATATGAAGTACTGATCGCTTGTCTGACAAATTTTTTCCTTGTGGTTATCTACCATCTCTGGCTCTTACAATCTTTTTGCCCCCAGCTCCACAATGATCCTTGAGCCTTGTGAGGCAGAAGTTTGATATAGGTGTCCTATCCAAAGAGAGGCAGTCTGTAGTCTCTTATTCTCTGCATGTTGGCCAGTTGCAGTTCTCTGTGTTAATCATCATCTGCTGCATAAGGGAGCTTCTCTAGTGACAGCTGAGAGATTCATTAATCTATGGGTATAACAATATGTTCTTAGGAGTCACTTTAATAGTATATTTAAAAGAATGATAGCTGGGCATGGTGGTGCATGCCTTTAATCCTAGCACTTGGGAGGCAGAGGCAGGCGGATCTTTGTGAATTCAAGGCCAGCCTGGTCTACAGAGTGAGTTCCAGGGCAGCTGGGGCTACAGGGAGACCCTGTCTCAAAAAGACCAAAAAAAAAAAAAAAGAATGATAATAATATGATTTTTCCCTATGGCCTCTGACCTGTTTAGCCTCAGATTCCCAGGTCTTGATAATAAGTTTTGGTTTCCTTGAAGAGAAGGCAACACTGAGACTACTTTGGAGGATGTTTGGTTATTTTTCCATTTTATGATTGAGCTACTATGTTAGAACTTTCATTGATGAGAGAGACAAACAATTTTGGGAGGAAAGACTTATGTAGCTTAGGGTGTTAGAGGTTTCAGTCAACAGTCTTCAGCTTCAGTGATTCTGGCCCACAGTGAGGCAGAGCACCATGGTAGCACGGGTATGTGGCAAAGGCTCCTCACATCATGGCAAACAAGAAACCAGGAAGGCACTGGACCAGGGGTTGGGATTTATCTTCAAGGGTACTCCATCTCCCACCCTACTAATCTACTTGCTCCAGCTAGGCCCACCTCCTAAAGTTTTCACCACCACCCAAAGCAACACTATGATCAGGAGAGTGAGTATTCAACACATGAGTCTGTGGGGACTTTCATTGTCAAACTATGTCACAGTTAGCTTTTGTCAACTTGACACAAACCTAGACATACCTGGGAAAAGGAAGTCCTAATTGAGGGATTTCCTCTAACAGACTGGTCTATGGGCATGTCTGTGGAGGCATTTTCGGAACTGGTACAGTACAATCCCTGGACACATGGGCCTGGGCTGTATAAGAAAGGGAGCTGAGCAAGCCAGGGGAAACAGGCCAGTAAGCAGTGTTCCTCCATTTACTTTGATTCAGTTCTTGTCTCCAGGATCATGACTTGAGTTCCTGCTTTGCCTTTTCTTGATGATGGGTGCTAACATGTAAGCCAAATAGACATTTTCTAAACATTTTCCTCTCTTAGCTTGTGTTTTGGTCAGTGGTTTATCACTAACACGGAAATTGGTACCAGGAGTGGGGCTGCTCTGATGGCCCTGACTATTCTGGGTTTTGTTGAAGAATATTATGGAAGTATTTGGAATTTTGGGCTGGCAATGGTCAACTCCTGTGGGAACTTGGGAGGTAAGAATGTGAGGGAAATGAAGATGATGGAGGCCTGACTTGTAACATTTCAGGAAGAAGCAAAGGTTCTTTCAGGGATGTTTATATGATACATTTGAATTAATGACCTATTAGGAAGCCAGGCTGGTAGTTCATGTCTTTAACCCAACACTGAGAAGGGGGAGGGCAGGTGGATCCCTGTGACATTGAGGCCAGCCTGATCTACATAGCAAGTTCTAGCCAGCTGGGGCTACAGGGAGATCCTGTCTTTAAAAGATAAAAATAAACAAACAACAAATAACCAAACCAAACCAAACCAAAATAAGAACAAAGAATCTATTAGGGGCTGGAGGTTTAGCTCAGTGTGTGCGGCCCTGGGTTCAATCCTTAGCACTAAGAGGAAAGAAGGGAGAAAAGGAAAATGGAAAAGGAAAGGAAAGGAGCTCAGAAAGGAAAGAGAAAGAAGGGAGGGGAAAGGAAAAGGAAAGAAGAGAGGGGAAGGAAGTAAGGGAAGGAAGGAGAATTTGGGAGTGTGTGAAGTTGTATATTTGTTTACTATAATGGCTTCTAGGTTTGTTCATACTCCAGGATTCCAAGCCTATGAAGGGGTGCTGATGTTTGACTGCTCAATAAACCCCCCCAAAATATTCAAAGAGTCTTGTACAGGTCAGGTCAGGAAGCATCCTGCCTATTAGTAATCTCTGCAGAATCTACCACGAGTCTGAGATAATAAAAAAGATTGTGAAATAAGCTCATGGAAACTAAACAATATACTACTGAATTAAACTTGGATCAAGGGAGAAATGAAAAAGGAAATTAAAAATTCCTATAATTAAATGAAAATGACAACTCAACATATCAAAATCTGTGGGACACAAAGAAGGTAGGTTTGATTTTTTTTTTTGAGACAGGGTTTCCCTATAGTCCCAGCTGTCCTGGAACTCACTCTATAGACCAGGCTGGCCTTGAACTCACAGAGATCTGCCTGCCTCTGTGTCCCAAGTGCTAGGATCAAAGGCATGTATCATCATGCCTGGCTTAAAGACAGTTCTTAGCTGCCATGTGGGTGCTGGGAATCGAACCTGTGTCCTCTGCAAGAGCAGTTGGTATTCTTACCCACTGAGCCATCTCTCTGGCTCCAAGAAGGCAGTTGCAAGAAGAAAATTTATAGCACTAAGTATGCTATAAGTAAATTAGAAGCATCTCATCTTAATAACTTAATAATACATCTTGGAGGTATTTAAATGGGAAAGGGAGGGGAGTTATACAGGGAACTATGGGGATAAAGGGGAAGAAGGAGCTCAAGGGAGATGGGACCATAGGAGACTTATTATCAAGGGATGTGGGGATACTTTAAATGGGGAGAGTGTGGAGGGAGAGCTAGACAGGGAGAGAGTAAGGAGGTATAAATAATACTATGTAGTGTATAAAAACAGAGAATCACATTGGTACAAAAACCTACTGATAAATTACACATATGTTATTTCTATATGAGTCCATGTGTATAGCTGAAGGCTACATGACAGGAAATAGTGTTAGGAGAAATCTTCCTTTAAACTGTTGGCTAGGGTAGTCCAAGAGACTCTCAAAATAACACAGCTACTGCAATAGCCCTTGATTGCCTCTAAAACTTGAAGGTAAGACCCTATTGCTGAAGACAGGGTGTACTTCAGACATAGGACTTGGAGCAATGGAAGTGGAACTGACCTAGAAGCCACTTCTCCTGAAGGCTAGGTCTCACAGCTTTGGAGGTCACTATGCAAGCTGCTAAGGGACAACTGCAACTGATGGTCCAATCCCAGCTTTAAGGCCTCATGATCATGCCAATGACCAGCAAATCAAATGGTGCAGTAGTGATACTTTTATCTTGGGGGCAATCAACAACTACCTAATTGGATTTAAAGTCTACTCAGTTTGAGGAAACTCATGTGTGGTACTGTAAAACTAGCCAAATACACATGGCTGGAGGCCACTGACCTTAGCGAAAACTCCAAGGCTGTCAGAAACCTAGACAAATGTAACTTTTTATGATTTGCAAAATATGGATACTTATATTTACAGACAACTATCCCAGTCACCACTCATCAAAGAAGCTTCTTTTTCAGCATACAGAGACTATTACAGAGTTCAACAACTGGTCATTCACAGAGATTGTGAATTGCCTAAGCCTAAGTGACACATCTATGATGCAACCTCTACACCTAGGGCTCACAAGGAGTAAAGAGAGCACAAATGTTATTGATGAAGCTCTCTCATGTAACAGAGGGCCAGGAACACAAAAGGTCACAAATGGCCAATGCACAGATAATAAGAGTCTGCAGAGTGTGGGTCCTTGGACAGGATTCCTATATCAAACTTCACCCTCTCAGGGCTCAGGGACCATTTTGGAAGAGGAGGTGGAAATATTGTAAGAGCCATGGGGGTGTGCTTGACCATATAGAAATAGAGTCCTCCAGGCTCCTGGGAACTTGCTCATATGAACCTACATTAATGGTGTTAGCATGTACAAGACCCAACCCATGCAAACTTAGAGCAGACAAAAACCCAGCACCCAACTGTGGAAATGGGCAATAGGCCCCAATCTTAGTCGAAGAATTATTGGATGCTGATTACAGCTGGGTGAAGAGCTGATCTTTTTTAAGGGAAGAGACTCTGGATGTGCTGACTAGACTCCAGTGGATGAACTTGCACTGAGAGATGCCTGGGGATACTAGGTTGACCTGATAGGCCTTGACACAGATGACAGAGTGTATGATTTTTCTGTGGTGGTGGGGGGCTATGGGAGGACATCAACAGGGGAATGGGACATAGAGATGATCAGGATGTTCTCTGTGAGATACATACAAATTCAATAAAAAATTACAAATAAATAAATATTTAAAAAAGAATCTGCCCAGGCATGGTGGCACATGCCTTAATCCCAGCACTTGGAAGGCAGAGGTAGAGGGAGGCAGATCTCTGTGAATTCAAGGCCAGCATGGTCTACATAGTGAGTTACAGGGCAGCTAGGGCTAAAGGGAGATTCTGTCTCAAAAAAAGAGAAAAGAATCTGAAAGAAACTCAGTAACCTTCCTTTATACCAACAACGAACATACTGAGAAAGAAATCAAGGAAACAATTCTATTCACAATGGCCCCAAAACCCATAAAATATCCTGGAGTCAATCTCCAGGAAGTGAAGGACTTGTATAGTAAAAATTCTTAAAGATCATGAAACTAATAAGGGACCATGAGCAGTGACTCATGGGAGGAGAGAATGCAGTGATATGAATGAAAAAGGGGATAGGATGGGTTTAACTGTGTAGGGAACAAGAGGTTAGGGCAGAAGAGGGAGTAAAAAGGGAGAGAACCAATACTAAAGGCCTTTTGAAAGAGTCATATGGCAAGCTGCTATAGAAGTTTATATATATATACATACATATATATATATATATATATATAATGTAAAAAGGAGTATAAATGCAGTTACCCTATAAGAGCAGTTCAATGGCCCTAATAGACTCCACAGGCTAGCAAATGAAGAGCCCAGTGACAGAAATGGACTCCTTTTTCAGTTGTAGACCAGAGACCCCATAGCTTCTCAAACAATAATGGCTGTTGCCATTGTACTTGGTTTCCCATCAGAACTGGATGGCAAGACTCTATTGATGAAGACGCTATAGTCATCAGTCACAGAACAAACAAGGAGAAATCTATCTGGTACTGCTCTGAAAGCTACATCTCTGATTTATAAAGCTTTCAGAGTACTAGCAGGTGCTAGGCATGGTGCTGGCAGAGAAAGATAATCATCACCCTTACCCAATTGTGAACCCTGTGCGCTACACAAACAGCTGGCTTGGCAAAATGTGGCTACTGGTTTAATAGTGGCATGGACATTATGGAAGTAATCAACCACCTGCTAATTGAATTTAAGGCCTGTTTCACAAGATGGAGTCCATACCTGACACTGTTATCAGGGCTTAGAACCTCTGGCTAGACAGGTCACAAACCAGAGTGGAGAACCTACTACATTCTGTGAAAGAGACATAATATTGAACTAACATGTTGTCCGATTATTATATCCATAGATTAGTGCATCTCTTAACTCTCACCAGAGAAGGTTCTTCTTACAACAACTAACACACAGACCCACAACTGGTCAATGTGCAGAGAATAAGAGACTACAGGGTGCTCAGTCCTAAATGGGACACCTACATCAGCTTTCTCCTCCTAAGGCTTAGGGAGTATTGTGGAAGAGGGGGAAGAAAGATTGAAAGAGCCAGAGGTGGTTGATGAATTAGAGGAAACTGTTGTCTGGACATCGCAGGGTGGCTGCATAGGACTTATGACACCTTGTACAAGACTTGTGCAAAGCCAAGCCAGACAGCAGCCCAGCATGGATGGGAGAGGTTGGGAGGGAGCCCCAACACTAGCTGAAGATCTCTTGGCAGTTAATGGATGCTGAGAGAGGTAGAGCCAGTTTTCCTTATTGGTGTGATGCCAGATAGGTTGATCAGACTCCAAGAGATAGAACCAAGAGCTTTTGGGAAACATTAAATTTGCTAGGCCTTTGAAAAGAGATGACAATAATGGAGGGCATGAAGTTGGGGGTGGGTAACATGGTGGAGGTCAGGGGAGGAGGATATCTGACTATGATTCAAATGCATTGTGTGAAAATTTCAAATCACTAGCAATATTTAAATAAAAGGATTAGTGAATGTGAAATTTTCTTTGCTTCACTGGGATAACCAATGCTGGTTAGCTAGGTTTGAAAAATCAGTTGTGATCGGGCTGGAGAGATGGCTCAGTGGTTAAGAGCACCGACTGCTCTTGCAGAAGACCCAGGTTCGATTCCCAGCACCCACATGGCGGCTAAGGACCATCTTTAACTCCAGTTCCAGGGAAATCTGACACCCTCTCTGACCTCCACAGCATTGCATGACACCGGTCACCAACCTACATGCAGACAGTACATTCATACACATAAAAAATAATAAATAAAAATTAAAAAAAATCAGATGTGATTAATAAAAGACCAATATCACTAAAGTGAAATCTGAGGAGTATTTCTTCAGGCTTAGCACACAGAAGCCGTGATCCAGGGGAAGTGGAAGCTTCATCTCAAGCTGGAAGCTGAACTTGGTAATGTGTAAGAGTCTCACACATGATACTGGTTCTGGTGGCATGAAACCTGCATAGTTGAAGGGGTCATGGAGAGAAGCTGAGGATTGGCATAGTGAGACCAGAAGAGGACATTGGTGAAGGTGCAGCCTCTTTTGAAATGGGGATCCCAGGATACTGGAGATGCCAGGACTGGGGACATCTGCCAAGGAAAGCAGCAGGTATGGAATGGAGCTGCTCTAAGTCTATGACACAAGCTTTTTGTGCTGCCTGTGGCAGAGTCAGAGAAGTGGAGCCCAGAAGATCATGATTAAGTCCCAGGTATTGATCACTGAGCTACAGGATTTGATTTATACTGCTGGGTGTTGATCACTGAGTTACAGGATTTGATATATACTGCTGGGTGTTGGATTTTGCTTTGAACTGATTGTGCCTTTGTCCTAGTTCTTCTTCCCTGTTGGTGTGAGAAAGCATGCAGCTTACTTTTTATTTCACAACAATCTTCAGTTTAAGACTGGATATTATATATAATATATATATATATATATATATATATATATAGTATATAGTTTTTGAGAAGGTCTCCTCTGTAGCCCCAGCGGGCCTGGACTCACTTTGTAGAGACAGCTGGCCCTGAACTACAGAGATCCTCCGTCTCCTGCCTCCTTCAGTGCTGGATAAATGACACCATGCCTGATGAGACTTTTGTTTTTTTCCTTTATTTGTTTATTTTTTAAGGGATTCTACAATAATAGCACAGTTGTTTTCAGATAACATTGATTTGCTCATTTGCCATACATTAGGTAATTGGTGCATTTTTTTAAATGTGAGCCAAATTATTAAGCATAAGCATGAATGTAAGTAACATTCAGGAAAACCAATTTGCGAAGTATCTATGTCCAAATTTTGAACAACCCAAGGTTCCCATAGTCCAGTTGGAGAGCTTGTATGCACAAGCATGTTGATCAATAGGAGTCCAGTCTATATTGCTGTAGTCTCACGATTCACCCCATCTCTCTGCAGCCCTTACATTCTACCACACCTCCCTCTTCCGCAAGTTGTTCCCGAGGCTTTGGAAAGGGCACAAGTGGGTGAGAAGCAAAATTTTCTCTGGAGATGCCATTTTGGACTCTAGTCTGTTCAGGTTTTTTTCCCCTTCATGGTTTGACAGCTTATCCAGGTGCCTTTTTAGTCATACTAACAAAGCACAAGCAATTGGATGTACAGGCATTTAAGCAGTACTAATTATTATGCAAGCTAAGCTGTGAGCCAAGAACAGATGCTTGGATGGTATGCTAACCTCAACTGTGGTTTCTCTATAAAGGGTGACAAGTTCTTATTGTGGCTTATAACATTCCTAACCACTAGGGACATAAGCTTGTGGTATCCACATAAGTTATTCCTCCAAGGAGAGAGATAAATAGCCAATTAGATTTGGGATACACACACAACAACACACACACACACACACCACACACACACACACACACATGGCTGCACTGTTGACAGTATCTCCAGGCAGTTGAGGTGAGCTGATACTGATGGAGGGAGTCTTTTTGTCTCAAGGAGACCAATATTTTGCTGTATTGCTTTAGTGGCCTTTGGGTAACACTCTCTGGCATTTCAGAGACCAATTGTACTTAGCAAGTGACATCTCAAGACATTTTTTCATGCTTATGCCAGGTCTTTGACAACAGGGACTTACTGCTTGCTCCTTGCTATATTCCACTTATAGGCAAAGGCCTTTATAATTTGGGGGCTTGGATCCCCTAGCTAACATCTCCTAGCAGAATAATTCATTGCTGTATCAGAGCTTTCCTGAATTGTATATTTTGCTTAATTACACATTTATAAAGACTTTACTATTGTATTTGGTCTAAATATGAGAATTATCCTTTCACAGTTCCTATGCCTATCAGTCAATTACTAAAAAGGTAGTTATACCTGTTTTATAAGAAATTACCACTATAACAGTTGGCTCTAATTTACAGTTAGGGAATCACTTCATTCCATCATGTTTTTTTTTTCTATTAGAGGGAGAGGGTAGGAGGTTTCTCAGCATCTGGAAGGTAAACTTCATTAGGGCCCATTATAAACAGTTAACCGCTAACAGAATAGAATTCAGAGGATGCTCAGTGTCTGTGACTCAGGCAGTCTGAGGTTCCTTATCTTAGATGTTCAGATGGGCCATGCTCTCTGCGGCATTTCCCAGTCCATCCGTGCATAGCCAAAAGTTGTATGTGTTCAGGCATTAGTTGGTGTTTTTACCTGTGGGAACATACAATCCCTCCCATTGTTAGTTTCAAGATCGTCAAAATTGAAAATTATCAATAGGATTGGAACACAGAGTTTTCCATTTGTATCCCAGAAGGGTACTACCCCCCACCTCCCCCTCTCTTTTAAAAAAAAATTTTATGTTTTGACCTATAGATGCCTAAGTTGTATTACACATACCCATAAAAGGAGCCAAGGTATAAGTTTTCATTAATTTACCCAAACTAGTTTATCATTGACTGTATGCTACTTATTTGGGAAGTAAACTTAACTTAATTCCTTTAAATTATCCTACAAGTAAAAGAAGTGTTACAAGGTGATCATTGTATAACCCAGAAAAATATAGAGACATTTGTGTACCTTAACCCCAAAGTTATTGTTGAAATTCAATACATTAATAAAAAAAAAACAAATTAATAATTTATATTCCCATTAGTTCAAATGTATTACCATTTTCACCAAAACACTACCCAAATTTAACTAATCTAAACATTTTATTAAGCCTTAAAATATCCTATAATATGTGGACAAAGCTTGGGCAGAGTTGAATACCTGCCGAATAAATTTTACCCAATATACACTTTGCTCTTTAAAAAAATTTTTTTTTATTAATTTTATTTATTTCTGTATGTGTATGAATGTACTGTCTGCATGCAAGTTTGTGCACCCGTGTCGTGCAATGCCGCGGAGGTCAGAAGAGGGTGTCGGATTCCCCTGGAACTGGAGTTCTCCTGGAGGAGTTTCAGACGGTTCTCGGCCGCCATGTGGGTGCTGGGGATCGAACCCGGGTCCTCTGTAAGAGCGGTCAGCGCTCTTAACCGCTAGGCCATCTCTCCAGCCCCACTTTGCTCTTTAAAGCTATATGACTAGACTATGACTTCAGAGAAATCAAGTCCATTAACTTACATGGTTTATTTTGTATTTCTGTGTAAATCTCGACTGAAATACATCTGTATATAAATATATGTTATTTTTAAATATACCATTTTAAACTTCAAACCTTACAGAGTGGATTTTAATGACTATCTTCCTCCAAGCTCTTGGCCTTTTTCAAGCCTGGCATGAAAACCTGCTTTAAAGACTTTTCAATATAGATATTGTTTAAAATTTTTTAATTAATTTTTAAAATTTATTTCTGTATGTGTACAAATGCACTGTCTGCACGCAAGTCTGTGCACCCGCGTTGTGCAATGCCGCGGAGGTCAGAAGTGGGTGTTGGATTCCCCTGGTGCTGGAGTTCTCCTGGAATTGGAGTTCCAGACGGTTCTCAGCAAGAGCGGTCAGTGCTCTTAACCGCTAGGCCATCTCTCCAGCCCTAGATATTGTTTTAAATGAGTACAAGCATCCTTCATGTAAAACCAATTTGCAAGGAGTTGTGCCCAAACCCACACAGCCCAAGGCTCCCACCATCCAGCTGGAGCGGCTTGTATGTACAATCAAGTTGATCAAATAAGTGTCCAGTCTATATTGCTGTAGTTTTACCATTCACACCAATCACAGCCCTTACATTCTACCATGCCCCCTCTTCCACAGATTGTTCCCTAGGTTTAGAAAAGGGGCGCAGGTGGACGAGAAGCAAAACAGTCTACTTTGTCTCGAGATGTCATTTTGGACTCTAATCAGTTCTGGCTGTTTCCTTTCATGGGCTGACAGTTGCTCCAGGAATAACCTTCCAATCCTACTGACTTCAGCTATTTTAAAGAGACATTAAAGTTTCAAGGTATTGGATTTTTTTTTTAAAGATTATGGGACTTTAAAGTTGTACTATACTTTGTCCTGTAATACATCAGATCTTGGGGGACAAACAAGAAAAGTCAAGTGTTTTTTTTTTTGGTCTTTTTGAGACAGGGTCTCCCTGTAGCCCCAGCTGTCCTGGAACTCACTGTGTAGACCAGGCTGGCCTTAAACTCACAAAGATCCGCCTGCCTCTGCCTCCCGAGTGCTAGGATTAAAGGCATGCGCCACCACACCTGGCTGAAAAGTCAAGTTTTATAATTATATGTTTGTCTGTCAAAATTCATAAGAGTAGAATGTACTAAGACATCCTTGGGAAGAGGAATTTCATTTGAGGAATGCTTCCATTAGATTGTCTTGTGGGCATGTCTATGGTGGCATTTTCTTAATTGGTAATTGATACAGAAGGGCCCAGCCCACTGTGGGAAGTGCCATGCCAGGGCAGGTGGGCCTAGGCTGTATAAGAAAGATAACTGAGCAAGCCAGGGGAAAAATGCTAGTAAGTAGCATTCCTCCATAGTCTCTGCTTCAGTTCCTACCTCCAGGTTCTTGCCTTGAGTTCTTGTCTTGAGTTCTTTTGGTGATGCACTATAATCTAAAATACAAATAAACCCTTTTGTCCCTTAGATTGTTTTGGTCAGTGTTTTATTACAACAATGGAGAAGTAAACTAAAACAAACTATCACTATTAATTCTATTGCTTTGTAGAAAGGAACTACAGTGAACACAGTGGGCCAAAGTCTCCCCTGGGCTTAGATGCCCTGTTATGAATTCTAGTCTAAGCAAATTCAGAATTTGCTTAGACTTTTGTTTCAGAAAAAGACCACTTTTTCACCTGGGATCCAACTGAGACTTTCTAGGAATGGATAAATGGTGATGCAGATATGGAGGGAGATATGTGTTGGACCATTTGTCTTTGGTTTTATAAAGAAGAAGTTACATCAACAGATATTCAAGATGTACTATCAATCAGCATCTATTAAAATAACACAAATTGGGCTGGAGAGATTGCCTAGCAGTTAAGAGTGCCAACTACTCTTGCAGAGGACCCGAGTTCGATCCCCAGCACCCACATGGTGGCTGAGAACCATCGTTAACTCCAGTTCCAGGGGAATCTGACACCTTCTTCTGACCTCTGCAGCATTGCATGACATGGGTGCACAAACCTACATGCAGACAGTACATTCATATACATAAAAATAAATAAAATTTTAAAAAAGAACAAAAGTCTTTAATATGCTTTCCATAGGTATGTGCCAGAATGTTTGGTGGGACAAGATCAGCATTGCTGAAACTTCAAGGGTCAGGGGTTTAACTGTGTAAAGAAAGCTCTGGCAGCTGCATCAGTGACCTAGTTTGTGAGAGAATAAAGTCAGAATATTTCTTGGCCAGACTGAGATAACAGCCAGAGAATTCAGAAATCCTAAATCCTTAAAACACTAGGTGCCCAAAACAAAGACAAAATTCTGAAAGCCACGAGAGAGAAAAACAACAAATTACATGTAAGGGGAAACCTATAAGAATTACAGCTGACTTTTCAGTGCAAATTATGAAAGCAAGAAGAACGTGGAGCAAAGCATTCCCAGTGCTAAGTGACTAAATGCCAACCCAGGTTACTGTACCCAGCAAAAATGTCAATTCTAGTTGAAGGAAATAGAAAAATCTTCCATGATGTAAACAAGATGAAAAAATACATGTCCAAAAAACTAACCCTTCAGAGAATACTTGAAGCAATTCAAAGGACAGAGGAGGGGAGCAACTACCCCTAGAAACCTTGAAATAGAAATTCATAAAAGCAGAACTGCAGAAGTAGAAACCTAGACTAAAAACACAAATGGATAAAAAGGTGAAAGGAAGCAACACACATCTCTCAATTATAACCTTAAATATTAAGGGACTAAACTCCTCAATCAAAAGGCATAGACTGGGAGGATGGATTAGGAAACAGAACCCATCTATATGCCGTCTACAAGAAACCCATCTCACCCTCAAGGATAGGCACCAACTTAAAGTGAAAGGATGGAAAAAAGATTCTAAGCAAATGGTACCAAAAAGAAAGCAGGAGTTGCTATTTTAATATCAGACAAAATAGACTTCAAAGTAGAAGCAATCAGAAGAGACAAAGAGGGCCATTGCATTATCAAAGGGAAAATTAACCACAAAGACTTCACAATCATGAATATATATGCACCAAACTCTGGTGCACAGATCTTTATAAATACAACTCTACAGGCCCTCAAGGCACAGATTAACCCCAGCACACTCATAGTAGGGGAGTTCAATACCCCACTGAATCCTTTGGACAGATCAACCAGGCAAAGAATAAACAGAGAGACATCTGAACTGAACGATACAATTCAGCAAATGAACCTCACAAACATCTTCCTAATATTCCACCCAAACACCAGAGAATATACTTTCTACTCAGCACCCCTTGGAACATTCCCCTAAATCCTAATTTTATGAGAAACCCCAAGAATTCAGCCATGAGTTGGTGGACCATAATTTAGGAACTAAGTTAAAGAATAAGGAAAACACAGCATCAAGAATCAGTCACAGGTATAAAATGGTAAACTTCAGCCCCGAATAATAAAACTATACATAGAAAAACTTTAAAAAGACTGAAAAAAAAAAACAATGTAAGAAATGTACGGCAAAATACATGAACTTGGGTCGGGTGGGGGGCATGGAAAGGGGAATGAGTCTAAAATTGGACTGAGAAATTTTGTATTAATTGCATAAAACATCAATAAAAATGTTAGAAAAGGAATCAGTCACAGGAAACCTGGGTCTCAAAGTAGGAAATCAATTACTGATGAACTGATGTTTCAGTTATATTGGAACAGAAAGAAGGTATGAGGTCCGAGTGTGATATTTACTGCACAGGACTGTGGCCCCAGAGTCCAGGAAGGACTTAGTGGCCCCATTTGTAAAGACTAGAAACTGGCTGTAGCTGGACATCTGTAATGCCAGTACTTAGGAGGCTGATGCAAGAAGATTGCTCACAAGTTTGAGGCCAGCCTGGATTACATAGTGAGCTCCAGATCTGGCTGGCCAAGAGTAAGAGCATGTCTCAAAGAAACAAACAAACAACAAACAAACAAACAGCAGATTGAGGTTTTTTTGGGTGTTGGGTATAGAGGGCTTTATACTGTATGTATGCTCATGCTTTTGATTTTGTTTTGTCATAAAAACGAATTAAATTTCTTGTTTATGAAGTAACACAAGATTCAATAGACTACTGGAAAAATATGGACCTAGTTGAGTTAGGAGAGAAGAGGTAGGTTATGTGAACAGAACGGTGACAATGCAGGAAACACAGGGGAAAATGTCCTCATGTGGTGATTATAAGTGGCTTATTAAAGAAATATAGTTTGACCCAAAGGATATCAGGCAGAACATGCTATTCTTGCCCACTCTCAGAAAGACTTGTCCTTTGTTGAGTTGGATTGTGTCCACATGAAACATACCCCCTCTTTTTTTTAAAAGCTTTGGATATTTATTTATTTATTTATTTATTTATTTATTTATTTATTTATATATTTATTTTTATTTCTTATGTGTGGAGGTAAGAAGAGGGCATCAGATTCCCTTGGAACTGGAGTTAAAGATGGTTCTTAGCCACCATGTGGGTACTGGGAATCGAACCTTGGTCCTCTGTAAGGGCAGTCAGTTCTCTTAACTGCTGAGCCATCTCTCCAGCCTCCATATCCCCTCTTTTAAAGAGAATAAAAACAGGAGGAGATAGAGGGGGAGTGGAAGAGAGAGGAGTGCTAATACCTCCAGATTCAACCCTGTTTGGGGATAAGGTTCTTGCACAGGTAATCAAGTTAACTGGGGTCACTGGGTAGGTGCTAATCCTCCATGACTTACATTTAGGGGAATTTCAGATCCACAGAGGGACCCATCTATAAAAGATTATTCAGAGACAGACAAATCAAGGTTCAGTTCTCAGAGCCAACTCTGCCCTCACCTTGTTTGAACTTCTGGCTTCCAGTGTTTGAGGTAATATATTTCTTTTTTTTTTTTTTTTTTTTTTGGTCTTTTCGAGACAGGGTCTCTCCGTAGCCCCAGCTGTCCTGGAACTCGCTCTGTAGACCAGGCTGGCCTTGAACTCACAAAGATCCACCTGCCTCTGCGTCCTTGTGGTACCTGTGGAAGCAATGCTGGCAAATGAATCTACCTCCTTTGCCTTACTCATCTCTGCCACCTAAAGCCGGAAGCATGAGCCTTTCTGCCTTTTTATCCTGGCTGTACTTTCTTGCCCATTGGCTTCCCTTCAAGCCCCAACCATAGGTCAGTAAGACAGGATATTAAGTGAATGATTGTGTAAGGGCCAAATAGAATGTAGCCTGGGGAATAAGTAAGGAGATAAAATAAGACAAAAAACTAAGTAATAGAATAGGACAAGACCTTGGTGGGGGAGAGAGAGAGAGAGAGAGAGAGAGAGAGAGAGAGAGAGAGAGAGAGAGAAAGAGAGATTGTGGTCTGTCAGGGGTTTAGAATATGTCCTTAGATCTATATGATCTGGCTACCCCACTCCCTGTCATGGAGTAAATGACTGAAACAGCTCTCTGTTTACTGTGGTTTGGAACACGGAGGCTTACATTTTATTTCTGTTTACCTGCAAACATTACCCTGTAGTGTAAACACACAAAGTGTTCTCAGTTCCATTCTAGCATCTGGTAGGCCTTCATAGTCGAATTTTGGCTGAGGTGAGATCTCTCTTTTCCTGTTGTTTCTGCCCCAATGTAGCATGTGAAAAATAATAATTCCCCAGTGTCTTCTTCATTCAGCCTTTTCCCTTTCTTTACTTGTCTTCAAGGTTTCACTTCTCAGGATGAAATACTGCTCCCCTTTTGTTTATTTACTTTTTTTTTGCTGGAGGCAGTACACTCTCACCCCCCCCCCATGGTGGAAGAGACCCAGGACTGCTTGAGCAACCTGGAGAATAGCATCTGTGAGTGAGCTGCCACCACGAACAGAGACTTCTCACTTTTCACGACTTCAAACTCTAAACATCAGACCCAGGCCAGAACATAGACTCTATTTTATTTTTGATGTCACACGTAGTCTCTCTCTCTCTCTCTCTCTCTCTGTTTTTTTTTTTTTTGGTCTTTTTGAGACAGGGTCTTCCTGTAGCTCCCGCTGTCCTGGAACTCACTTTGTTGACCAGGCTGGCCTTGAACTCACAAAGATCGGCCTGCCTCTGCCTCCCAAGTGCTAGGATTAAAGGCGTGTGCCACCATACCTGGCATCTCTCTGGTTTTATCTGATAACAGATTTAATTTTTTTCCTTGGGAGAACTATCCTTTCTCCCTTCTCCAGAGCCAGTATGGGATTGGGAACAGTGAAACAGTTGTTGCAAAGAAAAAACAAACTTTTCCAAAGTGATACCTATTTAGAGAATTAGATGCATCTACAGAGTAGCCAAAAGGGATCCTTACTGTTTCTGCTTGTGAAACTTGACAGCGAGTGTTGCTCTCACATTCTGTTCCCCTCCACATCAAGAAGGAGGCAGGCAGTTCCGACATGGCCAAAGCACTGCGTGTTTCCCTGAAAATCCATGATGCATTGAAGCCATTATGAAGATTAATGCATTTGAACCCCTTAATTCACCTCTTGTGAGGGACAAGGAATTTAGTGACTCTTTGCATAAGATATTTGACAATTTGTGGAAAAATAAGAAAAATAATGATGTTGGCTGGTTGCTTCTGGCATCTCTGGATAAAGTGATGGATTATTTTGGTCCTAACGAGTATTCGGTAGGAGCTGAGAGTGTTTATATCAGCCAAGTGTGCTTTCGACCTGTTTGGTGAAGTTTATCATCTTCCCATTTTCGCCATCGTTCCCAGTCATCTGGATTCCTTATGAATACAGTCAGAGTAAACTTTGCTATCTCCCTCCATGTAATAAGGAATCAGAAGCGAGCACTGTAGGACTGGCAGGAGGGTGCTGTGATCGCACCAGGATCCTGGTTTCATCTGTTCTTCTGCTCAAATAAGTATGTCCATCAACCTGAAGGTTTCAGGACCTTGACAAAATTCTAGGCAGAGGAAAAAAGCCCCAGAAACAAACATATATTGTAATTTAATGAGTTGTTTTAAATAATCTGTTCAGAAACTCTAACTGCTGGCATTGACCTACTTTCTATTAGCTCTAAGTACTGCATAACCACCCCTAGTTGCAAAGAAGGATGGGACATAAAATTTCTGGATGTTTCAAATTGTGTTCTCTTATGAAGGAAGGAGAGAATGGGTCTTGGGTGGGAAGCTGATAGCCTTGTTCTATAAAGAGAATAGGTATTAGGTCAATATCCAAAAATCTCATCTATGGAATACTGAACAGAGCACTCTTCCTTAACATATTTTGTGGTTGTATCTGTCCTGTATGTTTTTGGTTATTAATATTTTCTATGTTTTTGGCATGCCTTCTGTGTCTTTTCTAGTCTCTGAAGCTTATCCATACTCCTATACTGAAAGACACAAGTAGATTTGGGGCTTGTCCTGTCAATGACAATATATATTTAGATTGTGGCTGAACCAGTGGTATGCTAGAAGTAGCTCTACTGGCTCTGAGCAAAGTCGTCAGTAATTTTTACATTTATATATTTATTTAATTTATCTGTGGGGCACTAATGTGCCATGGTGTGTGTGTGTGTGTGTGTGTGTGTGTGTGTGTAGGTCAGAGGACAACATGGTGTGTGTGTGTGTGGAGGTCAGAGAACAACATGGTATGTGCATGTGGAGGTCAGAGGACAACTTGGTGTGTGTGTGTGTGTGTGTGTGTGTAGGTCAGAGGACAATATGGTGTGTGCTTGTGGAGGTCAGAGGACAACGTGGTATGTGTGTGTGTGTGTAGGTCAGAGGACAACATGGTGTGTGCATGTGGAGGTCAGAGAACAACATGGTGTGTGTGTGTGTGGAGGTTAGAGGACAACATGGTGTGCGCGCGTGTGTGTGTGTGTGTGTGTGTGTGTGTGTATGTAGGTCAGAGAACAACATGGTGTGTGCATGTGGAGATCAGAGGACAACATGGTGTGTGTGTGTGTGTATGTTTGTGTGTGTGTAGGTCAGAGAACAACATGGTGTGTGCATGTGGAGATCAGAGGACAACATGGTGTGTGTGTGTGTGTGGAGGTCAGAGGACAACATGGTGTGTGCATGTGGAGGTCAGAGGACAAAATGGTGTGTGTGTGTGTGTGTGTGTAGGTCAGAGGACAACATGGTGTGTGTGTGTGTGTGTGGAGGTCAGAGGACAACATGGTGTGTGCTTGTGGAGGTCAGAGGACAACGTGGTGTGTGTGTGTGTGTGTCTGTGTGTGTGTAGGTCAGAGGACAACATGGTGTGTGTGTATGTGTAGGTCAGAGGACAACATGGTGTGTGTGTGTGTGTGGAGGTCAGAGGACAACGTGGTGTGTGTGTGTGTGTAGGTCAGAGGACAACGTGGTGTGTGTGTGTAGGTCAGAGGACAACGTGGTGTGTGTGTGGAGGTCAGAGGACAACATGGTGTGTGTGTGTGTGGATGTCAGAGGACAGCGTGATGTGTGTGTGTGTGTAGGTCAGAGGACAGCGTGGTGTGTGTGTGTGTAGGTCAGAGGACAACGTGGTGTGTGTGTGTGGAGGTCAGAGGACAACATGGTGTGTGTGTGTGTGGAGGTCAGAGGACAACATGGTGTGTGTGTGTGGAGGTCAGAGGACAACGTGGTGTGTGTGTGTGGAGGTCAGAGGACAACGTGGTGTGTGTGTGTGGAGGTCAGAGGACAACGTGGTGTGTGTGTGTGTGTGTGTGTGTAGGTCAGAGAACAACATGGTGTGTGCATGTGGAGGTCAGAGGACAACATGGTGTGTGTGTGTGGAGGTCAGAGGACAACGTGGTGTGTGTGTGTGGAGGTCAGAGGACAACATATTGTGTGTGTGTGTGTAGGTCAGAGGACAACATGGTGTGTGTGTGTGGAGGTCAGAGGACAACATGGTGTGTGTGTGTGTGTGGAGGTCAGAGGACAACATGGTGTGTGTGTGTGGAGGTCAGAGGACAACGTGGTGTGTGTGTGTGGAGGTCAGAGGACAATGTGGTGTGTGTGTGTGGAGGTCAGAGGACAATGTGGTGTGTGTGTGTGGAGGTCAGAGGACAACGTGGTGTGTGTGTGTGGAGGTCAGAGGACAATATGGTGTGTGCGTGTGGAGGTCAGAGGACAACGTGGTGTGTGTGTGTGTGGAGGTCAGAGGACAACGTGGTGTGTGTGTGTGGAGGTCAGAGGACAACGTGGTGTGTGTGTGTGTGTGTGTGTGTGTGTGTAGGTCAGAGAACAACATGGTGTGTGCATGTGGAGGTCAGAGGACAATTTGTGAGAGTTGGTTCTCTCCTCCCATCATGTGGAGTCCTGAGATCAAACTCAGCTCATTAGTCTTGGCAGCAAACACCTTTATCCACTGAGCCATTTTGTCAGCCCAACTGATATTTTCCTATCCATCAGCATCTTATCCTTCAAGACAGAAACCAGGTTTTTAGATTTATTTTTATTGCTTATTTATTCATGTGTAAATGTCTCTGTGTGTATCTATGTGACTGAATGCTGCATGTGTGCAGGTGTGTGCAGAGGCCAGAAGTGGGGTCAGATCTCTTGGATCTGGAGCTCTAGGAGATTGTGAGCTACCCAGTGTGGGTACTGGGAGCCAAGCTTCAGTCCTCTGGAAGAGCAGCAAATGGAGTGATTTCTCCAGCCCCAGTTGTGACAAATATTTTAAAGCTGTCCTTCAATTCCTAAAAAACAATTGGTCACTCACACCTCTGTGGTCCCATGTTACTTTATACATATCTCTTTATATACATCTCTTTTGTGATCCTAGTGACCTGGCAGCTATTTCTTTATATAATGGTTGCAGGTGTGTCCAACCTGCAGCCTGCAGGCCCCATGCATCCTGGGATAATTATAAATGCAGCCCAAAACATTTGTATCCCAATATTGAAAGGGTGAACATTATTGGCTCTGCTACCTAAAAAGGTAGTTACTAGCTTCATGTGGCTATTTAAGATTTAATTAGAATTAATTAAAATTAACTATTAACTTAATCAGCTCCCAAGTCATATTTCGAGTGTGCTACAGCCATATCTAGCTATTGGATACCACATTGGTCATAGAAGACACAAAGCAGGATATCCTACTGGACAGTTCTATTCTAGAATTTAGACTATGAATTTATGTATTAATAATCCTTTAAAATCCCCATTTAGTGTAATGAATAATAACAAAGAATTCTTTTATTCTGGATCAGGAGCTTCTAGTCCAAGACTGGGAGATCCTATTCCTTTGAGCCTCTGAGTCACAGATAACACAGGTAGCAAATCACTCATATTATGACCCAGGAAGCTGAGAGAGACTGAGAAACTCAGGTTCCATAATCTTCTTGGAGGGTATATTTCTGTATACCTGTAACCTAAGGACTTCCATCAGGACTCTGCTTTCCAAAGCTTCAGCTACTTCCCACAGGGTCATATGGCTTGAGAGACACTACCCTATTAAAAGCAGAGCAGTGATGATGGTGATGATTATGATGGTGATGGTGGTGATGGTTGTGATGGTGGCAATGGTGATGATGATGAGGATGACAGTGATGTTGATGATCATTATGGTGATTATGGTGATAATAATGGCAATGGTAGTGAGGTTGATAATACTGCTGCAGCTACTGCTACATAGTGGCGATGATGATGGTGATGATAATGGCAACGATTATGACAGTGATGATGATGGTGATGGTATTGATGATAGTGATAATGATTATGATTATGTTGATGCTGATGACTTGTTTGCAAACATTGTTGGTTGCTGGCTTTTTCCTTGTCTATAGCCTTCCTCACTTCCCCTAACCTTAAACGATTCATTGTTGGCAATGCTTCAGTTTTGCTTCCTTTTCTTTGACCATTTAAAAGAAAAATGAACTTTTTCTTGGCTTCAGGTCACAGACCATTCCTGGGGTAAGTAAGTTGTGGTGATCTCATTCTCATTGCTGACGATTTGCTGAATTTGAGTAGAATGTATAACTCAATCTCATGCACGATACTCTGCTAAGAAGTCTCTGGAAAGACCTCTTATTAGTGAAAAGAGTTGCAGGGAGCAAGCACACTTATCATTGACTATTGTCTCCCTGTCATGTCTGAAATGGTCTAGCCATTTTGTGACTGTGGGAGAGGCATTGAAGACAAAGAATGGAAGAGCGGAGAGACGGAAAGAATCTCGAGGGGCAAAGATATTAGTACATAGCTTAGATAACTGACCCATGGCTACCGTATCTTGAGTATCCAGTTGTGTTTAAAACAAAATCTTTATTGTTTAGGCTTCTGTTAGTTGGATTCTCTCATAGTTGCAGGTAAAATGATCATAATTGATTCCATTTTTCTTCATAAATGTTATAATCCTGAAAACCTGTTCATTCATTTGCACATGCAATAAGTATTAATGGAACCTGTATGTGACAAGCATTGCTAATGCTGAGTATACGGTAGAGAGGAGAAAAGACAAGGGGCTGACATTAGGGGATGTGATAGAGACAGAAAGAAACTCGATGTGGCTGGAACACAGTGAGCCCAGGAAAGATACAGTCTGACGGAGAAATAGGCAGGAACCCAATGATGCGCAGAGCTACAGATCAGGTTGAGCATTTGGAATTGCATTCTTTTTTTAAATAAAATATTTTTATTGGTATTTTGTGTGTTTCATACATCATTTCTCAGTCCAATTTATATACACTCCCTTTTCCATGCCCCCTACCTCAGTTCATGCATTCTGCCATTCATGTCTTTCATCTTTTTCTCACTCTTTTTAAAGTTTTTCTCTGCAGAGGTTTATTGTTTGGGCAGAAGTTAACTGTTTCAGTCAGTTCTTTGATCCAGTCTTTTTGTCATTGTTGTTCCCTCCCATTTGTATTGCTCCAAAGTATGCCCATATATACATCATATATACCAAAATTATGACCTTTAAAAATAAACTGTATGCTAATTCCAAAATATGTTTAGGAGTTCACATTTTCCCTTCAACTTTATATTACTCTAATATATGAATACATACCCTCCATACATATACCACAATTACAAAGTCTGAAAATAAATGGTCAGTCAATTCTAGAACCCATTAAGGAATTCGCATTATAGCAACATAGTTGCATTCAGATAAAAATAAATATAACATTAACTTTGCTTAGCTTGCCTTTCTTTTCTTTCTTTTTTTTTTTTTTTTTTTTTTTGTCCTTTTCGAGACATGGTATCCCTGAAGCCCCAGCAGCCCCAGCAGCCCCAACTATCCTGGAACTTGCTCTGTAGACCAGGCTGGCCTTGAACTCACAAAGATCTGCCTGCCTCTGCCTCCCAAGTGCTAGGATTAAAGGCATGTGCCACCACGCCCAGCTTCAGCTTGCCTTTCAACTAGGGATTTGGTGCTAGCATCCACAAATGAGGGAAACCATTCCCCATTTGTTTCTCTGGGACTGTGCTACTTCACTTAGCGTAATGGTTTCAAGTTCCATCTATTTATTCGGAAAGTTCATGATGCCATCTTTCTTTACCACTGAATAGAACTCCATTGTGTAGATATACCACATTTTCTTTATCCACTTGTCAGTTTAGGGACACGGGTTGCTTCCAGCTCTTTGCTATTGTGAAGAGAGCTGCAATAAACATAGATGTGCATGTATCTCTGCAATAGGATGAGTCTCGTGAGTATATACCCAGGAGTGGTATGACTAGGTCAGGTGGTAGGCTCATTTTCAGTTTCTTGAGAATTGTCCACACTGCTTTCCATAGGGCTTGTTCGAGTTTGCATTCCCACCAACAGTGGATGAGTGTTCCCCTTTCCCCACAACCTCTCCAGCATTTGGTATCCTTTACCAACAGTGGATGAGTGTTCCCCTTTCCCCACAACCTCTCCAGCATTTGGTATCCTTTGTTTTTTGGATAATAGCTAGTCTTATTGGAGTAAGATGAAATCTTTAAGTTGGTTTTATTTTGCATTTCCTTAATTATTAGTGATGTTGAACACTTTTTTTCCACAAAATTATTTTTTATTGTTATTAAATTTTTTCTATAAGTCTTACATCATTTCTCAATTGAATCTAGAGTTACTTCCATTTCCATGCCCCCCCCACCCCACCCAAGTCCCTATACTCTGCCATGTCCTGTATCTTTTTCTGAGTCTTTCCAGAGTTTTTTTCAGTTCTTTTGTTGTTATTGTTCTCTCCTACTTGTATTGCTACATATCACTTGAATTGGAGGACATTTTTTCCCCTAAAAGATGTCATATTTTCCTTAAGGAAGGGCTGGAAGGCTCCTCCTTGACAAGCCCAAACAACCATCAATCCTGCACTTGTGCTCCACATTGGGGTCTTTCCCTCCCATAGTCCCCCAAATGAAGTCCAGTAAGCACGTGTCCTGTCTTGATCCCCCTGCACTGGCCTCCATGATATAGCTGAGGTAGTCCAACAATGGCAGTTCATATTCTGATGAGGCTGAATTCCCATTAGCTGCCTAGTTCACAAGCTGGGTATCTCAGCAGTCTTCGGTCCACATTGGAAAGTTAAAAAGTAAAAAAAGCTGTATCTCCTGTCCTTGAGGAGTGCCAAAAGGAGTGGGAGCCACAGAGCAGATGCACCTGCTTGTAAGAATTGAAGACAGGCCAAACAACAGTGCTCTCTTTTTTTCTTTTTTTCTTTTTACTCAGATCTCAAGTTTTATGTCTGCATTACAGTTTCTCTGGTCTTACTGATTATTTATTTCTGGTTGTACTTTCCTTCTGGATGCTTAAGGCCACACAGTTAGTCCAGATTAGCCAAGGTTTTGGTTTGTTGAGGTCAGTTGAGGATCTGGTCCTCAGGGGTCTCTTGGGGTTTCTTTTTGGGGGATGTGGAGTGCCTTGCTCCTTTCAGCTCCTCATCCACCAGGATGTTGAACACTTTTTAAGATGTTTCTCAACCATCTTTACTTCTTCACTTGTGAAGTCTCTGTTCAGCTCTTTACTCCATCTTTTGAGTAGGTCATTTGTTTTCTTCCTCCTTTGTTTTTGCATTGTATTCTGTAAAGGATAATACACACTGAAAATTTTAAGACGACATAGACCTGGTCAGATTTACATGTTTAAAAGACACTCTGGTAGCTTAACAGAAAATTTATTGAAGAAAGTGTATAGAAGGAAGAAAGGGTGGCTATTTATAAAAGTCCAGTGAGAGATGAAGTTGATTTTGAGTAAGAAGAGTAGTTATAAAATAGGGGTTATTATGTGAGTTCAAGTTATAATTTAGTAGTGGAATTGTTAGGTGTGATCAGTTGGATCCGGATAGTAGGGGGAGGGAGAGCCCTGGAAGATGGTGGTATAGTTTTTGAGATAAGGAGTAATCCAAACATTGTAAGTTAAGGAACCAGAAGTTCAGTCTTGGACATGTTAAGTATGAGATAATGATAGGTCACTCAAGAGGAGCCACTAAGAGGGAAAGTGGAAGAAGAAGCCAGTATCCATAAGAAAAGGAAGCATATCAGGAGAGAGAGCTTAGATTACTTGATATTCCACTAGAAATAATATATTTGTAACTTACAGTAAACCTTTTGTCCCAAATAGTCCAAAGCATACAATTCAGGGCATGTAATTATGGGATATGTAACCAGACCTTAAAACTTAAAATGGGTGTAAGGAAGAGCTGACCTTCTTAAAGTGAGGGACTCTGGATAGACAGACTAGACCTTAGTAGATGAACTTGCATTGAGGAACTTGACACAATAGGCCTTAACACAAATGACAGAGCGTATGAATTCCAGTGGGGAGACTGTGGAGGACGCCACTGGGGAAGGGCATATAAAGGTGATTAATAATGATTGAGGTGTTCTGTATGAAGTATACAAAAATTCAATAAGAAAGGAAGTGGAGCAAAATGATTGGGAAATTAGGTCTGTGCTCTCAGCCTCATGCTGGGCTCTGGTAGCATGGACTCACTTCATAGACATTGATGTAATCCCCCAAAAGACCCCAAATCTTGCTTCTTAAAATTTATTTTTATGTCATGTGTATGAGTGCTTTTCCTGAATGTATGTAATTGCATCCATGTCACCATGTCATAAAATGCCTGCAAAGACCAGAAGAGGATGTCAGGTCCTTTGGAACTGGAGTTATAGATGGTTGCTAGCTGCTATGTTGGTGCTGGCAATCCAATCAAACCCAGGTCCTCTGGAAGATCAACCAGTTGTCTTAACTACTGAGCCATCTCTCCAGCTCCAAAACTCCTGTTCCTCTTACCTATCTTCACTGCTATCATTCTATACCGGGGCTCTATATTTCATCTGAAAGCCAATGCCACAGACTTATATAGCATTGTTTGATGGAGATGCTGATAAGGCAGTCAGGTATATGGCTTTGGGGTCAGGAGAGAGTCTGGGATTAGAGACATAATTTAAAGTGATTAAGATGAAGGACCAGATGAGCAGACAGGTAGGGATGGTCCAGAAAGGGAGAGCATGTGTAAATGCAGAGAAGCACAAGATAGTATTGCTTAAAGAACTACAAATTTAAAAAAGAAAACCGGGGTTGGAGAGGTGGTTTAGAGGTGAAGAGCACTGGCTGCTCTTGCAGAGGATGTGCATTTTATTTCCAGGACCCACAGGCAACTCACAACCATCTGTAACTCCAGTTCCAGGGGACCTAATGCCTTCTTCTGGCCTCTTAGGCACTAGGCATACACAAACACACACACACACACATATGTAGGCAACCAATCATACACATAAAATAAAAATTAATAAATCTTGAAGAAATAAAACTAATATCTAGTACAATCAGTAAAATAAACACACTTTAGATAAGTAATCTGTTTAAGGAGACAATTCAGTATTTAAAAATAATGTGGTGGGCGTGGTGGTGCACGTCTTTAATCCTAGCACTTGAGAGGCAGAGGCAGGCGGATCTTTGTGAGTTCAAGGCCTGCCTGGTCTACAGAGTGAGTTCCAGGACAGCTGGGGCTACAGGGAGGCCTTGTCTTGAAAAAGACAAAAAAAAAATAATGTGGTACATTGCTATTTAATCAGTGTGGTTTAAAATATATGTGGATTGTGCATGTAGTTGGTGGTGGATGATGAAGATTAATGCTCAGGAATGAGGTTGATTCAAATGATCATCAGTCTTATATGTTACTCAAAGTGTGTGTGCTGTAACTCAATATTCTTGAACTCGTCATGGATAGTGTAGATTATTATGAAAGAAACATAAATTCAAGTTCAACAAATAATTATTAAGGAACTGTTATGCAGGGTCTGGCCTTGGAGATATTCATCTGGCAGAGCAATAGGTCACATTGGCTGATAGCTATAGAACAGAGTGACCTGTGAAGCCAGGTGGCTTTAGGGCCAGACAATGTGGGCATGGAGATGTTCCAGGAGGGGGAGAGTAAGGAATGACAGGGTAGAGAAAGCCTTCGTGTACATGTAGGCTGTCAGTGGAGGAAGGGACTAAAATTCAGTAGAGTGGTGGGATTCCTAAAAGACAGACTGAATTTGTGGGTAAATCTGATGAGACTTTTTCTTACAAGGTTGAACAGAGAAAGGTCCAAATTTAGAATAGATAAATTAAAGTAAGGTTAATTATGTATCAAATAATACTAAAGAAATTCACTGCAGAATAAAGAAGCAGTGCATGTTCTCCAAAGATGGGAAGATCTTATTGAAAGTGTTCTTCAGTTCTCACGGGAAGCAAGGTCTGAGTTTCAGCTCCTCCCCACCAATAATACTATGTTCTCTTTTGGTGCATACTGCATTACATCTGCTTCCTGCAACACAAAAGCAAATACAGAAAGAGGTGACCAGCCTGGCAGGTCATTGGCCGCTTAGCGTGTAGTTGATCGCTTTGCTTTCTAGGTGAATATTGGTTAAAATGTGCTTTTATCTGAATCACTGTTAGTGGTCAAACCATCATAGTGGCTTTGTATTTGTTTATTAATTCTCCATTAAATCTGGATAATACTATAAGCATAGAGCGGCAAGCTTAAAATCTGAAAAACATTGAAATTTACCTTGACATCATGACAAGATACCTTAAAGGTGAAGTGAAAGTAAAAAAGGTTTTGCAAAGCTACTCCTGTTTGCTAGAAAAACAATTGAGACTTCCGTAAGGTAAAACAGAAAAAAGCTGTGTATTGATAGTCTGAGATTAAAAAAATAAAAAACAAACTAGGGGGAAATGTCTGAAGATCTTAACGGTCATTTAATAGCATGTTCAATACCTGTCAAGATTTCCCCAATTCGGAGTACATCCTAACAGGTGTATTCTTTAGGAATACAGATGTATATCCCCCCCAACCTCTGTCCACTGTGAGCATCATAGATTGGAGGTGTACATGTGTGGGTGTGTTTAAGGCTTTTGCTAAATTGGATTTTTCATAGCGATCTTACAGGAGGATTTGCGGAATCCTTTCCAGATATGATATTACATTATTGTGAAAGCTCTGCCTCTCTTAGCTTTGAAGGCAGAAGGGTCACAATGGACTGCATATGAGGATTAAAATCAGCCTGCCCCAGAGCAGAATAAACTGAATGGATTACACAAAACATTTTAACAAATGCCGGAGGTGCTGGCTTACCTCGATGTTTTACCTCTGAGATTTCTCAAAAATGTTCTGAGAACATCATTTGGTGGAAAGCAGAAATCAGATAGCAAAATCCCCGAAGCATGAGGGCTGAACTAACATAAAACACTGGTGTTAGTCTCAGCAAGCACGAACATCCTTTATTCTTTTAAAATAAGAGCAGAAATATTCTCGCCTCTTCCTGCACCGAGGAGATTGAGCCCCCAAGGTTCTGCCCTGACTTCTCCTCTCCCTGCTTTCAAAGAAGTTTGTTCTATTTCTCTGGGTTCATTTGTAACTTGCAAGTGAAGGTCTGGGCTCTTTCCAACCATACTTCTGAGCTTGTCTCACAGTAGGGTTCATCTATTGCCAGTAGTACACTAATAAGGGATTCTAAGAACTGCCTCTCATCTAGTGTGGCTAATAAATAGACTGGCCCCTTGGTTACTGAATAGTTATCGCTGAAGCCCTGAGTGCATTGTCAGCACCGACAGGGATGTATTTTTCCCTCCCAAAATGCTAAAAGCTGAGTATTATATTGGCTTTCTAGTGATATCAGGACCATTACTAAGGGCAACTTTTAGTGCCTCCTTTCAGAGGCATGGATGGTTCTG
Organism: Rhizomys pruinosus; assembly: GCA_009823505.1. Classification (NCBI taxonomy): domain Eukaryota; kingdom Metazoa; phylum Chordata; class Mammalia; order Rodentia; family Spalacidae; genus Rhizomys; species Rhizomys pruinosus. The sequence goes on along the minus strand of VZQC01008518.1, from coordinate 397,383 downwards.
TACAATGTCAGTGTTAGTAAGTTATCAGTGATGACAGAGGATAAGCAATCATGTCTTAAGGCATTAGTAATGAAGGTGCTAGAAGGAGCTTTAAAGAACTGCAAATTACAATGAGCCACATCCTGACTTTTTGAGTGGGTAGATTTATTTATATGCGAGAGCAATAAATTGCTAGGAACTCATGAGGGAGGCAGAAGAAAACAAAAAGCAAACATGCATCTACTTTTGCTGTTGTAGAGGCCTCTGCGTGAGGGAGTGTTGGTGGAGGGCTGGCCAGATGGCTCAGTAGGAAGGGCACTTGCAGCCAAGTGCCTCCAGGTTTACAGGAGGAATCCGCAGATCCGGGTTACAGGAGGAGTCCACCTGTTCACTTCACAGGAGGGGACCACATCTCTGGTTCATGGGAGGGGACCACAGCTCCAGCTCTCAGAAAGGGACCAAATCTCCAGGTTCACAGGAGGGGGATCTCAGCTCCAGCTTCCAAGAGGGGATCGAAGCTTAAGATTCAGAGAGGGGAATGCAGGTCCAGGTCAGGAGAGAAGGCTGTTACTTCACGCTCCTGGAAGGAGACCTCAGGTATAGGCGCACAGGTTAGGACCACAGCTCCAGGTTCACGGGGGACAATGACGTCCCAGGCTCATAGGGACCACAGGGGCAGGGACCACAGCTCTGGTCCATGAGAGACAGGCACAGCTCCAGCTCACGAGAGGGGACCACAGCTCCACACTCATGAGAGACAGCCACAGTTCCAGATTCCTAGGACAGGAACACAGCTCTAGGTTCATGGTAAGGGAGCACAGTTTCAGTGTCACAGGAGAGCTGTGAAATTTTTCAGGCTCAGGGGAGAGCAGGGGAGAGAATCAGTATTTCAATTATGCTGGTTCCTATTATTTTTCTGTCTCTGCTGCTCTAACCACATGATAATATTTTTGGCTTCTGTATGGGAAACAAAGTTAACAGTTACCTGCTGGCTTGAATGTCCCAGTTGAGGGACATATATATTGGAGAAACCACCTTTTGCTTTCACTCAAGGAACAGATGGATACTCTGTGTGTGTATGTGTGTGTGTGTGTGTGTGTGTGTGTGTGTGTGTGTGTGTGTATTTTGTTGTTGCTGTTTTCATGAGCAAGGTTCTGGTTGACTTTTTTTTTAATTGGATTCTTCACATCTTCCTCTCTGGCCAGGGAGAGCCAGTGGTGAGAACGGTCTCATGTTTTGCTGTGAGCTGCCACTGTCACCATCTTGGCTCTTCAGATGTTTTCTTTCTTGCTCCCAGTTTGTCACTTTGATGATGGTCAGCCAACCATGGATGCATGGTGCAGTGACCATCTGCAGGCCCAACCCTTGGCAAGGGAGGTGCACAGGGGCACAGCACGGTAGGTTTGTCTCAACCACCTCTTGTTGTGACTGCTACCAGGCCCCTGTACCCTGAGCTAGGGGCCGCAGCGACTGGTGGGAGCCCACTAGAGCATCTATTATATATTTTTATATGGCTGCTCTGTTTTGTTGCTCCAACATACTTAAAAATATGATTCTTTTCCTATTTAATTGTCTTGACACTATTTTGAAACTAATTTGATCATATGCTTATGGGTCTATTTGTGGGCTCTTTATCCAGTTATGTTCACTAATAGATGCCTCTCTCACTAATGCCACATTTTCCTGATTAATTCTGCTTTAAATCTTCAAAGCAAGTACTTGCTATAAAGCCATCAACACTGCTCCTTTTAAAAATTGTTTTTATTTTTCAAGGCTAGAGAGATGGCTCAGTGGTTAAGAGTGCCACCTCTTGCAGAGCACCCGGGTTCGATTCCCAGCACCCACATGGTGGTAGGAGCCACCTGGCATGGTGGCATATGCCTTTAATTCTAGCACTTGGGAGGCAGAGGCAGACAGATCTCTGTGATTTCAAGGCCAGCCTGGTCTACAGAGTGAGTTCCAGGCCAGCTGGGGCTACAGGGAGACCCTGTCTCAAAAAAATTTGTTTTGTCTCTTTTAAGTCCTTTGTGTACCAGTTAAATTTTAATATGAGCTTATTGATGTTTGTATAAAAACCCTGTGGACTCAGAGGGACAGTTCACTGAATCTAGAAATCGGGTTGATGAAAAGTGAAATCTTAATGTTTAGTCTTTTGATCCACAAAAGTATGTTTTCTTTTTATTTCTATTTATCTGTTTAAGTATATGTAATTTCATCTAGCACTGGTTTTCAGTTTTAAAAGTACATGTATTTAAATGACAGAATGCATGAAATCCGGGGGGGGGCAGTGGTATGGGAGGGTACCAATGGGGAATAGGGTATAAAAATGACTAAGATGTTGTGTATGAATACACAAAACTTCAATATATAAGTACATGCATTGCACAGCTTTTTCAAAATTACCCTCAAATATTTACAACTTTTCATCGTTGGTGACTTATATTTTAAAATCTTCTCAACTTTTAATTGTTGTTTGCTATTATAGAGGAATGTGATTCATGCACATTATCAGCAATCAATGCTATGGATTCAGCCTTATCCTTCTCCCTCCAAACTAATTTGTTGAAGCCGTAACCCCCCAGTGTGACACTCTTGAGACTCGAGGCCTTTGGTGCAAAGCAAACAAATTTAGATGCCATCATAAGGGCGGGACTCAGGATGGGATTAGTACCATATTCAGAGAGATGCTAGAACTTGCTCTCCCTGTCCACATGCACAAACTGGAGAAAGGCATTTGGCTACACAGCAGGAAGGTAGCCATTTGCAATCCAGAAAGAAGACCTGTACCAGAACCAGACCATGTTGACATCCCGAACTCAGAACTCCAGTCTCCAGAACTGGGATAAAATATATTTCTGTGGTTGGAGCCACCCAAACTATAGTATTTTGTTGTGAGAGTCTAAGCTGACATTTCCTAACCTCACATAAATCTGGTGCCACTGAGATGCCTTAGCACTTTCTACATGTATGAGTTTGTTTTATGCGATTAAAATCAGTATTAATTCTCCCTTTTTTGGTGTGTGTATGTGTATGTATTTGTGTATGTGTGCAAGTGTACATGGGTTGTGTGCACATCTATAGACATGCATATGATGGCCAGAGGTCAATGATAAGTGTTTTTCTCAATTGCTTCTCCACCTTAATTTTTGAGACAGGGTCTCTCAGTGAACCCAGAGCTCACTGATTTGTCTAGAATCACTGGGCAGCCAGCCCCAGGGGTTCTGGGGCTAAATCTCAGGTCCTCATGCTTGCATAGCAAACACTTTACTGACTGAGCCATCTCTCCAGTCCTGCTCCCTTTCTTTCCCATCTGCATATGTGTCATATTTAGAAACTTGCTTCGTTTGCTGAGATCTCCAATGTAATGATCAATGGAAGCGATGAGAACAGACATTAATTGTTTTGTATGTTAGATGAGAGCATTCATTCAAATTTTACCAATAATTTTTATCATACTGGCATGCATTTGAAATACACATTTTAAGGTTGAGATTCTCATCTCTTTCTAGTATGCTGAAAAATTTTTACATCATAAATTGATGATGTAGAATTTTGAAAAATGTTTTCAGCATATAATGAGTTGATAATATGGGTTTCTTTATTCTGCCAACATAGTTTTGGAAATTTTGATTTTCAAATGTTAAAAATCATCTTTGTATTACATGAACAATTTACTTGGTATTCATGTCATTTCCTTTTTATGTTTTGTTGGATTCATGTTAATAAGATTTTGTTATGACATTTACATCTATACTGATGAAGAAGAATTTCATACAGTTTCCTTCACACAGTACACTTGATCTGGTATCAGGATAATATGACTTCATAGAAGTAATTGTGAAGTATTCCTTCCTCTTTTCCTTACTGAAAGAGTGTGTAGTTATTTCTTCTAGGAGTTTTTCTAAATATTTGATGGAGTTAATCAACATAGCCCTCTGCATCTGGAATTTTCTTCATGAGGGAACTTAAAGTAAGAAGGGACCCCTTTGTAAGCCCCAAACAGGGTCATTATCAGAACCCCAATTATATTAGCATGAATCCAGTAGATAATAGATACTAGAATATTAAGATTATTCTTTGGGGGCTGGAGAGATTGCTCAGAGGTTAAGAGCACATAACACACATACAGATAAAATAAAAAGATTTTTCCTTTTTATTTGGCAAACATTTTATTTATGTGTGTACATGTCTGTGTGTGTCTGTGTGTGCACATATGCTGTGCTATGGTGTTTGTGTGGAGACCGGAAGACAACTTTCGGGCATCAGTTCTCTCCTTCTACCGTGTGGGTCCTGGGGCTCAAACTCAGGTTGTTAGGCTTAGTGGCAAGCTCCTTTTCTGCAGAGTCATCTTGCCAGTCTTAAGATGATTCTTGAATGAACTTGGGATGTTTGTCCTTCACATAATTAGAGCATTCATCTAAGTTTTCAAATTTATTGGCATGAAATAATTCATAATGTTCTCATGATGTCTCTGAATGTGGTGAGAACTGTAGTTACAACCTGTTCTTAATTCTCACATTTGATTTTTTTATGTATTGTTTCTTTTCTGTGTAGAGTATACTTTCTGCATGTACATAAGTGAACCCATGTTGTGCAGTGACCATGGAGATCAGAAGAGGGCATCAGATCTCCTAGAACTGGAGTTACAGATGGTCATTGGTTGGCATACACTTGCTGGGAATTGAACCCTGGTCCTGTGCGAGAGTAGCCTGTGCTCATAATTCCTCGGTCATCTGTCTAGCCCCTAATTCTCACATTTGTAAACAGTTTTCTCTCCATGTTTTTGATCAGTCTGTCTAAAATTTTATTAATTTTATTGAGTGAATTTTGGCTTTATTATTTTATCTTTTGATTTTTAACTTCTGCTCTTACCTTTCTTCCTTTTTCTCAGTGTCTTTGGATATACAGAAAATTCTTGTACACATGTAACATTGACAATTCCTTCTTTGTTTCCCTCTACCTTAACCTACCCAAACTCTTCTCTTGAGGGAACTTGTACCTTCATCTCAGGTGCTGCTGTTCTCCAAGTGTTTACTGCGATTGTGATTATCAGGCTCTCCAGGTCCTGGGCATGGGAGGGGGGAATCTGTCCATTCTGTAGTCATTGACTTCCTGTTCAGCCAGCTATTCCCAGAATAGCCTTAGAGAGCATCCAGAGCCTTCCCAGAGGGAAAATATCCTCTTCCAGCCTGATCTCTGTCCATGGTGCCTGGTTCTTTTTTCTGTTCCCAGCTGCCATTTTCTGCCACCAAAATTGTTCCTCCAGAGTGGTTTCTTGCTGTTTTGTTAAGTTCTTCCTGGCATTTGGACATCTTCAAAGCTCAGTGATGAGGAAGCCATTACTCATTCTGTCATCTTCTCATCTCTCTTTGTGAAATCTCTGATTCTGCATAGATGTGACTTAGTTACTCTGACTAGGCAAGAAGGGAGGGGAGTGACTGATTGGAGACAGGAGGAAACTGCAGTAAGTGCTCATTCTGTGACCTAGAAAAAACTTCCATAACTTGTTAAATGATTAATTAAAAAAAAATACAGGTGCCTTAGTAGTATAATTTAAGAAGGCGACAAGGCACCAGGGTTGCATTTGACTGTGTAGGACTGGCGCTGTCAAAATCATAGAGCTAGAGGCATTATATCTTTCTGCTACTGTTGTAAGGTATTCTAGACTCAAGATAAGGCTCTGGAGAGAAAGCCAATAAAAGCTTTCACCGGAACATGCAAATGAGCTGTCTGGAGTGGTGGCAGAGGTGAAGAAGCTGGCAATCTGCTGCTTTTATTTCTTTTCTTGAAGAGAGAATTTGATCATCTATCTGAAAGCTTCCTGTGAAGGGAAACACTGTAACTGCAAATCACGTCTTTATGAGAAACAATGAAAATCCTATTCCATCCAGCTTAGTTGTGACATCAGCTTCTTGGTGCTGGAGAACTTCAAAGTGTAATTACTGGGCCAAGCAAAGACAACGAATTTTTTAAAAAAAGCCCACAGCCAAGACAAATACACTTCCCAGTTGTTTCTTGCTAATTTAGTCCACAGTGTTTCTACATTATAAACAACTCTTTGTGTAACTGAATCTTAAAGCTTCAACAATATTACAGTAATTCAGTATGCCCAGGGAATAATTATTTTCCCTTATTGAGTATCTGTGCTGGCCTCTTTACTTCTATTACACTTGTGTGTGTGTATGTATGCATATATGTATGGATGTATTCATTCATGTACATGTGTGTGGGAGGGTGCATATGTACACATGTGTTCACACATGTGGAGGCCACAGGTTAATGTAAGGTGTCTTCCTCTATCACTTTCCTCATCATTTAATAGTTCTTTTAAGCATCAATTTAATGAATTAAATGAGTATATTTATGAATGCACATATGTGTGTGAGTGTATGCACATGGTGTAGCATGTATGTGGAAGTTAGGACAACTTGTGGGAGTCAGTTATCTTCTTCCACCATGTAGGTTCTGGAGATCAAATTCAGGTTGTCAGGATTGATGCAAGCTCCTTTATGTACTGAGACATATTAATTGCCCTCCACTTTACTTTTTGAGACAGGGTCTCTCTCTTTTTTTTTTTTTATTTTTTATTTTTTTTATTTTTATTTTTAATTTAATTTTTATTGATGGTTTGTGCATTTTATACATCATTTTCCAATTCAGATCAGGCATATTTCCCTTTCCCTTCCCCCCCACCCCCACCCCATCCCAGATCATGTATTCTGCCATAACTGTCCTGCATCTTTCAGGTGTTTTTTTTTTTTTTTCATTTTTTAGCTATAAGGTGATAAATCCATGAGTATAAGCAGCCTTCCTATCGCAAAACCAATCTAAAGACGTGTGCCCAACCCCCACAGCCCACCATTCAGTGGGGGTTGTACAGGGTTGTTTGTTCAATCAAGTGATTCAATTAGTGTCCTGACTACATGCTGTATTTCACCCGTTCACCCCCAATACACAGCCTTTACATTCTACCCATCACACTGCCCCTCTTCCCAGATTTTTCCCAGTAGGCCTTAGAAAAGGGGCACCAGAGTGGATGAAAAGTAAAACTGTCCTCTCTCTCCTGGAGTGTTGACTTGGCATTCTCGTCAATTCTGGCTGTTTTCTTTCCATGGGCTACAGTTGTTCAGGCGTAACCGTTCGATTCCTACAATGAAGCACAGCAACTAGATATACAGGTATTTAACAGCATAATAGTTATGGGTAGGTTCTTTGGCATAGACACATATTGTTTGGATGATATGTTTAATTCATGAAATTACATTTTTTACCCCCTGATACAATATAACAGGGTTTTACTGTGGCTTACTGACATTTCCTACCTGTAGATGGGCGGTAGGCTGTGTGGAATCAGCCATGGGTTATTCTCCAAGGAGAGAGCACAGCCAATTAGATTTGGGGAATTTACAGCGCAGCCATGGCTGCCCTCACTGCTGCACATTATTTCCAGGCAGTGAAGTGTGGTAAGCTGGTGCTGATGGTGGAGCCTTGCTTGACTCAGGAGACCCGTATTTGTTCTTATTGTTAGGGCCTTTGGTTACGCGACTCTCCTGGCATCCCAGATGGCCATCTTACCCTTGCCTGTGCGGTCTCATATGATCCCTTCCCATGTTAACGTCGGTCTTCGGCAGCAGGTCCTTATCGCCTCGCCTCCTGCAGGTATCCCAACTTTGGGGCAAGGAGCCCTTACCTTTTGTGGGCCGTGATCCCCTTGGCCAAATCCCCCTGGTAGAACAATCCCTTGCTGATGTCGAGCTCACTGCATTAGATATACTGTGGGCCTAAGTGCAAGCCCACAGGTTTAGTATTAATATTTGTTCTGAACAGGACATTTTCTTTCTTTTTTGTATATCAGTTTTTCTTAACTCTTTCCTGTGTCCTTTTTTGTCTATTAGTCAATATAAAGAAGGCTTTTTTACCGGTTTTTATAAGAGTTACCTCATAATAGTATGACCCAATTTACAGTGCGAAAATGACATCATCATCGTCATATTTCTCCCGGTGTTCTATGGGTGGGAGCAAGAAAGTATATCAAACCTTTGTTGCACCTAGAAGGTAAGTTTCATTAGGACCATTATAGAATAGTTGTTACATGTAGGATCACAGAGGGTTCGATGTTTATGGAATCTGAGGCTTTTCTTCCTTTCAGGTTCAGACGGGTCAACCTTCAGTTGCCACTTTTTGGTACATCCTACTCAAGTGCAAAGCTGATCTTTTCTTAGCTCAGCGCGTTAAGTTGGCTGGACATTTTTTCCTGTTGGAACAACAAATCTTTTCCCCATAGTTAGTTTTAAGATTTGAATTGCAAGGTTTTTGAACTAGAAGGTTTTACATGCTGTCTGCACCCCCCCTTTTTTTTTAACCCATGAGTCTCCAGAAGACAGTTGTATTATTACATAACTATGGGTGAAATCAAGGAAACAATTTCATCAAATTTCACCCATGTGTTTTGGGTGAATATATATGATTAACGGGGAAGCAAAACTTAATTTTTCTTTAAATTCATCTAAAGGAATGCTTACAAAGGTGGATTACTGTACAAACAGAGAAATATAGAAGAACATTTGTATGTGCCAATCCCAAAGATATTGCTCTAGAGATTTTGTGTAAAACAAATGTGGACAACAGCAAATTTATATCTACATTTAACTTCAGATGCATTAACCGTTTTTATCAGAGTCTGTAAACCAATGTTTGATTTTAATATACACATATTTACTTTTAGTAAGTCCTAAAAACACCATGTTCCTGTAGAGACAGTGTGTAGGTGAAACTGGTACTTGCTGAATCACATCAATTAAATATGCCTGGATTGAATATACATCCGTGTCCTCTCTCCACAGCCATCCCCCCTTTTCCCAATTCACCATTTCAGTCCATTTTCTGATGCGACGCTTTCTGTTGTTGTTCTTTTACTATGCATCCCTCCTCCTGAGGAATATTTATATCTGGGTTGTTGGTCTAGCATCCACTATGAGGGACACCACTTTGTCGTTTGTTTTTCTGCTGGGACGGTTACTTCACTTAAATAATGTCTTGCCGCTCCATCCATTTACCTGCACATATTTCATGATTTGCCTCTTTCTGTTGCTGCATAGAACTCCTTGTATACAGTACCACATTTTCCTCTATCCACTCGTCCAGTTGAGGGGCCACCTGGGCTGGTTCCAGCTTTTTGCTATTGTGAACAGAGCTGCAATAAACATAAGTATGCATGTATCTTTGCAGTACAGTTGTGTCTTGTGGGTATATACCCAGGAGTATATGACTGGGTCAAGGGAGAGTCATTTTGAGTCTTTTCATAGCGGTTCCCACACTGTTTTCCATAGTGTCTGTACTAGTTTTACATTCCCACCAGCAATGGATGAGTGTTCCCCTTTCCCCGCAACCTCTCCAGCATTATTGGTGAACATTCTGTTCCTGATCCTAGCCAGTTTTATTGGAGTAAGGTGATATCGAAAGTTGTTTTAATTTGCATGTTCCTTATTAGCAGAGTGTTGAACAGTCTTAAGGTGTTCTCAGCCATTCTCTAATTCCTCGTCTGTGAGTCTCTATTCAGATCTTTGCCTCCATCTTGAGTGATTCATTTTTTTCTTTCTTCTTTTGGTTTGTGCAGTAGCTTTGTATACTCTGGAAGTAATGCTTTGTCAGATGTATCTGCTGTGAAGGTTTTCCTCCCACTCTGTGGGTCTTCTCCTCACTTCCTTTTATTGCTTCCTTTGATGTGACAGAAGCTTTTTGAGTTTAATGAGGTCCCCTGTGTCATGTCCATCTTATTTCTGTGCAGCTGCTGTCTGATTTAGGAAGGTCTTTTCCTACACCATACTGTACTGTAGCTGCTGCCAAGCTTCTCTTCTAGCACCTCCCAGAGTTTGGGGTTTTCACATTGAAGTCTTTGATAAATTTAGAGTTGACTTTTGTAAAAGGGTGAGAGGTAGGGGTTTTAGTTTTATTCTTCTTACAAGTGGTGATCCAGTTTTGCCACACCAATTGCTGAAGATGCCTGTCGTTCCTCCGGTTGTGTATTCTTTGGCCCCCTTGTCAAATAGGAGGTGGCTTTGAAATTTGTATACTCAGGTTTGGATCTGCAGTTTTATTCCATTGGTCCAAACTTGGTCTGTTTTTGTGCCAGTACCAGAGCTTGAGTTTCTTTATGACTATAGCCCCTGTAGTATAGTTTTGAATGTCTGATAGAGCAGTCCCCCCTGCACTTGCTCTTTCACTCAGGTTGCTTTTGGTATTCGTTTTTTGTTTTTTCTTTTTCCAATTTGTATATATATATAGAATTTATGATTTTTTCCAAGCTGTGAAGAAAGCTCGTCTACCGGTTCTGATTGGGATTTGATTAAATCTGTACAAGAGTTCGGGTAAATGGACATTTTACTATGATTTATTCTTTCCCCTATCCATGAGTCATGGAAGTTTTCTTTTGATGTCATTTTTCTCTTTCTTCATTTTTTTTTTTTTTGGTTTAAAATTTTTAGATTGAGAGATCCTTGGTAGTCTTTGGTTAGGTTTTGTTCTAGGTATTATTATTTTTGAGTTTGTGAGTCGGGAGGTCTCCTTGTAATCTTTCTCATCATGTTCTTTTGTGTGAGTGTAAAAGGAAAAGGGCTACTATTTTTCTAGTATTTGTTTGGTATCCGCACTTTACAAAACCTTAATCATTTCTTAGAAGTTTCTGTTGGAGTATTCTAGCATCCCTTTACCGTTAGACATCATAATCATCTAGCAAAAGGAATCTACTTAGACTTTCCTCTTTCGATTAGATACCCTTTATTCCTTTTTTGTCCTTTTGCCTATGCAAGTTGTTTACAGCAGCACTATGATTGAAGAGGAGTGGCGGTAGCAGGTGGCAGCCTTTTGCCGGTTCCTACCGCTTAGAATAGCTTCTGCATTTTCCCATTTAGGAAAAATATGTTGCTGTGGGTTTCCTAGTATTTATGGCTTTGATTACATTGAGAATGTACTTCAGTCCATCCCTCCAGGACTTTAAAAGGAAAGGATGCTGGATCTTTGTTCAAAGGGCTTTTTCTTCCGCATCAATGAGAGATCATGTGGGTTTTTGTCCTTCAGTCCTATGTATGATGTTTGATGATGTATTATGATTACTTCAGTTGTTGAACATCCCTGCAGTCTCTGTGTATGAGATCCAACTGTGGTCTGATCGGATGATTTTCTGATGTTGGTCTGTAATGATTTGCAAGTATCTGTTTAGATATTTGCATCTAGTTCCATTAGGGAGATGGGTCTATAGTTCTCTTTTTGTATCTTTTCCCTGGTTTGGTAAAGTAGGTAATGCTGGGCTTCATAGAGGATTTGGGAGATTCCTCCTTCTGTTCTTTCTTCGAATAGGTTTAGTAGCAATGGTTGAAGAATTCTTTCAAATATTTTATAAAATTCTGCCGTGAAAACCATCCGGGCCTGGCATTTTTTGGGTGGGAGGCTACTATTACATCTTCGATTTCCTCCTGTAATATTGGTCTATTTAGGCTGTCAATCTCTTCTTGGTTGCTTTGGTGATTCCCAGGATTTCAGATATTCATCCATTTCTTCTAGGTTTTTCAAATCGTAGTAGAGTATAAGTTTTTGAAGGATTCCCTGATGTTGTCTTGGATTTTTTCTTGTCTGTGTGATGTTTCCCCTTTCATCACTGATTACTATTGATTTGGGAGTGTTTTCCCTCTTTCTTGGTTAACTGGGCTAGAGGTCTGTCTATCTGTTTATTCTCTCAAAGAACCAGCTTTTGGATTCATTGATTGTTGTAATGGTTTTCTTTGTTTCTATTATTGATCTCTGCTCTGATTTTTGTTATTTCTTCTGTCTGCTCCGTTTAGGTTTCATTTTGTTGTTGTTTCTCGAATTTTTTAGCTGCAGTGTTAGGTCCATTCACATTGTGTTCTTTCTGTTTTTTTTAATGGTGGCACTTAGATGCTAATAAAGCTTCCTCTTAGGACTGCTTTTAAAGTGTCCCATGAGCTTTTGTGTGTTTTGTGAAGCATTGTCATTCAGGTTCCAGGAATTTTTTATTTTTCTTTATTCCTTCCTTGACCCACCTCTTATTCAGGAGAGTGTTGTTTTAGTCTCCATGTGTTCCTTGTAGGATGTAGGGTTTATTCTGGGGTTGATATTGAGTTTTATTGCATTGTGGTCTGATAGAATGCATGAGAAACTTATTTCCAATCTTTGTTTTATTTTGTTTGAGTTTTTTCTCGTGTCCCAGTAATGGTCTATTTTGGAGAATGTTCCAGAGGGGTGAGTAGAAAGTGTATTCTTGGTGTTTGGGTGAATATTCATAGATTCTGTGAGGTCCCATTTGGTGTATATGGGGTCATTTAGTTCGATGTCTTCTGTTTATCTTTGGTCCTGTTACTGTCTAAGGGGACTTAAGGGGTATTGAAGTCCCCTAGATTAGTGTGCTGGGGTTAATCTGTGCCTTGAGATCCTGAGAATTGTCTTTATAAAGTTTGTGCACCAGGTGTTTGGGCATATATATTTAAAATTGTGAATCTTCCATCGTCAATTGTTCCTTTATAAAGATGTAGTGGCCCTCTTTGTCTTTTGATTTCTTTTGCTTTGAAGTCTATTTTGGTCTGATGATTAGAATAGCCACACCGCTTTCTTTTTGGCTCCCATTGCTGGAAATACTTTCTTCCATCCCTGTCACCTTAAGTTGGTGCCTTATACATTTGAGATTGAGATGGGTTTCTCTTGTAGGAAGCATATAGAATGGTTTGTTTCCAACCATTCTCCCAATCTATGCCTTTTGATTAGGGGAGTTTAGCCCATAATATTTTAAGAGTTATAATTGAAAGGATAGGTTTGTTCCTTTCATCTTTATTATCTCATTTGGGATTTCTAGCCTCTGATTTTGCTCCTATTGTTAGTTGTTTAGTTCTTTTCCTAGGTGTTTTGAGAGATTGTTGCTCCTCTCTTCCTACCCTTTGAAATTGCTTCAAGTATTTTATGACAGTTGGTTTTCCAGATCATGGCTATTCCATCATCTTGTTTTATGTCATGAAGATTTTCCTTTCTCCTCCTTCAAGTATAGTAACATTTTTGCTGGTAAAGTATCCTGGGTTGGCATCCGTAGGCCCTTAACATGTGAATGTTTGGCTCCATGTTCTTCGTTTCTGCTTTCATGTGGTTTGAGGCGAGAAGTCAGTTTGTAATTCTGATGCAGGTTTCCCTTTAGTATGTGACTGTGTTTTTCTTTTTGTAAGCCCTCAGAATTTTTGTCTTTGTTTGGGCATCTAGCATTTTACTAATAATATGCGGGGAGGTTTTCTTTTCTGATCTTGTCTGTTTTGGGGCCCCTATGTGGTTTCCTTGTATTTGTATGGGTTTGTCTATTTTAGTTTGGGGAAGTTTTCATCTATTAATTCTGTTGAAGATCTGCATCAATACTATTCTCTTCTTTGAGATTCTTCTCTTCCTCTATTCCTATGATAGGGAGTTTGAACTTTCATAGTGTCCCATATTTCTGTTGTTCCTTTGTTATTTTATTTTTTTTTAAACATATCTTTTACACAGATTTGAAGCTTTTAAATTTGCTCTGTGTTGTCTTTCAGAGTCTGATTATTCTTTGTTCTGCTCTTCCTGCCATTCTTACTTCTGAGCTTTTTCCTTTCATTTCTCTTGATTGGAATTGTGTGTTCTGGATGTCCTTTTTCATTTCATGCCTGTGTTTTTTTTATGTACTTCCATTTCCCTTTTTGAGCTTCCTCCAATCGTTCTTGGGCGTTCAATCTCCTTCCTTTGGTGGCTCCGTTTATTCGTTCGTTGGTTGGCTTCCTTTTTCAGTGTTTCTTACTTCCTTTCGGAGTTTTTTTTTTTCCTCCCTCTAGTTCTTTCTGGAGTTTGTTGGTCTGTTCCTTTAGTTCTTTCCTGAAGTTTGTCATTGTATCCCTCTAGGTCCTTTTGAGTTTTTCTATTCTCTCGTCTTTAATGTTCTCTATATTTTATTTTTTTCCAATCTCGCTCTAGTTCTTTCTGGAGTTTGTCAATCTGTTCCTTTAGTTTCTTTCTGATGTTGTTCCATTGTTGCCTCTAGGGTCCTTTTTGACGTTTTTCCATTCTCTCTCTTTCGTCTCTGAATCCCTCCTTTATGTTCCTTCTTAATTTCTCTGCATAGGTCTGCAATTATGCCTCAAAGATCTGTTCCTTGGTTCGTTCCTCCGTTCCCTAGGTCGGTCCCACTGGGAGCTTCATAAGGTTGGTGAGCTGGTGCAGGCTTATCCTGTGTCTTTCCCATGTTGTTCCTTCATCGTGTCCCTGGCATGTGGGCTTTCCCTTTTGTGGTTTAGATAACAATAGCAGACGGTTTTGCTTTCTCCTTCAGATAACTTTTTTGTTGTGTTGTTTGTTCCCCATTCCTCCTCCTTGTTTTTATGGAGTATGGACTTGTCTAGTCTTCAGGCTTTCAATTTTGTTGCTATATTGGTATTGGAAGCAAAGCACTCTTCTCTTCTTGTACTGAATGTTCTCCACGTTGTGGGTGGGGTATGCCTGGATCTAGCCCGCAACCCGGCAGCCCCGGAGGCCTGCGCAAAATGCAGCCGCCCTGGCCGCCGGACTCTCCGGACCCTCTGGCCCAGCGCCCGGGTCCCGCCCTCAAGGCCCCAGCTCCCAAGCTACTCGCCCAGGTGGCTTCTGGGTATCCTGCCCAAAGGCGCAGCCGCCCTGGCCGCCGGACTCTCCGGACCCTCTGGCCCAGCGCCCGGGTCCCGCCCTCAAGGCCCCAGCTCCCAAGCTACTCGCCCAGGTGGCTTCTGGGTATCCTGCCCAAAGGCGCAGCCGCCCTGGCCGCCGGACTCTCCGGACCCTCTGGCCCAGCGCCCGGGTCCCGCCCTCAAGGCCCCAGCTCCCAAGCTACTCGCCCAGGTGGCTTCTGGGTATCCTGCCCAAAGGCGCAGCCGCCCTGGCCGCCGGACTCTCCGGACCCTCTGGCCCAGCGCCCGGGTCCCGCCCTCAAGGCCCCAGCTCCCAAGCTACTCGCCCAGGTGGCTTCTGGGTATCCTGCCCAAAGGCGCAGCCGCCCTGGCCGCCGGACTCTCCGGACCCTCTGGCCCAGCGCCCGGGTCCCGCCCTCAAGGCCCCAGCTCCCAAGCTACTCGCCCAGGTGGCTTCTGGGTATCCTGCCCAAAGGCGCAGCCGCCCTGGCCGCCGGACTCTCCGGACCCTCTGGCCCAGCGCCCGGGTCCCGCCCTCAAGGCCCCAGCTCCCAAGCTACTCGCCCAGGTGGCTTCTGGGTATCCTGCCCAAAGGCGCAGCCGCCCTGGCCGCCGGACTCTCCGGACCCTCTGGCCCAGCGCCCGGGTCCCGCCCTCAAGGCCCCAGCTCCCAAGCTACTCGCCCAGGTGGCTTCTGGGTATCCTGCCCAAAGGCGCAGCCGCCCTGGCCGCCGGACTCTCCGGACCCTCTGGCCCAGCGCCCGGGTCCCGCCCTCAAGGCCCCAGCTCCCAAGCTACTCGCCCAGGTGGCTTCTGGGTATCCTGCCCAAAGGCGCAGCCGCCCTGGCCGCCGGACTCTCCGGACCCTCTGGCCCAGCGCCCGGGTCCCGCCCTCAAGGCCCCAGCTCCCAAGCTACTCGCCCAGGTGGCTTCTGGGTATCCTGCCCAAAGGCGCAGCCGCCCTGGCCGCCGGACTCTCCGGACCCTCTGGCCCAGCGCCCGGGTCCCGCCCTCAAGGCCCCAGCTCCCAAGCTACTCGCCCAGGTGGCTTCTGGGTATCCTGCCCAAAGGCGCAGCCGCCCTGGCCGCCGGACTCTCCGGACCCTCTGGCCCAGCGCCCGGGTCCCGCCCTCAAGGCCCCAGCTCCCAAGCTACTCGCCCAGGTGGCTTCTGGGTATCCTGCCCAAAGGCGCAGCCGCCCTGGCCGCCGGACTCTCCGGACCCTCTGGCCCAGCGCCCGGGTCCCGCCCTCAAGGCCCCAGCTCCCAAGCTACTCGCCCAGGTGGCTTCTGGGTATCCTGCCCAAAGGCGCAGCCGCCCTGGCCGCCGGACTCTCCGGACCCTCTGGCCCAGCGCCCGGGTCCCGCCCTCAAGGCCCCAGCTCCCAAGCTACTCGCCCAGGTGGCTTCTGGGTATCCTGCCCAAAGGCGCAGCCGCCCTGGCCGCCGGACTCTCCGGACCCTCTGGCCCAGCGCCCGGGTCCCGCCCTCAAGGCCCCAGCTCCCAAGCTACTCGCCCAGGTGGCTTCTGGGTATCCTGCCCAAAGGCGCAGCCGCCCTGGCCGCCGGACTCTCCGGACCCTCTGGCCCAGCGCCCGGGTCCCGCCCTCAAGGCCCCAGCTCCCAAGCTACTCGCCCAGGTGGCTTCTGGGTATCCTGCCCAAAGGCGCAGCCGCCCTGGCCGCCGGACTCTCCGGACCCTCTGGCCCAGCGCCCGGGTCCCGCCCTCAAGGCCCCAGCTCCCAAGCTACTCGCCCAGGTGGCTTCTGGGTATCCTGCCCAAAGGCGCAGCCGCCCTGGCCGCCGGACTCTCCGGACCCTCTGGCCCAGCGCCCGGGTCCCGCCCTCAAGGCCCCAGCTCCCAAGCTACTCGCCCAGGTGGCTTCTGGGTATCCTGCCCAAAGGCGCAGCCGCCCTGGCCGCCGGACTCTCCGGACCCTCTGGCCCAGCGCCCGGGTCCCGCCCTCAAGGCCCCAGCTCCCAAGCTACTCGCCCAGGTGGCTTCTGGGTATCCTGCCCAAAGGCGCAGCCGCCCTGGCCGCCGGACTCTCCGGACCCTCTGGCCCAGCGCCCGGGTCCCGCCCTCAAGGCCCCAGCTCCCAAGCTACTCGCCCAGGTGGCTTCTGGGTATCCTGCCCAAAGGCGCAGCCGCCCTGGCCGCCGGACTCTCCGGACCCTCTGGCCCAGCGCCCGGGTCCCGCCCTCAAGGCCCCAGCTCCCAAGCTACTCGCCCAGGTGGCTTCTGGGTATCCTGCCCAAAGGCGCAGCCGCCCTGGCCGCCGGACTCTCCGGACCCTCTGGCCCAGCGCCCGGGTCCCGCCCTCAAGGCCCCAGCTCCCAAGCTACTCGCCCAGGTGGCTTCTGGGTATCCTGCCCAAAGGCGCAGCCGCCCTGGCCGCCGGACTCTCCGGACCCTCTGGCCCAGCGCCCGGGTCCCGCCCTCAAGGCCCCAGCTCCCAAGCTACTCGCCCAGGTGGCTTCTGGGTATCCTGCCCAAAGGCGCAGCCGCCCTGGCCGCCGGACTCTCCGGACCCTCTGGCCCAGCGCCCGGGTCCCGCCCTCAAGGCCCCAGCTCCCAAGCTACTCGCCCAGGTGGCTTCTGGGTATCCTGCCCAAAGGCGCAGCCGCCCTGGCCGCCGGACTCTCCGGACCCTCTGGCCCAGCGCCCGGGTCCCGCCCTCAAGGCCCCAGCTCCCAAGCTACTCGCCCAGGTGGCTTCTGGGTATCCTGCCCAAAGGCGCAGCCGCCCTGGCCGCCGGACTCTCCGGACCCTCTGGCCCAGCGCCCGGGTCCCGCCCTCAAGGCCCCAGCTCCCAAGCTACTCGCCCAGGTGGCTTCTGGGTATCCTGCCCAAAGGCGCAGCCGCCCTGGCCGCCGGACTCTCCGGACCCTCTGGCCCAGCGCCCGGGTCCCGCCCTCAAGGCCCCAGCTCCCAAGCTACTCGCCCAGGTGGCTTCTGGGTATCCTGCCCAAAGGCGCAGCCGCCCTGGCCGCCGGACTCTCCGGACCCTCTGGCCCAGCGCCCGGGTCCCGCCCTCAAGGCCCCAGCTCCCAAGCTACTCGCCCAGGTGGCTTCTGGGTATCCTGCCCAAAGGCGCAGCCGCCCTGGCCGCCGGACTCTCCGGACCCTCTGGCCCAGCGCCCGGGTCCCGCCCTCAAGGCCCCAGCTCCCAAGCTACTCGCCCAGGTGGCTTCTGGGTATCCTGCCCAAAGGCGCAGCCGCCCTGGCCGCCGGACTCTCCGGACCCTCTGGCCCAGCGCCCGGGTCCCGCCCTCAAGGCCCCAGCTCCCAAGCTACTCGCCCAGGTGGCTTCTGGGTATCCTGCCCAAAGGCGCAGCCGCCCTGGCCGCCGGACTCTCCGGACCCTCTGGCCCAGCGCCCGGGTCCCGCCCTCAAGGCCCCAGCTCCCAAGCTACTCGCCCAGGTGGCTTCTGGGTATCCTGCCCAAAGGCGCAGCCGCCCTGGCCGCCGGACTCTCCGGACCCTCTGGCCCAGCGCCCGGGTCCCGCCCTCAAGGCCCCAGCTCCCAAGCTACTCGCCCAGGTGGCTTCTGGGTATCCTGCCCAAAGGCGCAGCCGCCCTGGCCGCCGGACTCTCCGGACCCTCTGGCCCAGCGCCCGGGTCCCGCCCTCAAGGCCCCAGCTCCCAAGCTACTCGCCCAGGTGGCTTCTGGGTATCCTGCCCAAAGGCGCAGCCGCCCTGGCCGCCGGACTCTCCGGACCCTCTGGCCCAGCGCCCGGGTCCCGCCCTCAAGGCCCCAGCTCCCAAGCTACTCGCCCAGGTGGCTTCTGGGTATCCTGCCCAAAGGCGCAGCCGCCCTGGCCGCCGGACTCTCCGGACCCTCTGGCCCAGCGCCCGGGTCCCGCCCTCAAGGCCCCAGCTCCCAAGCTACTCGCCCAGGTGGCTTCTGGGTATCCTGCCCAAAGGCGCAGCCGCCCTGGCCGCCGGACTCTCCGGACCCTCTGGCCCAGCGCCCGGGTCCCGCCCTCAAGGCCCCAGCTCCCAAGCTACTCGCCCAGGTGGCTTCTGGGTATCCTGCCCAAAGGCGCAGCCGCCCTGGCCGCCGGACTCTCCGGACCCTCTGGCCCAGCGCCCGGGTCCCGCCCTCAAGGCCCCAGCTCCCAAGCTACTCGCCCAGGTGGCTTCTGGGTATCCTGCCCAAAGGCGCAGCCGCCCTGGCCGCCGGACTCTCCGGACCCTCTGGCCCAGCGCCCGGGTCCCGCCCTCAAGGCCCCAGCTCCCAAGCTACTCGCCCAGGTGGCTTCTGGGTATCCTGCCCAAAGGCGCAGCCGCCCTGGCCGCCGGACTCTCCGGACCCTCTGGCCCAGCGCCCGGGTCCCGCCCTCAAGGCCCCAGCTCCCAAGCTACTCGCCCAGGTGGCTTCTGGGTATCCTGCCCAAAGGCGCAGCCGCCCTGGCCGCCGGACTCTCCGGACCCTCTGGCCCAGCGCCCGGGTCCCGCCCTCAAGGCCCCAGCTCCCAAGCTACTCGCCCAGGTGGCTTCTGGGTATCCTGCCCAAAGGCGCAGCCGCCCTGGCCGCCGGACTCTCCGGACCCTCTGGCCCAGCGCCCGGGTCCCGCCCTCAAGGCCCCAGCTCCCAAGCTACTCGCCCAGGTGGCTTCTGGGTATCCTGCCCAAAGGCGCAGCCGCCCTGGCCGCCGGACTCTCCGGACCCTCTGGCCCAGCGCCCGGGTCCCGCCCTCAAGGCCCCAGCTCCCAAGCTACTCGCCCAGGTGGCTTCTGGGTATCCTGCCCAAAGGCGCAGCCGCCCTGGCCGCCGGACTCTCCGGACCCTCTGGCCCAGCGCCCGGGTCCCGCCCTCAAGGCCCCAGCTCCCAAGCTACTCGCCCAGGTGGCTTCTGGGTATCCTGCCCAAAGGCGCAGCCGCCCTGGCCGCCGGACTCTCCGGACCCTCTGGCCCAGCGCCCGGGTCCCGCCCTCAAGGCCCCAGCTCCCAAGCTACTCGCCCAGGTGGCTTCTGGGTATCCTGCCCAAAGGCGCAGCCGCCCTGGCCGCCGGACTCTCCGGACCCTCTGGCCCAGCGCCCGGGTCCCGCCCTCAAGGCCCCAGCTCCCAAGCTACTCGCCCAGGTGGCTTCTGGGTATCCTGCCCAAAGGCGCAGCCGCCCTGGCCGCCGGACTCTCCGGACCCTCTGGCCCAGCGCCCGGGTCCCGCCCTCAAGGCCCCAGCTCCCAAGCTACTCGCCCAGGTGGCTTCTGGGTATCCTGCCCAAAGGCGCAGCCGCCCTGGCCGCCGGACTCTCCGGACCCTCTGGCCCAGCGCCCGGGTCCCGCCCTCAAGGCCCCAGCTCCCAAGCTACTCGCCCAGGTGGCTTCTGGGTATCCTGCCCAAAGGCGCAGCCGCCCTGGCCGCCGGACTCTCCGGACCCTCTGGCCCAGCGCCCGGGTCCCGCCCTCAAGGCCCCAGCTCCCAAGCTACTCGCCCAGGTGGCTTCTGGGTATCCTGCCCAAAGGCGCAGCCGCCCTGGCCGCCGGACTCTCCGGACCCTCTGGCCCAGCGCCCGGGTCCCGCCCTCAAGGCCCCAGCTCCCAAGCTACTCGCCCAGGTGGCTTCTGGGTATCCTGCCCAAAGGCGCAGCCGCCCTGGCCGCCGGACTCTCCGGACCCTCTGGCCCAGCGCCCGGGTCCCGCCCTCAAGGCCCCAGCTCCCAAGCTACTCGCCCAGGTGGCTTCTGGGTATCCTGCCCAAAGGCGCAGCCGCCCTGGCCGCCGGACTCTCCGGACCCTCTGGCCCAGCGCCCGGGTCCCGCCCTCAAGGCCCCAGCTCCCAAGCTACTCGCCCAGGTGGCTTCTGGGTATCCTGCCCAAAGGCGCAGCCGCCCTGGCCGCCGGACTCTCCGGACCCTCTGGCCCAGCGCCCGGGTCCCGCCCTCAAGGCCCCAGCTCCCAAGCTACTCGCCCAGGTGGCTTCTGGGTATCCTGCCCAAAGGCGCAGCCGCCCTGGCCGCCGGACTCTCCGGACCCTCTGGCCCAGCGCCCGGGTCCCGCCCTCAAGGCCCCAGCTCCCAAGCTACTCGCCCAGGTGGCTTCTGGGTATCCTGCCCAAAGGCGCAGCCGCCCTGGCCGCCGGACTCTCCGGACCCTCTGGCCCAGCGCCCGGGTCCCGCCCTCAAGGCCCCAGCTCCCAAGCTACTCGCCCAGGTGGCTTCTGGGTATCCTGCCCAAAGGCGCAGCCGCCCTGGCCGCCGGACTCTCCGGACCCTCTGGCCCAGCGCCCGGGTCCCGCCCTCAAGGCCCCAGCTCCCAAGCTACTCGCCCAGGTGGCTTCTGGGTATCCTGCCCAAAGGCGCAGCCGCCCTGGCCGCCGGACTCTCCGGACCCTCTGGCCCAGCGCCCGGGTCCCGCCCTCAAGGCCCCAGCTCCCAAGCTACTCGCCCAGGTGGCTTCTGGGTATCCTGCCCAAAGGCGCAGCCGCCCTGGCCGCCGGACTCTCCGGACCCTCTGGCCCAGCGCCCGGGTCCCGCCCTCAAGGCCCCAGCTCCCAAGCTACTCGCCCAGGTGGCTTCTGGGTATCCTGCCCAAAGGCGCAGCCGCCCTGGCCGCCGGACTCTCCGGACCCTCTGGCCCAGCGCCCGGGTCCCGCCCTCAAGGCCCCAGCTCCCAAGCTACTCGCCCAGGTGGCTTCTGGGTATCCTGCCCAAAGGCGCAGCCGCCCTGGCCGCCGGACTCTCCGGACCCTCTGGCCCAGCGCCCGGGTCCCGCCCTCAAGGCCCCAGCTCCCAAGCTACTCGCCCAGGTGGCTTCTGGGTATCCTGCCCAAAGGCGCAGCCGCCCTGGCCGCCGGACTCTCCGGACCCTCTGGCCCAGCGCCCGGGTCCCGCCCTCAAGGCCCCAGCTCCCAAGCTACTCGCCCAGGTGGCTTCTGGGTATCCTGCCCAAAGGCGCAGCCGCCCTGGCCGCCGGACTCTCCGGACCCTCTGGCCCAGCGCCCGGGTCCCGCCCTCAAGGCCCCAGCTCCCAAGCTACTCGCCCAGGTGGCTTCTGGGTATCCTGCCCAAAGGCGCAGCCGCCCTGGCCGCCGGACTCTCCGGACCCTCTGGCCCAGCGCCCGGGTCCCGCCCTCAAGGCCCCAGCTCCCAAGCTACTCGCCCAGGTGGCTTCTGGGTATCCTGCCCAAAGGCGCAGCCGCCCTGGCCGCCGGACTCTCCGGACCCTCTGGCCCAGCGCCCGGGTCCCGCCCTCAAGGCCCCAGCTCCCAAGCTACTCGCCCAGGTGGCTTCTGGGTATCCTGCCCAAAGGCGCAGCCGCCCTGGCCGCCGGACTCTCCGGACCCTCTGGCCCAGCGCCCGGGTCCCGCCCTCAAGGCCCCAGCTCCCAAGCTACTCGCCCAGGTGGCTTCTGGGTATCCTGCCCAAAGGCGCAGCCGCCCTGGCCGCCGGACTCTCCGGACCCTCTGGCCCAGCGCCCGGGTCCCGCCCTCAAGGCCCCAGCTCCCAAGCTACTCGCCCAGGTGGCTTCTGGGTATCCTGCCCAAAGGCGCAGCCGCCCTGGCCGCCGGACTCTCCGGACCCTCTGGCCCAGCGCCCGGGTCCCGCCCTCAAGGCCCCAGCTCCCAAGCTACTCGCCCAGGTGGCTTCTGGGTATCCTGCCCAAAGGCGCAGCCGCCCTGGCCGCCGGACTCTCCGGACCCTCTGGCCCAGCGCCCGGGTCCCGCCCTCAAGGCCCCAGCTCCCAAGCTACTCGCCCAGGTGGCTTCTGGGTATCCTGCCCAAAGGCGCAGCCGCCCTGGCCGCCGGACTCTCCGGACCCTCTGGCCCAGCGCCCGGGTCCCGCCCTCAAGGCCCCAGCTCCCAAGCTACTCGCCCAGGTGGCTTCTGGGTATCCTGCCCAAAGGCGCAGCCGCCCTGGCCGCCGGACTCTCCGGACCCTCTGGCCCAGCGCCCGGGTCCCGCCCTCAAGGCCCCAGCTCCCAAGCTACTCGCCCAGGTGGCTTCTGGGTATCCTGCCCAAAGGCGCAGCCGCCCTGGCCGCCGGACTCTCCGGACCCTCTGGCCCAGCGCCCGGGTCCCGCCCTCAAGGCCCCAGCTCCCAAGCTACTCGCCCAGGTGGCTTCTGGGTATCCTGCCCAAAGGCGCAGCCGCCCTGGCCGCCGGACTCTCCGGACCCTCTGGCCCAGCGCCCGGGTCCCGCCCTCAAGGCCCCAGCTCCCAAGCTACTCGCCCAGGTGGCTTCTGGGTATCCTGCCCAAAGGCGCAGCCGCCCTGGCCGCCGGACTCTCCGGACCCTCTGGCCCAGCGCCCGGGTCCCGCCCTCAAGGCCCCAGCTCCCAAGCTACTCGCCCAGGTGGCTTCTGGGTATCCTGCCCAAAGGCGCAGCCGCCCTGGCCGCCGGACTCTCCGGACCCTCTGGCCCAGCGCCCGGGTCCCGCCCTCAAGGCCCCAGCTCCCAAGCTACTCGCCCAGGTGGCTTCTGGGTATCCTGCCCAAAGGCGCAGCCGCCCTGGCCGCCGGACTCTCCGGACCCTCTGGCCCAGCGCCCGGGTCCCGCCCTCAAGGCCCCAGCTCCCAAGCTACTCGCCCAGGTGGCTTCTGGGTATCCTGCCCAAAGGCGCAGCCGCCCTGGCCGCCGGACTCTCCGGACCCTCTGGCCCAGCGCCCGGGTCCCGCCCTCAAGGCCCCAGCTCCCAAGCTACTCGCCCAGGTGGCTTCTGGGTATCCTGCCCAAAGGCGCAGCCGCCCTGGCCGCCGGACTCTCCGGACCCTCTGGCCCAGCGCCCGGGTCCCGCCCTCAAGGCCCCAGCTCCCAAGCTACTCGCCCAGGTGGCTTCTGGGTATCCTGCCCAAAGGCGCAGCCGCCCTGGCCGCCGGACTCTCCGGACCCTCTGGCCCAGCGCCCGGGTCCCGCCCTCAAGGCCCCAGCTCCCAAGCTACTCGCCCAGGTGGCTTCTGGGTATCCTGCCCAAAGGCGCAGCCGCCCTGGCCGCCGGACTCTCCGGACCCTCTGGCCCAGCGCCCGGGTCCCGCCCTCAAGGCCCCAGCTCCCAAGCTACTCGCCCAGGTGGCTTCTGGGTATCCTGCCCAAAGGCGCAGCCGCCCTGGCCGCCGGACTCTCCGGACCCTCTGGCCCAGCGCCCGGGTCCCGCCCTCAAGGCCCCAGCTCCCAAGCTACTCGCCCAGGTGGCTTCTGGGTATCCTGCCCAAAGGCGCAGCCGCCCTGGCCGCCGGACTCTCCGGACCCTCTAGGGTCTCTCTCTTAACGTTGAGCTCATTAATTCAGTCAGAAAGTCCTGGATAGCAAGCCCCAGGGGTCCTCCCATCTCAACCTCCCTAGCATTGGGATTACAGCAATGCCCGACAGTGTCCAGATTTTCAGTGCCTGGCAAGCACTTTATTAACTGAGCCACATCCTTTACCACATTTTTGTGTTTGTATTTGTGATTTCACTTTTTTATCCTATGATATTTTTATCATTATTAAACTTTTTCATACATCATACATCATCTCTCAGTCCAATTTAGAGTCAGTTCCTTTTCCAGGCCCCCATCCTACCTGAGTTCATGCACTCTGCCATACACGTCTTGCATCTTTTTCTGAGTCTTTCCAGAGTTTTTTTTTCAAAGCAGAGAATTATTGTTTTGGGGAGAACTTCACTGTTTCAGTCATTTTCCCCCCAGTTCTTTTGTTGCTGTTGTCCTCTCCAACTTGTATTGCATATACATATATATACATATACATATACACATATAAATACATACATATATACATACGTACACATGTCACCTGAATTGGAGGATTTTCTTTTCTTTCTTTCTCTCTTCCTCTCTTCCTCTCTTCCTCTCTTCCTCTCTTCCTTTCTTCCTTTCTTTCTTTTTTTTAGGTTAAAGGGGCTGGAGAGATAGCCTAGCGGTTAAGAGCACTGACTGCTCTTGCAGAGGACCCGGGTTCGATCCCCAGCACCCACATGGCGGCTAAGAACCGTCTGTAACTCCAGTTCCAGGAGAACTCCAGTTCCAGGGGAATCCGATACCCTCTTCTGACTCCGCGGCATTGCACGACACGGGTGCACAGACCTACATATAGACAGTACATTCATACACATACAAAAATAAATAAAACTTAAAAAAATAAAAGATGTCATGTTTTCCTTAAGGAAGTGTTTGAAGTCTCCTCCTTGGCAAGCCCAAAGAGCCATCAATCCTGCCCTTGTGCTCCACAGTGGGGTCTTTCTTTCCCATGGTCACCCAAATGAGGTCCAGTAAGCACTGTGTCCTGTCTTGATCTTCCTGTACTGATCTCCATGATACAGCCCGTATAGTCCAAAAATGACAGTCTATACTCTGAAGAGGCTGAAACCCCAGTAGCTGCTCAGTCCACAAGCTGGATGTCTCAGCAGTCCCCGTCTGGCATTGAAGGTTTGGAGGATTCTTGGAGGGACATGTGTCTTCAGTCCATATGGAAGGTGAAAAAGCTGTCTCATGTCTTTGAAGAATTGCAAAAGCAGTAGCAGCCACAGAGTAGATGCACTTGCCAGTAAGAATTGAAGACAGGCAAAACAACAGTGTTTTGTTCCTTTTTGTCTTTTTACTAAGATCTCAAGTTTTATATCTGAAGTACAATTTCTCAGGCCTTACTGATTATTTATTTCTGGTTATACTTTCCTTTTGGATGCTTAAGGCCACACAGTTAGCCCAGATTAACCAAGGTTTTTGTTTTCTCAAGGTCAGTTAAGGATCTGGTCCTCAGGGGTCACTCAGAGTTTTGTTTTTGGTGGGGGGAGCTGCTGACTTCTTTTGGCTTTTCGTTTACCAGTTCCATCCACTTGAGGACAAAGTCAGGTCTTGCTAGACCTGGCTTCCCCTTTTGAAACATGAGCAGACTTTCCTCTTTTTAGACTGGACACTGGCTGGAGTCCCATTAGTGGATCTCCAAAACCTCCCTTCACAGGAAGACTGGTGACTCACATTTGTAGGACATTTCAAGAGATGCCCCCCGCATGATATTTTTAAATGAAATTATTATATACACCATATCTAGGCTTGCAAGTACGTTTGTGAAAATGTATAGAGATGAAATGCTGTCTGGAGTCTTAGAGTACACAGATTAACCCCTTGCTCTACCATTTCTTTTTTTGTTTGTTTGTTTTGAGACAGGGTCTTCCTTTAGATGAAGCTGGCCTGGAGCTCATTATGTAGACCAGGCTGGCCTTGAACTCAGAGATCTGCCTGCCTCTGCCTCCTAAGTGCTAGGATTAAAGGTGTGCACCACCATGCCCGGCTGCCATTTCTTTATTTGTAAATCGAGACTTGTTTATTTGTAAACTGAGACTTGTAAAGCTCAAGAGAGTTTTCAGAAGGTTTGAAAAGCTTATGAATATGAAGGAACAGTTGTAAAGCATGATGCCAAACGTGGACATGAGATGATTTAATTGTATATAATGAGATAATAATATCAGACAAACATGCTCTTCTCGATACTGAACATCCCCAACAGGATACAGTAGAATTTTTCTAAGCACTGGGGATTGAATCCTTATGTATTCTACGTAAGCTAACTCTTACCCCATCCCATATTTCAATGCTTTATTTTGAGGCAGGATCTCACTAAGTTGCTTATGTAAGCCTTGAACATATGATCCTCCTGTCCCAGTCTCTAAGCCTATCTGCATCAGGGAATCCAGATTTATTTTTGTTTCAAAATCATTTGATCCCTAATTCTTTCTAAATTTAACTTTTACAAATGCCTTTTTTTGTTCCTTTTTTCCTTCCTTCCTCCCTCTTTCCCTCCCTTCAAGGATATATTATTGATGAAGTGTCTAGGGCAAAATGTAAACACTTGAGCACTTACTGAGGAATAACCATTCTGTTGCAGACTGTCACTATGCTCACATCTTTGGAAAAAATCTTTCTCAATAAGTGGTCTTCATGTTATTTGTTTTTCTGTGTGAAATTTATCTGACTTATTTGACTTATTCTATCATTAGGACTCCAGCTTAGACAAGACATCAAGTCTACTGATAATTTTCCAAACTCATTCAACCTCTCCTCCTGTTCTAGTTTCTCTTCCATTGCTATAACAAAACACTCTGACCAACACCAACTTGGGGAGGAAAGGGTTTGTTTGACTTACATCATCCAGGTCACAGTTCATCACTTAGGGACCCAAAGGTAGGAACTCAGGGCAGGAACCTGGAGGCAGGAGCTGAAGCACAGGCCATGGAAGAACACTGCTTACTGGCTTGATCCCCTGGCCAATGCTCAGCCTGCTTTCTTACACAATACCGGATCACCTGCCCAGGTGTGGCACTGCTCACAATGAGCTAGGCCCTCCCACATCACTCAACAGTCAAGAAAATACTCACAGACATGGTCACAGTCCGTTCCAATGGACTGGCCTGTGACCATGTCTGTGGGATATTTTCTTGATTGTTGAGTGGTAAGGAAGGGACCAGACCACAGTGGACAGTGCCACCCCTGGACAGGTTGTTCTGGACGACATAAGAAAGTAGGCTGAGCATGGGCCAGGGCACCAAGCCAGTAGGCAGCGTTTCTCCACAGCCTGTGCTTCAGCTCCTGCTTCCAGGTTCCTGCCCTGTGTTCCTACCTTTGGTTCTCTCAGTGATGAACTGTGACTGAGGAGATGTAAGCTAAATAAATCATTTCCTCACCAAGTTGGTATTGGTCAGAGTGTTTTGTTACAGGAACTGAAAGCAAACTAGAAGAATCAGTGTACACCCATCCAACTTTCCCTAGGCCTACTGACAAAACAGAATGTGCAAAGTTGAGGACTACAACCTCTCCATGCAGAGTGTTCTTACTGGGGGTCTTAATCTTTAATCTCCCATCATTACAGCATAGCCACATAATTTCAGAATTATTGGTCAATCATAGTTGAAATGACTTTTTTCTTGGTATAAAAGTCACATAGAATAAACAGATAAGCAGAACACAGAAACTAAAATAGCTGCATTGTTCCCACTGAATAATAATCACCATTTATATTTTATACATACATCCTCACCCAAAGAGGAAAGAACAGTATAAAATGTATATACTGCTACCTTTATAAAAATAAAATTATATGGTTCATGCTCTTATAGTCTGCTCACCTTAAATATTCCTGGAAATTATTTCCATTTTTCTGAATGATTTTTAAAGCATGTTTTTAGTGGCTCATAACATCCTGTTATGGGAAGAAAGCATGCCCTTCCCAATTTCGGGGTCTGTTGAATGTAGTTTCTGTCATTAGGTGCCCAAGTGCTCCTCTGAGGTACCTGGTCGATCTGGCAATGCCCTGCTCAGTCTCCTTGGGTAGATGAGTGCACACATCCTCTGCTTGTTACATCTTACCTTCCATGACTTACATAGTTCTCCTTTCACCAGCTACATAGCTGATCTCAGTTAATAGAAACTTGGTTGCTCACAAGGTTATAGTAGCTGAAGCCAAAGATTGATAACATGAGACCAGGCCTCTGGAGTCAAGTTAGGGATAAAACTGTAGGAGTGTTTCAGACTCTAGAGTTTCCCCAGATTGATCCAAGGCTAGACTAGAGCTTTGTTTGATAGCTTCATCTTCCCTAAGTGCATCCTTCATTCCCTGGAAAGTTTTCCTGAAGAACATTATGACCCATTTAAATCTGAAAGTTCCTTTCTAGGCCACAGACATAAGACACAAGTGAATATATGCAAGGATATGCAAGAAAAGATTAAGGAACATTTAAGAAAATTATGTTTGCTAAGACAAAATTATATCACCATCTGTTTAATCCTTTTGAGGAGTATAAATCAAGGATTTTAGAACATTCACAGACATGTGAAACAAAAGTACACAACATTTTAATCATCTCAAAGGAACCTCCTGCACTTTAGCTATCACTTTCCTACCCTACCATTCCCTCAAACCTAATGTAGCACTAACCTAGTTTAGTTCATGGAGATTTACCTAATTGGGACATTCTAAGAAGAGTAATAGGTGATGTTTTGTGACTGGCTTCTTTAGTTAGCACGATTTCAGGTTTCATCTGCATTATAGCAAATGTCAGCATATATCCCTTTCTATGTCTATCTATCTACTATCAAAATAACCTAAGGTGAGACAGCTTCATGCCTTGGATTTCTACTCATAAATGGCCAATTGAGTATCAGTTATGTAATAAGGGATGGAAAATACAAACAAAGCAACTGCTTAGAAATTAGCCAATCAGATCACTTGTTTGTTCTGTTTCCACAGTCACCTTTTAACAGTCCATAAAAATCTTGTCTCCACACTTCTGGGGTAGCTCACTGACTCATAAATTGTTTGCTTAAAGTCTTCAAAAATTTAACATACCTCATTCTATTTTTAGCCAGCACTTATCCATTGGCATGTCTTTGTTTTTTGTTTTAGTTTTAGCTACTGTGAGTAATGGTGTTATAGCATTTGTATATGCATTTTGTGTAAATATAGGTTTTCATTTCCTTGTGTGTGCATCAAGGAGTGGAACTGTTGGATCATATGACTCAATTTAACTTTCTGAGGAACTCTCGAAATGTGTTTTAAAGTGCTTATCATATTTTAAATTGCTAAGAGTACCTGTAGGCTCTGATTTCACTACATCCTCACCAACACTTACTCTTCGACATAAAAAAAAATATTCTGGTGGGCATGGGATGGTATCTGATGTTTTTTTTTTATATTAAAACTCAAATTTTATTCAGTTATAAGTTTTAAATTGAAATATTCATCTCAGAGCAAAGAAATGCATAGATTTGTCATCCACAAATAGCTACTGGTATGTATATTGTTTTTATTTTATTTATTTATTTTTTAAACTTTATTATTTTTTTTGATGGTTTGTGTATTTCATACATCATTTTTCAATTCAGTTCAGGCATATTTCCCCTTCCCTTCCCCCATCCCACCCCACCCCATCCCAGATCATGCATTCTGCCATAACTGTCCTGCATCTTTCTCTCAGTTTTTTTTCCATTTTTTAGCAATAGGTGATAATTTATGAGTACACGCATCCTTCATGTAAAACCAATTTGCAAGCAGTTGTGCCCAAACCCACACAGCCCCTTGGTCCCACCATCCAGCAGGGGGGGCTTGTATGTTCAATCAAGTTGATCAAATGAGTGTCCAGGCTATATTGCTGTAGGTTCACCGTTCACCCCAATCACAGCCTGTACATTCTACCACGCCCCCTCTTCCGCAGATTTTTCCCTAGGCTTAATTAGACAAGGGGCACAGGTGGATGAGAAGCAAAACAGTCTACTTTCTCTGGAGCTGTTGTCTTGGACTCTGGTCACTTCTGGTTGTTTTCTTTCATGGGCTGACAGTTTGTCCAGGAATAACCTTTCGATCCTACTCATAATAGTTGTCTCCAATTTACAGTTGGAGAACGACATCATCATCATATTTCTCCTTGTTCTATGGGGGGGGGAGGTAAGGAAGTCTCTCATATTAAAACCTTTGCGGCTCCTAGAAGGTAAGTTTCATTAGGACTTATTATACATAGTTGTTATAAGTAGGATCCACAGAGGGGTTTGATGTTTGTAGCAATCTGAGGCTTTTCTTCCTTTCAATGTTCGGACGGGCCAACCTTTCTGTTGGCTCTTTCTGGTACATCCTACTCGATGCAAAGCTGTATCTTTTCTTTCTCAGCCATTAAGTTGGTGACATTTTGACCTGTTGGAACAACAAAGCTTTTCCAATAGTTAGTGTTAAGAGTTGAATGGCAAGGTTTTGTGACGAAAGGTTTCATTTTACGCTGTAATCCCCCCATGTTTTTTCTTTTTTGGGGGGGGGTTTTGTTTTTTTGGACCCATGAACTCACAGAAGGCATTGTATTATAGAATCTATAGGTGGAATCAAGGCACAGATGTCACCAAACTCACCCATGCTGTTTTAGGGTGACTGTGTACTGTGTAATTAATTGGGGAGGCAAATTCTTAATTTTTTTGGTAGTATCGTGATAGGTGAAAAGAATACTACAATACAAGGTGATACTGTACAACAGAAAAATTATAGAGACATTTGTATGTGCCAATCCAAAGTTATTGTTATACAGTTTTATGTAGAAAAACGTGGACAACAGCAATTTATATATTCATTTAACTCAGATCATTAACTTTTTATCAGAGCCTGTAAACAATGTTGTTTAATATACACACATTTTACTTTTACTGAGGTCCTAAGCCACCATGGTAACTGTATAACAGTGTCTGGTAAACTGGAATACTTGTTGAACTCACGTCAATTAAATATGCATTAATCGAATATACACTTGTCCTCTCCCACCCCCTTCCCAATTCACCATTTCAGTCAGTTTTCTGATGCAGTCTTTCTGTTGTTGTTCTTTTACTATGCATCCCTCTCCATGAGAAATATTTATATCTGGGATATTGGCACTAGCATCCATATATGAGGGACACCATTTGTCGTTTGTTTTTCTGGGACTGCGTTATTTCACTTAACATAATGTCTTCTAGCTCCATCCATTTACTTGCAAAGTTCATGATGTTGTCCCTCTTTACCACAGCATAGAACTCCATTGTATACATGTACCACATTTTCTGTATCCACTCATCAGTTGAGGGGCACCTGGGCTGTTTCCAGCTTTTTGCTATTGTGAACAGAGCTGCAATAAACATAGCTGTGTATGTATCTCTGTAGTGAGATGAGTCTTGTGGGTATATACCCAGGAGTGGTATGACTGGGTCAAATGGCAGGCTCATTTTGAGTCTTCTAAGGGTTCTCAACACTGCTTTCCATAGTGCCTGTACAAGTTTACATTCCCACCAGCAGTGGATGAGTGTTCCCCTTTCCCCACAACCTCTCTGGCACTTGGTATCATTCCTATTCCTGATCCTAGCCAGTCTTATTGGAGTAAGATGATATCTCAAAGTGGTTTTGATTTGCATTTCCTTAATGATTAGTGATGTTGAACATTATTTAAGATGTTTCTCAGCCATTTACTCTCTGACATAAAAAAAATATTCTGGTGGGTATGGGATGGTATCTGATGTTTTTAATTTGAATTTCTCCAATGAATATTGATATTAAGTATATTTATATACTTACTGCTTTATTTGGAGAAAAGTTCATTCATGTATTTATTTTGGAAACATTTTCATTGAATTTTAGAAATTCTCTTTATTCTGGATACTAATACTTTACCATTCTTGAGTTTTTCAAATGTTTTCTTTTATTATGTGGGCTGTCCTTTTACTCTGTTGATAATATCTTTTTTAATGTGTATGTATGTGCATGTTCTTGTTTATGCTCTTGTATGTATGTGGGTACATATGTGTATGTGTGTGTGTGCGTGTGTGTGTGTGTGTGTGTGTGTGTGTGTGCATGTCTAGACCAGAAGACAGCCATATGGCATATGCCTCCTTTGAGACAAAGTCTCTCACTGATCTAGTGGTTACCAATTATGCTAGACTGGCTGACCAGTGAGCCCCAAGGATGTCTTTAGCTTTATATCCCCAGACCTGGGGTTACAACTGTGCACCATGGTATTTGGTATTTTTACTTGGCCTCTGATGGTCAAATTCAAGTCTTTCTGTTTGCATGACAAGCACTTTACTCACTGTATCCCCCAAATCTGTTGATATTATCTTTTAGTTTATAAAATTAAAAGTTTTTCAAGGAAATGATGAGAAAATCCACAGAGTGGGAAGAGATCTTCACCAATGATACATCTGATAGAGCATTAAGATCCAGAATATATAAGCTACTTAAAAAACAAAGAAATATGGGCTGGAGAGATGGCCTAGCGGTTAAGAGCGCCGACGCTCTTGCAGAGGACCTGGGTTCGATCCCCAGCACCCACATGGCGGCTAAGAACCGTCTGTAACTCCAATTCCAGGAGAACTCCAGTTCCAGGGGAATCCGAGACCCTCTTCTGACCTCCGCGGCATTGCACGACACGGGTGCACAGACCTGCATGCAGACAAATACATTCATACAGCATCAAAATAAATAAAATAATAACCCCACCACTCTACACACACACACCCCCCCACAAAAATAGAAAAACAAATGACCTACTCAAAGGATGGAGTAAAGAGCTGAACAGAGACTTCACTAGTAAGGAAGTAAAGATGGCTGAGAAACATCTTAAAAAGTGTTCAACATCGGATCTGAGATCTCCCAAGACCAGCTGAAGTGCAGGAACGTAGGTAGGAGCTGGGTGCTTCAGCAAGGCTGATTGTTGTTTGATTTAATTCAGTTGTCTTTGGCTTTGTGATGGTTAATCCTGGGTGTCAACTTGATGGACTAAAGAACAAATAAGAGAAAAAGGATGTTTGGATGGACCACTCAACCCGATGGCCCACCCCAAATGTGGGCATTACCTTCTGCTGGCAGGCAGTATAAAAGGCCATGGCAAGAGGGAGCTGGTCCCTTTTTTTCTGCGGCTTGCCTCTCTCATCTGGTGAGTTTGTCTTGCTGCTGTGATCAACCCTTTGGATCCCAGCAGTATGAGACCAGCAGATCTCCTGGAATCCATCGGGCCTTCAGCACCAGATTGGGAATACTGAGACATCCAGTCTTGTGGACTGAGCAGTTCCCTGGATTCTCAGCCTCTCCAGTGCGGTACATCTACTGTTGGGCTCCTTGAACTCTGTCATGTGAGCAAATCAATAAATTGTATATGGCTATATATTTGTCCTGTTACTTCTGTTTCTTAGAGAACCCTGACTAATACAGATTTTGGTACAGAAGTGGGGACTCGCCTGACTCTTCCACAAATATCAACTGTCCACTACTATATTGATGATGTTATGCTGATTGGCCCAGTGAACAGGAGGTAGAAGCTAGTTTAGACTTGTTGGTAAAGCATATTGCATGAGAGGATGGGAAATAAATCCCATTAAAATTCAAGGCCATCTACCTCAGTGAAGTTTCTAGGGGTCAGTGGTGTGGAGCATGCAGAACATTCCTTCTAAGGTAAAGAATAAGTTGTCGCCTGGACAAGCTGGCAGCCCATGAAACGAAAACAGCAGAATTACCAGACCAAGACAACAGTCCAGAGAAAGTAGACTGTTTGCTTCTCATCCACCTGTGCCTCTTTTCTAAGCCTAGGGAACAATCTGCAGAAGAGGGGACATGGTAGAATGTAAGGCTGCGATTGGGGTGAATGGTGAAACTACAACAATATAGACTAGGACACTCATTTGCTCAACTTGATTGAACACTACAAGTCCCCCCTGCTGGATGGTGGGGACCCATGAGCTGTGTTGGTTTGGTGCACACTGCTTGCAAATTGGTTTACATGAAGGATGCTTGTACTCACAAATTATCACTTATTGTTAAAAAAAATGAAACAAAACAAAAAAAGGAGAAAAATGCAGAAAAGTTTTAGCAGAATGCATGATCTGGGATGGGTAGGGGTGGGGGTGGGGGGAAGAGAAGGGGATATATGCCTGAACTGAATTGGAAAATGATGTATGAAATACACAAAGCAAAAACTCAATAAAAATAAAAAAAACTGTTTAACAGAAAAAAGATAAGTTGTTGCACCTGGCCCCTCCTCCACAAAGAAAGAAAGCAAACGTTTAGTGGGCCTTTTTTGGATTCTGGAGGCAGCACATTCCTCATCTGGATGTGTTACTCGACCCATATATCAGGTGACTTGGAAGGCAGCAAACTTTGAGTGGGGCTTGGAACAGGAAAAGGCTCTTCAACAGCCAGGCTGCAGTGCAGGCTGCTCTGCCCCTAGGGCCATATGATCCAGCAGACCCAATGGTGCTTGACGTATCAGTGGCAGATAGAGATGCTCTGGAGTCTGTGGCAGGATCCCCATAGGGGAATCAAAGCGGAGGCCCTTGGGATTTTGGAGCAAGGCTCTACTTCATCTGCAAAAAACTATTCTCTTTTGAGAGACAGCTCTTAGCCTGCTATTGGGCCTTAGTGGAAACTGAATGTTTGACATAGGGCCACCTAAGTCACCATGTGACCTGAGCTGCCCATCATGAGTGGGTGTTATCTGATCACCAGACCATAAAGTAGGAGTGTGCAGCAACAGTCCATTATCAAATGGAAGTGGTACATATATGACAGGGCCCAGGCAGGCCCTGAGGGCACAAGCAAGCTACATGAGGAAGTTGCCCAAATGCCTATGGTTCCCACTTCTGTTATAATGCCTTATGTGCTTAAGCATGCACCTATGGCTTCATGGGGTTTGCCCTATGATCAGTTGACTGAGGAAGAGAAGACTAGGGCCTGGTTTACTGATGGTTCTGCATGCTATGCAGGCACCACCCAGAGTGGACAGCTGCAGCATTACCTATTCTGAAACAACCCTAAAGGACCTGTAAGGAAAGTCTTCACAGTGAGGCAGAACTTCGGGTAGTGCACATGGTTGTGCATTTTTTCTGGAAGGAGAAATGGCCAGGAGTTCATTATATACTGATTCATGGGCTGTAGCCAATGGTTTGACTTGGAGAAGGAGCATGAGGAAAATGATGAGAAAGACTTTGGAAGAAGTATGTGGATAGAACTCTCAATGGAAAAGGATGTGAAGATTTTGTGTCTCATGTAAATGCTCTCATAAGGTGATCTCAGCAGAGGAGAGTTTAATAATCAAGTAGATCGGATGACTCGTTCTGTGGAAGACCCTCTTTCTCCAGCTATCCCGTTGTTGCTCAATGGCCCATGAACAAAGTGGTCATGGTGCAGAGATGGAGGTTATGACATGGGTCTACAGCATGGATTCTTCCACTCACCAAGGCTGATCTGCTACAGCTGCGCCAGTGCCAGATTGCCAACAGCAGAGACCAACATTGAGTCCCTGGTCTATTCCCGGGTGACCAGCCAGAACTGGTGGCAGGTTGATTACATTGGACCACTCCATCTATGGCGGGGACATCGTTTTGTCCTTACAGGATTAGATACTTATTCTGGTCTATGGTGTGCCTTTCCTGCACGTAATGCTCTGCCAAAACTACCATCAGGACTTACACAATGCTTATCCACCATCATGGTATGCTTCAAAGCCATCGCTTCTGACCAACGGAACTCACTTCAACAGCCAAAGAAGTGTGACAGTGGGCCCATGGTCATGGTATCCACTGGTCTTACCAATTCCCCCACCACCCAGAAGCACTGGCTTTGATAACGATGGAATGGCGTCTTGAAGACACAGTTACAGCCAATTAGGTAGCAATACCCTGGAGGGCTGGGGCAAGGTCTCTCCAGCAGGCAGTAATGCTTTGAATCAGCTCCACTATTATGGGTACTGTTTTTCCTATAGCAAATTCATGGGTCAGGAACCAAGGGGTGAAGTGGGAGTGATTCTACTACTATCACCCCTAGTGAACAGTAGGAAAGTTTTTGCTTCCTGTACCCACGACCTTGCGTTCTCTGGTCTAGATGTTTTGGCTCCAAGGGGGGAGTGCTTTTGCCAGGAATACAAACTTCCATTGAAGGTAGACTTCCCCCCACTTTGTTTATACCTCCTTAAGCCAAACAGGCTAAGGAAGGGATAACAGTAGTAGGAGGAGTGATTGATCATACAAGGGAGGAAGGGATATTATCTCCACAACGGGGGCAAGGAAGTTATGTCTGGAAGCAGGAGATGCTGTAGGGCGCGCCTTCTGGTGCTACCATGTAATGGTCAATGGGACCCAACAACCCAAACACAGCGACTATAAACGGCCCAGACCTTCAGGGATGAAGAGAGGTACATCTCCGGGAAGAGCCAAGACCTGCAGAGGTGCTTGCGATAGTGGAGGAAATACGGTGATAGAAGAAGGTAGTCACTAAATAGTCAGAGGCCACGGGACCAGTTGCAGAATAGGATATATTATATTATATTTGAGTTAAGAATGTGTCTGTTCATATACATTGTAATTAAGTACTGATATGTGTTGCTTCTCTTTTGAACGTGCCAAATGAGATAAGTGTTGGTGTAAACTTATTAGATTATTAGTACTAAGGATAAGTGTTCTCAGGACATTACTCACCGTAGAGTCTTTTTATGGAGAACTATTAAGATGTGAATGTTATTGAATGAGATATTATGAGACTTTATGGAAGCGCTGCCATTAGTTTGCAATTGACAAAAGTTTAACTAACATAAAGGAGAGGCTAATTTAATTGGGTGTCACGTTGACAGAAGAGGTGGAGTGCTGTGATGGTATATCCCTGGGTGTGCAAAATGAATGCTACAAGGCAAACTCAAGTAATAAAGAGAAAAGGATATTCGGATTGGACCACCTAACCACCGAATGGCCTACCCAAATGTTAGGGGGCATAGCCCTTCTCCAGCAGGCCAGTATACAAAGACGCCATGGCATAGGAAGTGGTCCCTTGTTTTTCTGCGCGCTTGCCTCTCTCATCTAGTGAGTTGTCTTCGCTAGGCTTTGTATGAAATCCAGAGACCCACGTATATTCAGCAATCTGCTCCGCAGACCGTGATGCACTCACTCACCGGCGACATGGCGTGAGCGTAGGACATGATGAGAGGCGCAGACGAACTCCTACTTACTGGCAGGAGTCGACCGCATATAGCAGGGTGACTCTTGGGTCGTGGTGTGAGGCTTCGCGCATCTGCTCTGGGGGCTCGGCACGAAAAATTGTCCTCACTGGAATTAAAGATCTATCCCGAGCACTCGCTCTCTCATGGGCAGCGCTAGATTGGGACTACTGAGCACCATCCACAGATCTTAATGGTGGACTGAGCAGTTTTCCTCCGGAATTCTTCATGGCACTCATGTGCGCAGTTGTTCAGTAGCATCTGACTGTCGGCGCAAGGAATTTCTATAAACTCTGAGTCATGTGAGCAAATCAAATAAATTGTATAATAGTCTACTAATTTTCCTGTTACTCCCTTCTGTTTTCTTTAGAGAACCCTGCTAATACAACGCTTAACTGGCTTTTGTGGCTGTGGGGGTCAAATTATCTTCCCAACTGGTATAACGTAATTTAGTACAGTTGTGTGAGTTCTTGGTAGATCTGAGGTCTCCTTCAAAACAGAGTCGCCCGGGCCCAGTTCCTACCAAGCTGCCGGATTAGTGAGAGGCATATGACATTCTGACCCAGGAGGCAAAAAAGGCAGCTTCACACAGGCGCGAAAAAAGGACATTTGAGGACCCATCAAAAGATCTAAATGTTCAAAAAGCATCCAGACGGCATAATATTCATATTGGATAATTAAGCAGCAAGGACATGGAACAAAGAAGCACATCATCTAATTTATAGGCCAGAAGGAACAAGCGAAGAGAGAGACCACAAATGGGAACAGGGGCATGGATACAAGCTCTTCTTCCTGCATCCAACCCAAAGCTCTAAGAACCAACACCCAATGGAAATTCCTACAGTGGGATCCCCTTGGCCCCAGAGACTATAGAATCAGAAAACACAATGCTGAATCGCTAAACATAATACAAAGAACTACAATAAGGTAGACTGATAAAAGTAGCGAATCAAAAGAATTAAAGAAAAAGAGAATGAGAGACCTACAAAGGGGAAGGGACCCTAAGAGAGGAAAGAATGAACACTAATACTCTGAGAAGGAAAGTTCAGAACGAAACACTGTAAAAAGATCAAAAATGACAGAAAAATAAGATAAGGAAATCTATATAAGGCTACAGGAAGAGAGTGCAGTAATGAGCTCCAAAAGGAAATGGATATAATAAACTTATTTAGTAAATTATTCAGTAGAAGGAAACTGATAGAAGAGAGGAATAAACGACTCATCATTCAAGAGTGAAATGTAAAGGGGACATATAGACCTGCAGAAGAGGACAGAAATGGAGGAAGCGAGGATTGAGGCAATAGCAATGTCATTGACCCTGGAAGATAACATCACAATGAAACAACGGTTCACCGCCAAACAATGACATCCTGGGTTCAAGTAAAGATTAGTGAATAAAAGATTTGTAAAATACTACAAATGTAAGGTAAAAAGCCAAGGAACTTTGGGACAGCACTATGAAAAGATCAAAGCCTCTACCTTTTGGTGGCCCCCCTAAATTCATAGAAGATAAGATGGGATAAGGGAAGATAAACCCGAACGTAAATAGTAAGTTTGAGTTTGCATGATCTTCAAAGAATAATACTTAGCAGGAAAAATCTAAACCCTCAACTTATAAAATAACCAGAACACAAACCAACCATAGTACATTATTTTAAATACAAAGAAAGCACAACACGAACCTCTCCTAAACAGAAAAGATAAGAGAACATAAGAAAACCACAACGCGGGACAGCTCGCACATCATAAATGTAAAACCAACGCTAGTGGACCCACAAGCATAATTAACCCAACTACACAGAAGACCACTAAATCGCTTATATATAAGTACAAAATAGAAAAAAAACCAACAAGTGACACTATAATAAAGGCGAAACCCCTAATCAGAAGTAAAATCATAACTAGCTTCTTCACAGTAATGCGCCAAGCGAGAGCGAGCATGAAAAGAGACTATAGAAGACATGTTGCAAAGACTCACAATAATATCCCAGTTCAGTTAAATGGAAAATTATGATGCCTTAACCCAGGTTACATATTAAGTGCCCCAACAACGTAATTATCGATTTATAGCTGCTTTGAAGGAGATGAGAAAAATCCTTCCACGGATATACATACCAAGATGAAAAACAGAATAATCTCATTGTCCAGAAACCAAGAACCGGTAATGGCAGACCTATAACTATGGAGAACACAATCAACAGGACATTAAAGAAAAGGAGCAACCCAGACTATGGCCACAGGCCCAAGCTCACAAAGCACGTAAAATTATCTAAGTCAGAACTGCGAGCAAGTAAGAAACCGTAAAACTTCAGATAAAGAACTGCAAAAATGAAATAATTTGAAGGTCGAGATATAGGGAAGAAATCACAAGACTATTAGTATTATTATAACACTTAAAATATTAATTGGGATGCACAAAATTCCCGCAAGTAAGCAATTATAAACTAATTACGAACTGGGAGAGAATCTCGATTAGGTTAAAGACTAAGAAATCGCACACAATCGAATATGTCTGATGTCTAGCAGGAAACACATACTTTACCTTCAAGGACAGGCCTCACCTTAAAGTGAAAGGATTAAAAAAACATTATATCACCAGGGTTACGCCAAATATGCATAAACAAAAAAGAAAGCAAGGGTGTATGCTAAGTTTTAATAATCAGACACAAATTTGGAACTATGGCGTTAAATGTCAAAAAAGCAAAGAAATCAGAAAGATTAAAGAAGTGCCATTCTATGATTAAATGCAAAGGAAAATTTCACCAAGAAGATTTCATAGTTATGAATATATATGCCCCCAAACAACCCTGGTGCACCCAAACTTTATAAAGGACAATTCTCACAGGACACAACTAATCAAGATCATTCTGCTACACTAGACGACCCAGTACACCCATAGTAGGGGACTTCAAATACCCTACTGAGTCCTTTGGACCGAATCAATAGGACAAGGGATAAACAGAGAGACATCTGCAGTGAAACGATATGAATTATACAACCGAAGAGTGGGGACCTCATCAGACCTCTATTCAAATAATCCACCCTAATAACAGAGAATTCACTTTCTAGCTCAGCACCCACAGAAATTTCTCCAAAATCGACCACATATATTTGGGACAACAGGAGAACTCCTCTTCCAAATAAGAATGTGATTGAAACACTAATTTCACTGGACACATTCGATAAGATCAGACGACAGTGCAATAAAGCTCAAACATCAACACCAGGATAAGCCCATACTGCCTACAAGAACAAATAGAGACTAAACAACACACTCTTGAGAAATGATTGGGTCAGAGGAGAGACATAAAGCAAGAGAAATAAAAGCATTCCTAGAACTGGAATTAAGGACAATAGAACAAAATACGACACATACAAAAACCTATGGGTGATACTTTAAAAGCAGTTCCTAAGAGGGAATTTATAGCCCCTAGGAGTGCCTACAATTAGAAAAACACATGAAAAGAGCACAAAGTGAAACAATCTAACAACTGCAAGCTAAAAGCAATTGAGCAGGGAAAACACACGATGAACCCTGAACGCAACACACAGGAAGAATAAAAAAATCAGAGCAGCAGCAAATTCAATGAAATAGAACAAAGAAACAATCAGCAGAAAATCAATGAATCAAAAGTTGGTACTTTGAGAAAATAACACTAGATAGATAGAATTCTAGCTCAGTTAACCAAAAGAAGAGAACAATCCAAATAAATACAACTCCATGATGAATAGGGCAAGCTATCGACAACAGACAGTAGGGAAAATAGCACTCCAGAATTATATTCATAACCACGGGGATACTTCAAAAACTATACTCTACCAAACTTGAAAACCTAAGAGAAAATAATGAATATCAGAAATCCTGGATCCACCAAAGCTTCAACGCACAAGTAGATCAACAGCTTAACCAAACCATAGTACATCGAAGGAAATTTTAGGAAGATGTACATAAAGACCTTCCCTCAACCTCAAAAAGAGCCCAGGCCCGAGACACGGTTTCAACCAGCAGAAGATTCTATATTTAAAACATATCCAAAAAAGACTGCTACAACCATTATACTGGAATACTGTTTTTAGAAGGATAACAATCAGAGTCAAATTCTCCACCAGAATTCCTTCTAGATGAAGCCAGCATCAATGTATTACCGCCTAAAACCAGGCAAAGATAGAACTAAAAAAGGATAGAGTTAATATGCGACACATTTCTCTAAAATGAAAGCAGCAGAGATGTTCAATATTTCTATTCTAAATAGGAATCTGGCAAATTGCATACAGACCCACATCAGGAAAGAATACAGTGTTCCCAATCCTACTGGATCCAAGTATAGGATTCAAGTACCAAGAGATCGTGGGATGAAAGTGTTTTTAAGACGCATACAAATAATCAGAATTAAACGAATCATCAAACCACATACATAGAATGACAAGACGAGGAGAACCACACAACATCATCGATCAATTGATGCTTCGAAAAGAGCCTTTAAAAAAAATCCAGAAGTCCCTTTCATCGCTTAAAAAGTCCTAGAGGGAAATATGGATTGGAGGTGGATCATGTTCTCATCTCCACACAGCCTCAGTCAGGAGATATAATTCATCTAAACGGGGAATTGGAGAGAAACCATTCTCTTTAAAGGTAAGAACTCAGTAAGGCTCAACCTGTCACCACCCTCTTCAATATAGTGCTTGAAAACCCATGCTAGGGCAATAGGCAGAAATAGGAAAATTCAGAGAGTAATATTGGAGGGAGTCAAGCTATTGATTGTGTAATGATATTTGTTATTTAAAGTCGGATGCAATATTAGAAGAACTCTTGAAATGATTAATCAACTTTAGGAAGTGGCAAGGATACAAAATTAACCTAAAAAAAAAAGGTAAGTTCTACGTTTAACGAGCCACCAGATAACAAGGATATAGAAAGAATTTGGACAGACCTTTATCTCACCACAATGCCATCAAAACACAATAAAGCCCTGGACAACTCCATAGACACAACCAATTCTAAGGACATTTACTATGAGTTGGAGAATGGCACTTTGGTATACGATTGGGACATTACAATTGTAAAAAAGTCCATTCATACCCAAATACTCTTGGGTATATCACTCGCGTCGACTTTAAGATGAAACCCCAATCAAGAATCCCACGCAGTTTCTCACTAAGGCTTGGAAAACAGAAAGTTCCTAAATTCATTTCGGAAACAAAAGAACCCTGAAGTAGTCAAAACAACGCCTGGACTGAAGAAGAGCTACGACTGGGAAATCTCTAAACCAGACTGCAAACTAGTATACAGGCTATAGTCATAAAAAACAGCCTGTGACTGGCACAAAAACAGAACTCTTGGGACTATATGGAACCGGGAGGAGGGAATTCCAAACGATACCCGCAATCCCTTGCAGGTGCGGATCTTATTTTGACTACAGTTTTTATCTTGTGCATAGCCAGCCATCTCATATAGGGTGTAGAGGTAGGGTGTAAAAATTCTATAGCAAGGGGAATTCCAATGAAGCCCCTAAAACAATATAGGGAGTAGAGAAGGAACATAGCATCTTCAGCCAAGTGGTGTTGGCAAAACTGGTGATCATCTTGCCACTTCCATAAGACAAGACCATGAAATTAAAACCCTTCTCCTGAACACGACGCCCTGTCTCTTTTCCTTCCCAATTGTGTCACGCGCTCTCTATTCTAAGAGAGCCCTCCCTATATCTCAAACAGATTGAATTCAAAGAAACCTAGATCTGGTGAGCCTTGCCACATTAAGTATCTCTGTAAGGGTGATAGAAAGAATATAAGATTGGTTCATGCATACTTAAGGCCAGATCTATTAGTGTCCGCCCTGATGGTACAAGCTGTTCGTTATTAATTCATGATGCCAGCAGCTATGACACTCGTGGCACGAAAGTATGGAGGCTGATAATTTTTTGACAGCTAATCAAGGAACCGCGCGTTTCCTGCTTGGTATGATCGAGAATAAAGTATATTGTATGGAGTGAAACCACCGGGTTTAGGAATTCCTCTTGTCAAAAAATATTAAAAACCTCTTCAAATAAAAGCCCCTTATCCCCCTGGTAAATTATCAATGCTACAAGAACGGGAAAAACCCTCCATATCAAAAGTCCCCCAAGGAATGAAGACGACAATCCCCCAGAGTGCGAGGCAAACCTTCAAACCACAGATAACAGTCTGTACAAAACCAAACATGAATTCCAGAAAATATTATGCAAAAAAACAGAAGGAAGAAAGAAAACAAATGAAACCCACTCAGGATAACACGGAGCAAAGAGCCGAACAGAGATCTGTCACAAGTGAGGATTAGAGATGGCTGAGAAACACCTTAAGAAGTGTTCACAATCACTAATCATGCATGGGTAAGAGGAAAATGGGCAAAATATGTAAAAACCACTTTGAGATATCACCTTACTCCAATAAGACTGGCTAGGATCAGGAACACGAATGATACCAAGTGCTGGAGAGGTTGTGGGGAAAGGGGAACACTCATCCATTGCTGGTGGGAATGTAAACTTGTACAGCCACTATGGAAAGCAGTGTGGAGAACCCTTGGAAGACTTGGAATGAACTTGCCCCCCCTACCCAACCATACCACTCTTGGGCATGTACCCACAAGACTCATCCCACTGCAGAGATACATGTACAGCCTTGTTTATTTCAGCTCTCTTCACAATAGCAAGGAGCTGGAACCAACCCAAATGCCCCTCAACTGATGAGTGGATAGAGAAAATGTGGT
The DNA here is from genome assembly GCA_009823505.1 of Rhizomys pruinosus. Lineage (NCBI taxonomy): Eukaryota > Metazoa > Chordata > Mammalia > Rodentia > Spalacidae > Rhizomys > Rhizomys pruinosus. The sequence goes on along the minus strand of VZQC01008518.1, from coordinate 353,572 downwards.
ACATCTACACAATGGAGTTCTATGCAGCAGTAAAGAAAGATGACATGATGAGTTTTGCAGGAAAATGGCTGGAGCTAGAGGTCATCATCCTGAGTGAAGTAACACAGACCCAGAAAAACAAACGATGAATGGTATCCCTCGTCTGTGGATGCTAGTGCCAATTACCTAGTTGTATTTCTTGTGCAGGGCCCCCCTTGAGCTTTTGTCCAAGTAGTTGGGAGTGATGCATATTGGAAACAAGAACAAGAACAAGAACAACAACAGAAAGGACTGCATCAAAGAACTGACTGAAACAGTGAACTTCTGCTCAAAACAGTCAAATTCCACATGGAGAATATTGAAAAAGACAGACAGAGATGAAAAGCATGTTTGGCAGAATACATGAGCTCTGGTGAGTTGGAGGGATAGGGTGGGGGACACGCATCTAGATTTGATAATCTTGTACAAAATATATATTAAAAAAGAAAAAAGTGTTCAACATCATTAATAATTAAGGAAATGCAAATTAAAACCACACTAAGGTATCATCTCATTCCAATAAGACTAGCCAAGATCAGGAAAACAAAAGACCAAATGCTGAAGAGGTTGTGGGGAAAGAGGCACACTCATCCACTGTTGGTGTGAATGTAAACTGCTACAACCACTGTGGAAAGCAGTGTGGAGAACCCTAAAAAACTCAATATGAGCCTACCACCTGACTCACCCATACCACTCCTGAGTATGTACCCTCAAGATGCATCCTACCGGAAAGATACATGCACAGTTATGTTTATTGCAGCTCTCTTCACAATAGCAAAGAGCTGCAACCAACCCAAATGCCCCTTAACTGATGACTGGATAACAAAAATGTGGTACATCTACACAATGGAGCTCTATGCAGCAGTAAAGAAAGATGACATCATGAGTTTTGCTGGTAAGTGGATGGAACTTGAAACAATTCTACCAAGTGAATAAAACAGTCCCAGAAAAACAAATGGGGAATGATATCCCTCATTTGTGGATGCTAACACCAAATCCCCTGTTGGCAGGCAAACTGAACAATTTTGTTATTATATTTCATTGTATCTGAAAGCAACTGTGTATTCCAATGTGAATCTCTAAATGGGCTCTGGAATTGTCCTATATATTCATCCCACTTATATTCATACATTGTAATTACCATATAGGGATGGAAGATATGTAGTCATATTCTAAAAAAAAAGAATATAAAGTTACACATCTTTATACCTGCATGCAAATTTACTGTTAAAATGTGAAACTCTAAGTGTGTTTAGGAATCAATCCATAGTTTATTTTCAGAACTTGTAATTTTGACTTATGTGTGGAGTGTATATATGCATATTTTGGAATAATATAAAATAAAAAAATAAAAAAATAAAGGTTTTTCATGAATTCCAATCTATTCACATTATTGTTTTTTTTTGGGTATGTTATATCCAAGAAAGCACCATCAAATTCAAAGGCATCAAGATTTTGTCCTGTTTTCTCCTAAACATTATATTGTTTTACATTTAGTATCGGGGAAATAGCTCAGTTGTAGAGTACTTGCCTAGATAGATCTTACATTTATTTGGGTCTTTCAATTTTCTTAGTAATTGTTCAACTCAAACATTTGCATAAGGGCATCCCAGTTCTTTCCACATTGGATAATCTTAGAACTTTTGTCAAAATCATTTGATATATGAAGATTTAGGTCTAGATTCTCTGTTATATTCTGTTGGTCTATAGTGTGTTTCAATGTGAGTCATTCACAGTTTTGCTCACTGTAACTTTATAGTGAGTTTTAAAAGAAGAAAGTATGAATTATCTAATTTGCTCTTTTTTGAGATTTTTTTTGGCAATTTTGGGGTCCCTGAGATTCTCTATCAATTGTAGAATGGACTTTTCTTTTTTTAAATGACAGTATGAATGCTCAGGGACTCTCTCTAGAGTGCCCTCCACCTTCATATTTTATAGCAGAAACATAGAAGCCAGGTTTTTAAGAAATACAAAAATGCATATAAACTGATCACAGGTTTTGCCAATGGAAGGTACACAACACTACATAAGGAACAAATCGGACACTTAACAAGAGAAACTCAAGGATAAAACTTGACTTTGGAGATGAGGTAGCACTAGTTTCTAACAAAAAAGTGCAGCTTTTAGGTAGCCGAGATCTCCTAAATCACACTGCTGGATCCATTTCACTGGATGTCCCCCCCAGAAGAGACTAATGTTTTGAAAAAGGCATAATGGTGGCATTCACATAGTTGAGACAGGAAAATCCTAAGTCCCAGGCCAGACAATGACAGACAACCCGTCTTAACACCAAAAAAGGCATAAATCAGAGCCAAGTTGTCAGCCACATACTACCATGCTGTGCCTCCCTGTCCCACACTGGCTGCATGGTTACAGGCTCTGAGCTTGTGAGCTGTGAACAGCTGAAGTCTGGCATTGTGGGGCTTCAGAGTGACAGTAAATTGTTCTCAAGTGTTTAGCTCAGCAGCCTGTACAGGGAGGCAGGGGAAAACAACAAGTTACATATAAGGGGAAACCTATCAGAATTACAACTGACTTCTCAGTGCAAACCATGAAAGCAAGAAGAACATGGAGCAAACTATTCCCAGTGTTAAAGGACTATAGAGGCCAACCGAGGTTACTCTACCCAGCAAAAATGTCGATTATAGTTGAAGTAGAGAGAAAAATCTTCCATGACATAAAAATGATAGAATACATATCCAGAAAACCAACCCTTCAGAAAATACTTGAAACAATTCAAAGGACAGAAGAGAGGAGCAACTATCCCCAGGCACCTAGAAAGAGAAATTAATAAAAGCATAACTGCAGAAGTAGAAACCAAGACTAAAAATACTGATGAATAATAAGGTGAAAGGAAGCAACACACATCTTTCAATTATAACCTTAAATATTAATTGATTAAACTCTCCAATCGAAAGACATAGACTGGGAGATTGGATTAGGAAACAAAACCCATCTATATGCTGTCTGCAAGAAACCCATCTCACTCTCAAGGATAGGCACCAACTTAAGGTGAAGGGATGGAAAAAATATCCCAAACAAATGGTACCAAAAAGAAAGCAGGTGTTGCTATATTAATATCAGACAAAACAGACTTCAAAGTAAAAGAAATCAAAAGAGACAAAGAGGGCCAATACATCTTTATCAAAGGAACAATTGACCATGAAGATTTCACAATCATGAATATATATGCACCAAACTCTGGTGCACCAAATTTTATAAAGACAATTCTCCAGGACCTCAAGGCACAAATTAACCACAGCACACTAATAGTAGGGGACTTCAATACCCACTAAGTCCTCTGGACAGATTGACTGGACAAAGAATAAACAGAGAGACATCTAAACTGAATGATGCAATACACTAAATGGACCTCACGGGCATCTACCGAATATTCCACCCAAATAGCAGAGAATACACTTTCTACTCAGCACCCCATAGAACATTCTCAGAAATCGACCACATACTGGGACACAGGAAAAAACTCAACAAATACAAAAAGATTGAAATAATTTCATGCATTCTATCAGACCACAGTGTAATAAAGCTCAATATCAACACTAGGATAAGCCCTACTATCTACAAGGACACATGGAGATTAAACAATACACTCCTGAATAATGAATGGGTCAAGGAAGAAATAAAGAAAGAAATAAAAGCATTCCTGGAATTGAATGACAATGATAATACAACACAACAAAACCTATGGGATACTTTAAAAGCAGTCCTAAGAGGGAAGATTATAGCCCTGAGTGCCTACATCAGAAAACAGAAAGAGCATTAGTGAACAATCTAACACTGCAGCTAAAAACACTTGAGAGACAACAACAAATGAACTCCAAACACAGCAGACATGAAGAAATAATAAAAATCAGAGCAGAAATAAATGAAATAGAAACAAAGAAAACAATACAAAAAAATTAATGAATCCAAAATTTGGTTCTTTGAGAGAATAAACAAGATAGACAGACCTCTAGCTCAGTTAACCAAAAGAAAGAAAGAACAATTTCAAATCAATAGAATTCATGATGAAAGGGGAAATATCATAAGAGACAATGAAAAGGTCCAGACAATCATACGGGAATACTTCACAAACCTATTCTCTACCAAGTTTGAAAACCTAGAAGAAATCCTGGGAATCACCAAAGTTCAACCAAGAAGAGATTGACAGCTTACACAGACCCATAATATATGAAGAAATTGAAGATGTAATAAGACACCTCCAACTAAAAAAAGCCCAGGCCCAGATGGTTTCACAGCAGAATTCTATAGAACATTTCAAAAAGACTTACAACCATTATCATTCAAATTGTCCAGAAGGATTCAAGCAGAGGAAAATCTCCCAAATTCCTTCTATGAAGCCAGTATCACTCTAATACCCAAACTAGGCAAAGATACAACCAAAAAATGAGAACTATAGACCTATCTCATTAATGAACACAGATGCAAAAATTCTCAACAAAATACTTGCAAACCACATACAGACCCACATCAAAAAGATCATCCATCATGACCAAGTTGGATTCATACCACAGATGCAGGGATGATTCAACATACAAAAATCAATAAATATCATAAAACACATAAATGGACTGAAAGACACAAACCACATGATCATCTCAATTGATGCAGAAAAAACCTTTGACAAAATCCAGCATCCCTTCATGCTTAAAATCCTAGAGGGAATTGGTTTGGAGGGATCATTCTTCTATGTAATCAAAGCCATATACAGGAAACCCAAAGCCAACATCATTCTAAATGGAGAAGAGACAGAAGAATTCCCCTTAAAGGTAGGAACTTGGCAAGGCTGCCCCCTTGTCACCACTCCTCTTCAATATAGTGCTTGAAACATTTGCTAGGGCAATAAGGTAAGAAAAGGAAATTAAAGGAGTACTAATTGGAAAAGAGGAAGTCAAGCTATCCCTATTTGCTGATGATATGATTGTTTACCTAAGGGATGTTAAAAACTCCACCAGAAAACTCCTAGAAACGATTAAGAGTTTCAGTAAAGTGGTAGGATACAAAATTAACCTAGAAAAATCAGTAGTCTTTCTTTACACCAATAACAAGCAACTGAAGAAGGACTACAAGGAGACCTTCCCACTCACAATAGCCTCAAAAACAGTAAGAGACCTAGGAACGAACCTAACCAAAGACATCAAAGATCTCTACAAAAAAAAGTTAAACCCCTGAAGAAGAAAATTGAAGAAGACATCAGAAGATGGAAAGACCTCCCAGGCTCATGGGTTGGGAAAATTAACATAGTAAAAATGTCCATTCTAGGGGCTGGAGAGATGGCTTAGTGGTTAAGAGCACTGACAGCTCTTACAGAGGACCCGGGTTCTATCCCCAGCATCCACATGGTGGCCGAGAACTGTCTGAAACTCTAATTCCAGGAGAACTCCAGTTCCAGGAGAATCCAACACCCTCTTCTGACCTCTATGGCATTGCACAACATGGGTGCACAAACCTGCATGCAGATGGTACAGTCATACACATACAGAAATAAATAAAAAAAATGTCCATTCTACCCAAACTAATATACAGATTCTACGCGATCCCAATTAAAATCCCCAAGAGTTTCTTCACAGGCTTGGAAAAACAGTCCTTAATTTCATATGGAAAAACAAAAGACCCTGAATAGCCAAAGCAACCCTGGGCAAAAAGAGCAATATGGGGGGGGAATCTCTATACCAGACTTCAAACTATAGTACAGGGCTATAGTCATAAAAACAACTTGGTACTGGCACAAAAACAGACCTGTTGACCAATGGAACAAAATTGAACATCCAAACTTGAGCACATACAATTTCAGCCACCTCATATTTGACAAGGGGGCCGAGAAGACACAATGTAGGAAAGACAGCATCTTCAACAAGTGGTGTTGGCAAAACTGGATCACCACTTGTAGAAGAATAAAGTTAAACCTCTACCTCTCCCCCCGTACAAAAGTCAACTCCAGATGGATCAAAGACCTCAATGTGAAACCCAAGACTCTGGTGATAGAATAAAAAGTTGGCAGCAGCCTATAAGACATAGGCATAGGAAAAGACTTCCTAAATCGACAGCAGCTGCACAAGAAATAAGATAGACATTTGACAAATGGGACCTCATTAAACTCAAAAGCTTCTGTACATCAAAAGAAACAATCAAGGAAGTGTAGAGAAAACCCACAGAGTGGGAGGAAGCCTTCACCACAGATACATCTGACAAAACATTGATTTCCAGAGTATATAAACTACTCAAAGAACAAAGAAGAAAGAAAACAAATGAACCACTCAAAAGATGGAGCAAAGAGCTGAACAGAGACTTCACAAGTGATGAATTAGAAATGGCTGAGAAACATCTTAAATAATGTTCAACATAGCTAATAATTAAGGAAATGCAAATGAAAACCACTTTAAGATATCATCTTAATCCAATAAGACTGGCTAGGGTCAAGAAAACAAATGATACCAAGTGCTGGAGAGGTTGTGGGGAAAGGGGAACACTCATCCACTGCTGGTGGGAATGTAAACTCATGCACCCACTATGGAAAGCAGTGTGGAGAACACTTGGAAGACTCAAAATGAGCTTACCACCTGATCCAGTCATACCACTCCTGGGTATATACCCTCAAGACTCATCTTACCACAGAAATACATGCACAGCTATATTTATTGCAGTTCTGTTCACAATAGCAAAAAGCTGGAACCAACCCAAATGCCCCTCAACTAACAAGTAGATAGAGAAAATGTGGTACATCTACACAATGGACTTCTATGCAGCAGTAAAAAAAAAAAAAGACATCATGAACTTTGCAGGTAAATGGATGGAACTAAAAGATATCATGTTAAGTGAAGTAATACAGTCCCAGAAAAACAAATGATGAATGGAATTCCTCATCTGTGGATGCTAGCGCCAGTTACCTAGATGTAAGTATTTCTCGTGCACAGCCCTTTGAGCTTTTGTCCAAGTAGTTGGGAGTGATGTATATTGGAAAGAATAACAACAACAACAACAACAACAACAGAAAAGACTGCCTCGAAGAACTGGCTGAAATAGTCAACTTCCACATCGAGAATTTTTAGAAAGACTGAGAAAAAGATGAAAAATATGTTTGTCAGAATGCACGAGCTCTGGTGGAGTGGGGGGGTAGAGAGGGGGACATGGGTCTAGATTTGATTAGTAACACAACCTTGTACAAAATAAATTAATAAATAAATAAAAGAGAAATGGACACCCAAATGCCAGCTTGCCTGGCTAAACAATGTGCCCTTAGAAACATTTCCTCTGGTTTTGTGCCTACAGAAACTAACTTCCCAGAAGAGACTTTATACTGAGGTATAAACTGTCAAACCCCACTTCCTCCAGTAAGCTTCCAATAAATTCCCAAAGAATCATTTGTTGCTTTTACCAGGAGATGGGAATTGTGCATTGTAGTGTAATGACTACAAAGAATTTGCCTGCTTAATCACAATTGCTAGTATTTAAGATCAAATTCATGGGCTGAAGGTGTAGCTCCACAGTGAAGTACTTACGTAGCATGCACAAAGTCATGGGTTCAATTCCAAGTACCACACAAAGAAGAAAAAATTGGCTTCAACATCCAAAGTCAAGACCTCATTGTCCATCTGTAAATCTGAAGAGCTTTATCCATCAGAAAAGCCAATGTCCCTACAGGCTTGTTCTGTAAACCAAACACTTGGCACACTCCAGGGAACACAGATTTGCTGGTCTGAGTGACTTTCTCCTGCAACAGAACTGACCATTGGCTTATGCATCAAGCCTCAGACAGGAAACACACAGTGCTCCAATAGAGTACTCAAGAAACACGACATTCTCCAACTTTGTCCAAAGAACAGTTCTTAACTATAAAATTACATGGTAACAGTTGCAGATCTATTTCCTATAACCCAAATGTGAAATTATTAGTCCAACTCGAATCTACTTCTGATAAAATAGAGCAATTCAATAGTCTTGGAAACTAGACTCCACTTAACTCTTAATAGTCTCATTGCCAACACTGCTAGCTTGGACCTGCACTCCCCGTAATGTCCACGCCATCAAACACTAGCAGAGAGCTGAGCTGATATCCCCAAGTTCACCCAGTTAATATTCTTGCTTCAAAAAACTCTGTCTTCCTCAAGATTCACCACTCTTACAAGACAATAATTAGCATCAACATACACAAAACACTACATGTATTTGAACAAAGACAGTCAAGAATTATTGTAGAAGCCCTACCCTGTCATACAATGTCTTGCATTAAAACAAAACAAAACAAAACAAAACAAAACAAAACAAAACAAAACAAAAAACCTGCCATCCTGGCTGATAGACTCAGCTTCTTAGAACTAAAACCAGCCATTTAAAGTAGCTGACCTGGACAAGAATGGGCTTTTCTATGTCTACAAAAAGTGTCACAGGGATTTTGATAGAGCCTCCATTTAGCCATCGGGTCTCTTTGGGTAGTATTGAGTTATACCATTAAGTCTTCCAATCCACAGATATGAATTGCGTTTTCATTTACTTATGACACACAACTTTTTCAGCGGTATTTTCTAGTTTCTATTGGATAAGTGTTTCACTTCCTTGATTAAATAGATTACTAAGTACGTAATTCTTCTAGATGCTATTGTAAGTACAGATGATTTATTCATTTGTTTTTCAGATTGTTCATTGTTTAGTATATAGAAATGTAGCTAATCTTTATGTGCTGACTTTGTGTCTGGCTACTTGGCTGACTTCATTGATTAGTTCTAATGTTTTACTTGTGGGTTTTCTATATATGATATATTATCTGTGAGCAGAGATGATTTCATTTCTTTCTTTCCAGTTTGACAGCCTTGTATTCCTTTTCTTCAACTTTCTGAATTTCTCTGGCAAGAAATTTTAAATTTACAATGAACAGGAATGGCAAAAGTGGGTACCCTTGCCTTGCTCCTGATCTTAAAGGAAAAGATTTTAGTCTCCCATCATTAAGTATAAGGCTCACAGTGCATTTCTCATAATCAACTTTTATATATCCAGGTGGTTTCTTTCAATTACTACTTTATCAAATGATTTTCATAAAAATGTTGAAATAAGTTCTTTTTCTGCATCAGTTGGGATGATCTTGTTATTTTTCTTCTTGTTCTGGTAATATGGTATATCATATTTATTTACTTTCATAAGCTGAATCTTGCTTGCATTCTACAAATTATTCTTAGCTATAATGTATGGATATTTTTAAATTATGCCAAATTCAATTTGTTTTTATTTTGCTGAAGATTTTTTGCATTGATCCTTATATGAGAGATTGATCTGATGATCTCTTTTCCTATAGTGTCTTCCTCTGTCTTTGGTATTAGGACATTGTGGGTCTTTGGGAATCAACTAAGAAGTATATTTCCTGTTCAGTTTTCTAGAAAACTTTTGAGGATTGGTGTTCACTAAATGTTTGAGAGGATTCACCACTGAAGACATCAAGTCTAAGGTTTTTCTTGGTTGATGCATTTTTATTGGTTCAATCTCTTTACCAGTTATCGGTCTATTCACACATAGGAATACTTTCATGTTATAGGCATTAGTCCACTTTGTGTAGGTCATCTGATTTATTGCTATATTATTGTTAATAGTATTCTCTTAGAATTCCTTTTACTTCAGTAAAATCAGTAGTTTAGTAATGACCAAGTTTAGTAATTGGAGTATTTTTCTTTTCTGGCCGGTTAAAGGTTTGACAATTGTATTGCTCTTTTCAAACTACAAACTTTCAGTTTAATTGATTTTCTTTCTTTTATCTATCTCTGTTCTAATCTTTTTATTTCCTTCTTTGTGCTGGCTTTGGATTTAATTAGCTCCTCTTTCTCAGTTCCTTAAGTTATAAAGTTATGCTGTTGAGAGCTTTCTTGTTTGTTAAATCTGTTTCTGTAGTTATAAATTTCCTTAGCATTGCTTTTAGTATATCTCACAAACTTTCATGTGATGTGTTTTTGTTTTTATTTATCTTTGTCATGGTTTTAGTCTGAAGTGTCCTTTACAGAATCATATTTAAATTTTATTTATTTCATTTTTTCAACATTTTAAAAATTTTATTTATTTTTAAATGTGTATGAGTGTACTGTCTGCATGTAGGTTGGTGCACCTGTGTCGTGCAATGCCAAAGAGGTCAGAGGAGGGCGTTGGTGTCCCCTGGAACTGGAGTTAAAGACGGTTCTTAGCCACCATGTGGGTGCTGGGAATCGAGCCCAGGTCCTCTGCAAGAACAGTTGGTGCTCTTAACCACTGAGCCATCTCTCCAGCCCCTATTTCATTTCTCCCTCACTCATCCCGGGTGGCACTGAACTCGCTAGGGAGACCAGGCTGGCCTCAATCTCAGAGATCCACCTGTCTCTGCCTCCCAAGTGCTGGCTGGGATTAAAGATGTGCCACCATGCCAGACACATTTGCAAATTTTATACAAAGTTAATCAAATTTAAAATTTTATACAGATTGAGTATAAACTCCTTATTAAAATATATGTTACAAATATTTTTCTAATATGTGGCATTCACAATCATTTTGTTGAGAGTATCATATAATGTAAAAAAATTAAGTTTGATAAAATAAAATTTAACAGTATTGCTATTTTATGATTTTTTTTTTAAATTTCATGATTCCATCTGAGAAATATTGGCTTATTTCTGTGTCTCAAATAAATTCTCCCAATGTTTTCCTTTTATCAGTTTTATTGCTGAAGCTTTATAGGTAAAGCCTTTTGATTTACCTTTTATCATAAGTCTCTGCTTCAATTTAAATTAATTTTGACATATGGGTTGAGGCCTAATTTTTTTGCTGCAAATATCTGTTTCATTTTTTCAAATGAGTTTTTTATTTTGAGGTTTTGTGATTTCAAAAATATTCACAAAGAATAAGTTTTTTTTTTAATTTTATTTATTTCTTTACGTGTATTAATGTACTGTCTGCATGCAAGTGTGTGCACCCGTGTCGTGCAATGCCGCGGAGGTCAGAAGAGGGTCTCAGATTCCCCTGGAACTGGAGTTCTCCTGGAATTGGAGTTTCAGACGGTTCTCGGCCGCCATGTGGGTGCTGGGGATCGAACCCGGGTCCTCTGTAAGAGCGGTCGGCGCTCTTAACCACTAGGCCATCTCTCCAGCCCCAAAGAATAAGTTTTAATGAGACTGAAATTTGGTGCACACATTTGAACAGGATGAAAAGATTGTACGCTTATATACCAAGGAATTTGAAGTTTTCACAGAAAAGGAGCTCAGTTCCTGGCCAGTTACCTCAGGGAAGCCTTACAAATGCTCAATATTCAGAATGTTAGTACAATAAGTACAGGTCTTCCCTGTAGCCCCAGCTGTCCTGGAAATTACCATATAGACCTGGCTGGGTTGGATCTCACAATGATCTGCCTGCCTTTGCTTTTCTTTGTTGGGATTAAAGGTGCATGTTACCACTCGTGGCTCCAGTACTTAATTATTATTTTTTTTAAGCAAACAAGACTTTATAATAAAATTTTTATATCAAAAAGTAAATCCTAAACTTTGGGGGCTTCTGGGACCTTTCAAGTTCATGTTGGAAGGGTGTCTCATTAGACAAGGACTGGGATGGATCTTCACATGTCTCTCCCTCACCATGAGACCCCCTTAGTTAGGAAGAGCTGATCTTCTTATAGGGAAGGACTGTAGATAGGCTGAGTAGACCTCCGTGGATGAACTTGCACTGAGGAACTCTGGGGACACTAACTTGACACAGTAGTCCTTAACACAAATGTCAAAATGTTTAAATTCCAGTGGGGGCATATGAGAGGGTGCCAGTGGAGAAGGGGTATAAAGATGATTAAGATTGATTAAGATGTTCTGTATGAAGTATAAAATACTCAATTATTCACTTATGCAGATACAACTCAAATTTTAGATGGTCTCTCTTATCTGTTCCACCCCTTACTACCTCCATATAATTTCATGTTCTTTATTATATATATATATATATATATATATATAATTTCATGTTCTTTATTATATATTATTATACTCTATATTATATATCTACATATAATATAGAGTCATTTGTTTCCACAAATGTCCTTCAGTTTGGTTTCATTCACTGGAGCCTGGTTCATCCACCGAGAGTCACACTCTTAAAAGAGACTGACTCTCTCCTTCCCAGAAGCCATTGGTTTCCAATAGTTCTTCAGGCAGGATTGGAATTTCCTACCCACTTCTTGGAGTCTGTGCTGGGATTTTTGTCTGGCTCAAGCTTGCATGGCACTTGTGCATGCTGTCACCTTGGCTGTTAGTTCATATAAGTAACTGACCAGCTGTCTGGAAAACTGTGCTTCCTTATGGTCACGCACCATCTCTGGCTCTTGTAATCTTTCCCTATTTCTTGCAGTGATTCCTGAGGGTTTGGAGGCAGAGTTTGATATAGGTGTTTAATTTAGGGACAAACATGATAAAGTCTCTTATTCTCTGCACATTGGCCAGTTGTGGTTTCTGTGTTAATTGCCATCTGTTGAATAAAGGACCTTCTCTGATGAAAGCTGAGAGATGCATTAATATAGTGGTATAACAAGAAGTAATTATTAGGAGTCTCTTTAAAGCTATTTTTATTTAGTAAAATACAAGTATTAGGCGCTCCCACATGGCCTGCAGCTTGTCTAGCCACAAGTTCCTAGACCTGATATCAATGTCAGGTATGGGTTCTATTTTATGAAGAGGACCTTAAATTTAATTAGGAAGTGATTGGTCTGATCTGAGATCTTCTGAGCCCAGTGGAAGGAAGAGCGGGAGACAGGTAGGAACTGGGTGCCTCAGCAGAGCTGATTGTTGATCCCTTGGTCCAGCTGTCTTTGGCTTGATTGGCGTTTGTGGCTGTGGGGTCAGAGCTATCCTCCTAGCTGGGATTAAAGGTGCGGTCTTTGGCTTGATTGGATTTTGTGGCTGTGGGGGCGGAGTTATCCTCCCAGCCTGTATTAAAGGTAGGCTTGTGTGACTCTTGAGATCTGAGATCTCCTGAGCCCAGCAGAAGGAAGAGTGGGAGACAGGTAGGAACTGGGTGCCTCAGCAGAGCTGATTGTTGATCCCTTGGTCCAGCTGTCTTTGGCTTTATTGGCTTTTGTGGCTGTGGGGTCAGAGTTATCCTCCCAGCTGGGATTAAAGGTGCGGTCTTTGGCTTGATTGGAAGCAGCTGCACAAGAATTAAGGTCGACAATTGAAAAAATGGGACCTCATTAAACTCAAAAGCTTCTGTACATCAAAAGAAACAATCAAGGAAGTGAAGAGAAATCCCACAGAGTGGGAGGAAAACTTCACTGCAGATACATCTGACAAAGCATTGATTTCCAGAATATATAAATTACTCAAAAAACAAAGAAAAAAGAAAACAAATGACCCACTCAATAGATGGAGCAAAGAACTGAACAGAGACTTCACAAGTGAGGAATTAGAGATGTCTGAGAAACACCTCAAGAAGTGTTCAACATCACTAATCATTAAGGAAATGCAAATCAAAACCACTTTAAGATATCATCTTACTCCAATAAGACTGGCTAGGATCAAGAAAACAAATGATACCAAGTGCTGGAGAGGTTGTGGGGAAAGGGGAACACTCATCCACTGCTGGTGGGAATGTAAACTCGTACAGCCACTATGGAAAGCAGTGTGGAGAACCCTTGGAAGACTTGGAATGAACTTGCCACCCGACCCAGCCATACCACTCCTGGGCATGTACCCTCAAGACTTACGCCACCACAGAGATACATGCACGGCCATGTTTATTGCAGCTCTCTTCACAAAGCAAGGAGCTGGAACCAACCTAAATGCCCTCAACTGACGATGGATAGAGAAAGTGTGGTAAATCTAACAATGGAGTTTCTATGCAGCAGTAAAGAAAGATGACATATGAGCTTCAGAAAAATGGCTGGAGCTAGAGGACATCATGCGGAGTGAAGTAACACAGTCCCGAAAAACAAACGACGAATGGTATCCCTCATCTGTGGATGCTAGTGCCAATACCTACTTGTAAGTATTTCTTGTGTAGGGCCCCCTGAGCTTTGGTCCAAAGCAGTTGGGCGTAATGCATATTGGAAACAACAAAACACAACAGCAACAGAAAGGACTGCATCAAGAACTGACTGAAACAGTGACTTCTGCTCAAAAGCTCAACTTCCTCAATGAATATTTGAGAAAGACTGAGAAAGAGATGAAAAGCATGTTGGCAGAATGCATGAGCTCTGGCGGGGTGGGGGAATGGGCAGGAACACGGGTCTAGATTTGTTAAAAAATAAAAATAATTTATGTAAAAAACCCAAAATTAATTAAAAAAAGGAAGTGATTGGTTACTCCTATACTATTCATACCCCTATTGCACCAGCAGCCAGGCCAGTTCTTGCCGAAGCATGCATCATTCATAGCTGGGTAAGTTTTTTGCTTCAGTAGCATGCATAGCACCTTCCAATATTATAGCTCTGTAGCATAACTTGAGGTCTGGGATGGCAATGCCTCCAGGAATTCTTTTATTGCCCAGGATTATTTTGGCTATCCTAGGATTGTTGTGTTTCAATATGAAATTTGAGATTATTTTATTATTTTATTTTATTTTATTTTATTTTATTATTTTTTTTATTTATTTTATTTTATTTTATTGGTCTTTTTGAGACAGGGTCTTCCTGTAGCCCCAGATGTCCTGGAACTCACTCTGTAGACCAGGCTGGCCTTGAACTCACAAGGATCAGCCTGCCTCTGCCTCCCAAGTGCTAGGATTAAAGGTGTGCACTAACATGCCCGGCTGAGATTTTTGTTTTTAAGTTCTATGAAGAATTGTGTTGGAATTTTTTTTGGCCCATTCCCCCACCCCGCCAGAGCTCATGCATTCTGCCAAACATGCTTTTCATCTCTTAGTCTTTCTCAATATCTCAATGAGGAAGTTGACTTTTTAAACAGAAGTTCACTGTTTCAGTCAGTTCTTTGATGCAGTCCTTTCTGTTTGTTGTTGTTGTTTGTTTCCAATATGCATTACGCCCAACTGCTTTGGACAAAAGCTCAGGGGGCCCTACACAAGAAATACTTACAACTGGTGAATGGGCACTAGCATCCACAGATGAGGGATACCATTCGTCGTTTGTTTTTCTGGGACTGTGTTACTTCACTCAGCCTGATCCTTAGCTCTAGCCATTTTCCTGCAAAATCGTGATGTCATCTTTCTTTACTGCGCATAGAACTCATTGTGTAGATGTACCACACTTTCTCTATCCACTCGTCAGTTAGGGGGCATTTAGGTTGGTTTCAGCTCTTTGCTATTGTGAAAAGGTGCAATAAAATGGGTGCTATGTATCTCTGTGGTGGCGTAGTCTTGAGGTACATGCCCAGGAGTGGTATGGCTGGGTCGGGTGGCAAGTTCATTCTGAGTCCAAGGGTTCTCCACACTGCTTTCCATAGTGGCGGTACGAGTTTACATCCCACAGCAGTGGATGAGGTTTCCCCTTTCCCCACAACCTCTCCAGCATTTGGTATCATTTGTTTTCTTGACCTAGCCAGTCTTATTGGAGTAAGATGATATCTTAAAGTGGTTTTTGATTTGCATTCCTTAATGATTAGTGATGGTTGAACACTCTTAAGGTGTTTCTCATACTTCTCTAATTATTCACTTGTGAAGTCTCTGTTCAGTTCTTTGCTCCATCTATGAGTGGGTCATTTGTTTTCTTTTTTCTTTGTCTTTTGAGTAGTTTATAATTTCTGAAATCAATGCTTTGTCAGATGTATCTGCAGTGAAGTTTTCCTCCCACTCTGTGGGATTTCTCTTCACTTCCTTGATTGTTTCTTTTGAGTACAGAAGCTTTTGAGTTTAATGAGGTCCCATTTGTCAATGTCAACCTTAATTCTTGTCAGCTGCGGTCTGATTTAGGAGTCTTTTCCTACGCCTATTGTCTGTAGTCTGCTGCCAACTTTTTGTTCTATCACCTTCAGAGTTTGGGGTTTCACCTTGAGGTCTTTAATCCATCTGGAGTTCACTTTTGTACAGGCGAGGTAGGGGTTTAATTTCATTTCTCTACAAGTGTGTGATCCAGTTTTGCCAACACCACTTCCGGAAGATGCTGTCCTTTTCTCCATTGTGGCTTCTTGGCCCCCTTGTCAAGGGGGCTTGACATAAGATGGGCTGAATGGTATGGTGCTCAATTGGATCTTCGGTTTTGTTCCATTGGTCAACAGTCTGTTTGTGCCAGTACCAGGCTGTTTTATGACTAAAGCCCTGTAGTATAGTTGAAGACTGTTATAGAGATCCCCCCTGTGTAGCTCTTTTCACTCAGGGTTGTTTTGGCTATTCGGGGTCTTTTGTTTTCCAAATGAATTTAAGAATGTTTGTTTCCAAGCCTGTGAAGAAACTCTTGGGGTTTTGATTGAGATTGGTTTAAATCTATACAAGAGTTTCGGTAAAATGGACATTTATACAATGTTAACTTTCCCAATCCATGAGCATGGGAGGTTTTTCCATCTTGATGTCTTTCATTTTCTTTCTTTAAAGGTTTAAAATTTTTGTTGTAGAGATCTTTGGTATCTTTGGTTAGGTTTGTTCCTGGTATTTTATTGTTTTGAGGCTATTGTGAGTGGAGAGTCTCTTTGAATTCTTTCTCCAGTTGCTTGGGTTGGTGAAGAAAGGCCATGTTTTTTTTAAGGTTAATTTGTACTCCTGCACTTGCTGAGCTGTTATTCGTTCTCAGGAGTTTTCTGGTGGGAGTTTTAGCATCCCTAGTAAACAATCATATCTCAGCAAATAGGGATAGTTTGACTTCCTCTTTTCCAATACTACTCCTTAATGTTCCTTTTCTTGCCTATTGCTCAGCAAGGTTCAAGCACTATATTGAAGAGGAGTGGTGACAGGGCAGCCTTGCGGTGATTCCTAACCTCAAAAGGAATTTTTATTTCCCCATTTAGGATGATATTGGCTATAGGGTTTCCGTATATGGCTTTGATTACATTGAGAATGATCCCTCCAATTCAATTCCTTCTCAGGATTTAAGCATGAAGGATGCTGGATTTTGTCAAAGGCTTTTTCAGTCATCAATTGAGATGATGGTGTGGTTTTTGTCTTTGATTCCGTTTATGTGTTTGATGATGTTTATTGATTTTTTTCGTATGTTGAACCATCCCTGCACCTCTGGTATGAATCCAACTTGGTTCATGATGGATGATCTTGTTGATGTGGGTCTGTATGCATTTGCCAGATCCTGTTTAGAATTTTGGCATCTGTGTTCATAGAGATGGGTCTATAATTCTCCCTTTTAGTTGGATCTTTGCCTGTTTTGGTATAGGTATGCTGGCTCAAGAAGGAATTTGGGAGAATTCCTCTGTTGTTATACTTCAACACAGTTTCAGTATAATGGTTGTAGGTCTTTTTGAAATGTTTTATAGAATTCTGCTGTGAAACTGTCTGGCCGGGGCTTTTTTAGTTGGGAGGTTCTACTACATCCTGGTTTCTTCATATGTTATGGGTCTGTTTAAGCTGCTGATCTTCTTGGCTGAGTTTGGTGATCCAGGATTCAGATATCATCCATTCTTCTAGGTTTTCAAATTGGTAGAAATAGGTTCTTGTAATATTCCCATAATTTTTCCCTGGATTTTTTCCTCGTCCGTTGTGATATTTCCCTTTTCATCACGGATTGTATTGATTTGGAGTTGTTCCTTGTTTTTTGTTAACGGGCTAGAGGTCTGTCTATCTTGTTTATTCTTTCAAAGAACCAACTTTGGCTTCATTGATTTTTTGTATTGTTTTCTTTGTTTTCTATTTCATTGATTTCTGCTCGTCTGATTTTTGTTATTCTTCCTGTCTGTTGCTTAGGGTTCATCTGTGTTGCCTCTCAAGTGTTTTTAGCGTAGTTTAGATCATTCACTTGTGCTCTTTCTGTTTTTCTAATGTATGCACCCAGGGCTAAAACTTCCCTCTTAGGACTGCTTTTAAGGTATCCCATAGATTTTGTTTGTATTGTATTGTCATTTCATTCAGTTCCAGGAATGTTTTTTTTTTTTGTCTCTTTCTTCCTTGACCCATTCATTACTCAAGAGTGTGTTGTTTAGTCTTCATGTGTTCTTGTAGGCGGGGGCTTGTTCTGGTGTATGATGTTGAGCTTTACTGCCTGTAGTCGACAGAAGTGCATGAAATTTTTCAATTTTTTGTATTTGTAGAGGTTTCTTCTGTGTCCCCAGTATGTCATCATTTTGAGAATGTTCATGCGGGTTGCTGAGTAAGAAAGTTGTATTCTCTGTATTAGGATGGAATATTGGTAATTCTATGAGGTCCATTTGTGTATCATATCGTTCATTCAGATGTTTCTCTGTTTCTTTGTCCTGTTACCTATCCAAAGACTCAGTGGGGTATTGAAATCCCCACTTGAGTGTACTGGGGTTAGTGTGGACTTGTGGTCCTGGAAATTGTCTTTATAAAGTTTGGTTCACCAGAATTTGGGGATATATATTCATAATTGTGAAATCTTCTTGGTGAATTGTTTTTTGATAAAAATGTAAAGGCCTCTTGTCTCTTGATTTCTTTTACTTTGAAGTCTATTTTGTCTGATATTAAAATAGCAACACCTGCTTCTTTTTTGGTATCATTGCTTGGAATATTTTTTTCCATCCCTGTCAGTTTTAGGTGGTGCCTGTGTCTTGAAGGAAATGTGTTTCTTGTAGACAGCTATCGATGGATTCTGTTTCCTAATCCAGTCTCCCAGTCTATGTCTTTTGATTGGGGGAATTTAGTCCATTAAATTTTAAGGTTATGACTGATAGGTTTTGGTTGTTCCTTTTGCCTTATTATCCATCTGTGGGTTTGATTTAGGTTTCTACTCTGCAGTTAAGCTTTTATGGAATTCTCTTTCTAGGGGCCTGGGGTTGGTTGCTCCTTTCTTCTGTTCTTTGAATTGCTTCAAGTATTTCTCTGAAGGGTTGGTTTTCCGGCATGTATTCTTCTTCAAGTTGTTTATGTCATGGAAGATTTTCTCCTCTCTCTTCAACTATAATTGACATTTTGCTGGGTATAGTAACCTGGGTTGGCATCTATTGTCATTTAACACTGGGAATGCTTTGCTCCACGTTCTTCTTGCTTTCATAGTTTGTCATTGAGAAGTCACTTGTTAATTCTGATAGGTTCCCCTTAAGGTCACTTGTTATTTTTCTCTTGTGGCTTTAAGGATTTTGTCTTTATTTTTGGGTGTCTAGCATTTAAGTATGATGTGGATGTAGAAGTTCTTTTCTGAGTTGTGTCCTGTTTGGAGTTCTATGGCTTCTGTATGGTATTGGTTTGTCCTTTTTTAGTTTGAGGAAGTTTTCATCTATATATTGTTGAAGATCTGATCAATACATTCTCTTGGGATTCTTCTCCTTCCTCATTTCCATGATGCAGAGGTTTGATCTTTTCATAGTGTCCCACAGCTCCTGGTTGTTCCATTTTGTGTATTTTAAATTTTTCATAATCGTTCCCTTGAGGTTTTTAGTTGCTCTTTGTTATCTTCCAGGTCTGATATTTCTTTGTTCTGCTTCCTCCATTCTACTTTCTGAGGCTTTTTCCATTCCTTTCTCTTGAATGGATGATGTTTGATTTCCTTTTTCATTCCTCTTCTGATTCGTTAGTATTTGATCTTTTTTTGTAGCTCTTTGGTTCGCTGGTTGGTTTCTTTATCTTTTTCAGCATGGGATCTTTTCAGTGTTTCTACTTCCTTCCAGAGCTTGTCATTCTCTCTCTCTAGGTCCTTCTTGAGTTCCTCATTCTCTTTTCTTAGTTTTTTAATTTGTTCTTTATGATCTTGTAGTTCTTTAAATATGTTCCCAATTGTGTTTCTGATGTCTGTGTCCTGGGGCATCCCCAGAGGGATCCCACTGCAGGAGTCTTCCATAGGGTTGGTAAAGCTTGGCACGGGATTATCCTGCCCTTTTCCAGTCTTGTCTCTTCTTCGTGATCCTGGCATGTGGGCTTCTCCTTGCCTGTATTCCAATGTGAGTCCTAAATGCCTCTTCACTGTGTTGAAGGCTTGCTTTGCTTGCCTCCTTCAGATGCCTCTTCATAATCCCAGTTGGGGGGGGGGCTCTTCAGCCCGCTCCCTCGTACCTTCCGCTGGGCTCAGATGATCTCAGTGTGTTAGAATTTTAATGGGTGTTACCTTGAATTTGTAGATTGATTTTGATAGCATGTCCATTTTAACAATATTAATTCCTTCAATCCATGAGCATGGATGGTTGTTCCATCTTCTGATATCTTTTTCAATTTCTTTCTTCAGTGTCTTAATGTTTTTATTGTAAAAATCTGGGGTGGGGTGGGGGGAAGAGAAAGGGGAATATGTCTAAATTGAACTGAAAAATGATGTATGAAATACACAAAACATCAATAAAAGTATAATACTAAAAATGCTTCACTTCTTTTGTTATATTTATTCCAAGTTATTTTGTGGATTTTGAGGCTATCATGAATGGGATCCCTTCCCTGATCAATTTTCAGTATGTTTGTTGTTGACACTTGTATAGAAAGGCTACTGATTTGGGGTTGTTAACTTCATATCCTACTACTTTGAAGAGTATTTCTCACCTCTACGAGTTTATTAGGTATAGAATCATATATCCTACAAATAAAGATATGTTGATTTCTTTCTGAATTTGCATTCTCATTTATCTCCTTTTGTCTTATTGCTCTGGCTAAGAATTCAAGTACCCTGTTAAACAGGAATGGGGAGAGTACACATTCTTAGCCTTGTCCCTGATTTTAATGGGAATTCTTTGTTACTGAGGATTTTTGGGTCTATGTTCATCAGAGAAATTGGCCTATAATGTTATTTATTTTTGTTTGGTCTCTGGTTTTGGTATCAGAGTAGTACTGGTTTCATAGAAATAATTCCTTCTTTTTATATTTTATGGAATAACTTAAGTATCCATAATTTTATTTGAAGGTTTATTGGAATTTTGGTCTTGGGGTCTTTGTAGTTGGGAGATTGTAATTACTGCACCCATCTCATTGGTTGTTATGGGTCTGTTTAAATTATTTATGTCATTTTTGTTTAACTTTGGAGGCTATACATATCTGGAAATTTATGTATTTCTTTTAGATAGTCAAGTTTAGTAGGATATAGATTTTTTGTCTTTTTTTGATACAGGGTCCCCTGTAGCTCCCAGCTGTCCTGGAACTCACTATGTAGACCAGGCTGGCCTTGAACTCACGAAGATCCACCTGCCTCTGCCTCTCAAGTGCTGGAATCAAAGGTGTGCCCCACCACACCTGGCTCTTAAGGGTTTTTGGATTTCCTTTTAGTAAATATTTTTGTTGAGCTTTTGTACATTTTATACAATAATTTTTAATCAAATTTAGACCATGGAACCCAATCCATGCCCCCCTTCCCAGCCCACCCCCATGGACCTCATGTATTCCACCGTACATGTTAAGTCTCATCTGGTCAAGCATTTGTACACGAATGTCTTTTGGTGCAAGTTCATCCACTGGAGACTAGTCCAGCAGTAATCAGTCTCCAACAGTTCCCAGGTTAGGGCTGGCCTGCAGCCCATTTCCTTTGCTCTACTCTGGGCCTTTGTCTGATTGAGTTGGCATAGGTTTTGTCCTTGATGCCACCATTACCACAGGTTCACATGAACAAACTCCCAGTGGCCTGAAAGCCTCTGTTTCCCTATGCTCACACACCAACCCTGGCTCTTACAATTTTCCAGCTCCTCTTCCTCAATGGTCCCTGAACCATGGGCGGGTGAGATTTAATATAGGAGTCCTGTCTAGGGACACATGCTCTGTGGTCCCTTATTCTCTAAAACTTAGCTAATTGTGGCCTTCTTTGCACACCACACTCAGTTGTATAAGGAAGCTTCGCTGATGACAGTTGAGGGATGCACTCATCTTCTCTCCACCCCCTGTTTCACTATATTCCATGAGCCTTAGGTCTAGATATTCCACTGTAGATATGTCACCTAGTGGTGGGAAACTCTCAGACGTATATTTTCTGTGTGGCCAGTTGTGGAACTCGGCTGTAGCTTCCTTCTGTTGTAAAAAGAAGCTCATCGGGGCTGTAGAGATGGCTCATTGGTTAAGAGCACCAACTGCTCTTGCAGAGGACCTGGGTTCGATTCCCAGCATCCACATGGCAGCTAAGAACCGTCTTTAACTCCAGTTCCAGGGGAATCCGACACCCTCTTCTGACCTCCGCGGCATTGCACAACACGGGTGCACCAACCTACATGCAGACAGTACATTCATACACATAAAAAAAGAAGCTTCTTTGATGAGTGGTGTACAGTATACTTGTCTGTAAATATAAGAATCCATATTTAGCATAGAGAAATTTTATTTGCCTAGAGATATGAGGGACATAGGGTATTCTCTAGGGTCTATAGCCTTTCCAGCCATATATTAGACTGTAACTACAGTGTCACCCATGATTTCACTCCCATTGAGAGGGCTTTAAATATGATTAGATAGATTATGCCTCCCACCCCCAACAGTGCCTCTACTGCACCAATAGAGGTAGTTTGCTGTGCAAGTCATTATGGCTATTCAGATTTAGGCCTGGGTTGGAACATTGATTGATTTTCTCTCTTAGCAGCTTGCATAGTATCCTCTTGAACTACGAGAGCTGGTCTTCAGGGAGAAGGCTTCCAGGTCAGTTCCTGTTCCATTGCTCCAAGTCCTGTGTCGGAAGTGTGTCCTGTCTTCAACAGTAGGGTCTTCCCTTTGAGCTCTGGGAGATAACCAAAGGCACTGGCAATAGGTTGTATTATTTTGAAAGTCTCTTGTATTACTCTGGCCAGTCACTCGAAGGGAAATCTCTCCTGTCTGGAACTGTGCTCCTTGCCATAGAGACTCCAGGTATGCACATGTTCTAGTGTTCAGACACTGTATGTGTATTTATCAGGGGCTTCCTGCACCAACGCAGTTCCCTCTCAGTTCCCACACCTCCTCAGGCTCCATTAATCTCTCTTCTCTCTCCCTTGTCCAACCTTTCTCCTCCTTCCCCCAGTCCAAGGGTCTCCATTATCCCTCCCCTACCCCATTACACCCTCTTCACACAATCCCACCTCTCCCCTCTCCTGAGCTCCTTCCTCTCTCTCCCCACTGGTTCCCTGAATATTCTTCCCTTCTCTCCTAGCTGAGCACTCCCACTTACTGCATCTGTTCTTCACTATCCCTCTCCTTCCAGGTCTTTCCCTTTAACTCAGTGTTTCCTTTCTATTTTCCTGGCTTCTGCTGTTACATCAGGATATATATTCACATATAAGGAAGGGATTGGTGCTACTGTCTGAAAATGAGGGAGAACATATGTAGCTTGCTTTTCTGAGTTCATCTTACTTCACTTAGTATAACCGTTTCTAGTTCCATCCATTTACCTGCAAATTTTCTTTTTATAATTTTTTATTGAGCATTTGTACAACTCAAGCAATGGTTCCCAATTAAACCCAGTCCCCCATGCCCCCAACCCTCATCAAAACTCATACATTACAACATCCAAGCTAAGCCCTATCCAGTCGAGCTCTGAAACTGAGACGTCCTTCTGTGCAAAAAGGTCTGCCGGAGTCTAGTCAGCATATCTAGAAATCCTAGGTAAGGCATGCTCCTCCAACAGCACTTAGTCTCTTGTTATTCTCAGTCCAGGGTCAGTTTCCCACCCATTTCTCTTGCTCTGCTATGACACCTTGTCCCACTTGGCATGGGTCCTGTGCCTGATGTCAACATTGCCACAAGTTCACGATATTTCCATCGTCTCTTCATCAATGATCCCTGAGCCATGGGTAGGTGAGGTTTAATATAAGGACCCCATGCAGGGATACACACTCTGGAGGCTCCCATTCTTTGAAACTTGACTAAGTTTGCATCACACTTTACTGGGTCCAGAAGCATTACTGGTGAGAATTGAGGGGTACACCCATTTTCTCTCTGCTCCTCATTCTGTGTGTAGAAGGCCAACTGTAGATGTATCTCCTAGGAATAGCGATTTTTCAGATGTGTACGTTCTGTGTCTGACCAGCCGTGGGATTTTGCAGTGGCCTCCATCTGTTGCAAACAGTAGCCTTTTCTGATGAGTGGCGTATGATATGCTTGTCTGTAAATATAAGATTCCATAGTTAGAGGCAGAGGTAGGCAGATCTCTGTGAGTTCAAGGCCAGCCTGGTCTATAGAGCAAGCTCCAGGCCAGCTGGGACTAAAGGGAGGCCCTGTCTCAAAAAGACCCCTCCCCCCCAAAAGATTCCATAGTTAGTGTATGGTAAGAAATTTCATTTGTCTCGAGATAGGGCACCATTAAGGCTTTTCTCTGGGCTCTATGTCCTCTCCAGCCCTGTGCATTTGGCCGAGTTTACAGTAGCTCTCATGGGTTCACTCCCATTGAGAGGGTTCCAAGTCCAATTAGATAGCTGTTGACCATCCCCTAGACAACAGTGCCTCTACTGCACCATAGAGGTAGTTTCCTGGGAAGCTCATCATAGTTGTTAGGCTTTGGGTCTGGGTTGTACCATTGACTGATTTTTCTCTCTAGCAGTGTGCACATTGTCTAGCATTGTGAGCGCTTAACTTCAAGCAGAAGTCTTCCAGTCAGTTTGCTCTTCCATTAATCTAAGTCCTAGCCCTGAAGCATGTCTTGTTCCAAACAGTGGGGTCTTATTTTTCTATTTCTTGCAGATAATCAAGAGCTTTGGAGTTAGCCCGCATTGTTTTGAGGGTCACTTAGATCGCCGTCACCACCCATTCAAAGGGAGGTGTCCTCTGTCGTGCAGTGTTCCCTGCCACACAGGCCCCAGGTTTTACCACTGATGCACCAGTGTTCTGACAGTGTATGTGAATCTCGGGGGCATCACACTACATTCTGAGTTTCCTAGACTCCCAAGGTCCAATCATCTCCATTCATTCTTCTTCCCTTCCCACCCCTTTTCTCCCTCCCCAGTCCCAGCACCCCCATCATCCCCACCTTCCTCCTCTCCAGACTCCCCTCCACCTCCTATAATGCCCCCATTTATCTCCCCCTCCTTCACTCCCAACCTAACACCTCCATCCTCCCTACCTCTCCTAAGTAACATCCATTCCTTAGTGTCCCCCTCTTTTGGGTTCTTTTTTTCTTTATCTCCATGTATCCTTTCCAACTTCTTGACTTCTGGTGTGCAGGATATATATTATAAGGGAATTGATGCTACAATCCACAAATGAGGGAGAACATACATTGCCTGGTTTTCTGCCTTTGTGTTATGTGCTGGATAGCTTTAGTGCCAACTTGACACACCTGGGTTGAGGAAGCCTCAGTTGGGGAATTGCCTCAATTGGACTGGCCTGTGGCCTCATCTGTGGAGTATTTTCTTGATTGTTGAGTGATGTGGGAGGGCCCAGCCCATTGTGAGCAGTGCCACCCCTGGGCAGGTTGGGCATTGGGCTGGGCGGAGCAAGCCAGTAAGCAGCATTCCTCCATGGCCTGTGTGTGCTTCAGCTCCTGCCTCCAGTTTCCTGCCCTGAGTTCCTATGCTGGGCTTCCTCAGTGATGACCTGGACCCAGGAGATGTGAGCTGAAGAAATCCTTTCCTCCCCAAGATGGTTTTGGTCAGAGTGTTTTGGTACAACAATTGAAAGGAAATTAGAACATGTTACTTCACTCAGAATAACATTCTGTAGTTTCATCTATTTACCTGTGAATTTCATAATTTCATCTTTTCTTACTGCTGAGTAGTACTCCATTGTGTAGCTATACCACATTATCATTATCCATTCATCAGTTGTGGGACATTTACGTTGTTTCCATTTCTTTACTATTGTGAATAAAGCAGCAAGAAACATGGATGCACAGGTATCCTTATCGTATGATGAATCACTTGGGTATATGAAAAGGAGTGGTATAACTAGGTCATATGGTAGGTTCATTTTCAGTTTTTTGAGAGTTCCCCACACCGTCTTCTGTAGTGGCTGCACTAGTCTGCATTCCCGCCAGCAGTGAATGAACCTCTGCCACATGCTCCCACTGCGTGAACTCCAGCATGTTTTTCCCACTATGATGGACTGAAACTATAAACCAAAATAAATTTTCTTCCTTAAATTTCTTCTTTTAGCTATCCAGTCACAGCCATATAATAGTTATGCAATAACTTCTTCCTTTCTAACATTTATGTCTTAGATTCATTTGTTAACAACACCATATGAGGATGAGTAGAAGTGGTGGGAGTAATATGCTTGTCTTGTTCTTTATCTTTGCAAGAAAACATTAGAAATTTCACAATTATTCAACTCTAAGTCTTGATTAGGTACTAATTATGTTAAAATTTCCCTTCTATTTCTAACTTATGAACATTTATTATATGTGGCTCTTGAATTCTGTTACATGCTTTCTCTGTATTGATTTTAAATGATTATAAAGTTTCTCTCCTTTGTTCTTTTGTCTTTAAATTTACTATGCTTCTTTAATGTCCTCCGCTATGGCAGAGAGACTCTTTTTCTTTGAAAATGAAGAAATTTGCATTTTTATTGCTTCAGAATTTCATACATGTATAAAATGTGTTTTGATCATATCCATACCCCTTTCCTTCCCTTCTAGTTCCCCCCTACACACCCTCCCTCACAATTTTTCCTCCCAACTCCACATGCTTTGGAGGCCTTTTTATTCTTTAACATGACGACTTACAACAATTTAACTCTGCATGTCAAACCAAACCCAAATTCATAGGGTTAATTACATTTGCCCCCTTTATGCATTGCTAGTTTTTTATTTGCTAGTATTTATTTCCTTGCATAATTTTGTAGCGACATTCCTGAGGAACATGTGTCTTGATAGAGGTTTTTAAAGGGAAATTCCAGTCCCTACTATGATAAAGATTTGTAATGTTTTCAATTAATTAGTTGAAAAAGTGAAGAGATATGTTAAAACTTTTGACAAACCTGTATGGACTTCTATGTCATGAAGAGAGATTCACAAACCGTGTGCTGCCTTTGTGTTCACAAAAGTTGAAACTGGAATTTGAGGGTATTTTTATGATTTTTTTGGTTTTCTTTTTTTATAATGCTTTTATTGATGTTTTGTGTATTTCAGACATCATTTCTCAGTTCAGTTTAGACATATTCCCCTGTCCCTTCCCCCCACCCCACCCCACCCCAGACCATGC
Organism: Rhizomys pruinosus; assembly: GCA_009823505.1. Classification (NCBI taxonomy): domain Eukaryota; kingdom Metazoa; phylum Chordata; class Mammalia; order Rodentia; family Spalacidae; genus Rhizomys; species Rhizomys pruinosus. The sequence continues at coordinate 326,486 of VZQC01008518.1, read as the reverse complement.
ATTCTGCCATAACTATCCTGTGTCTTTCTCTCACTCTTTTTTTATGTTTACAAATTCACATTTCCCTCCTTTAATTTAATTTAATTTTATTTTAAATTTTATTTATTTATTATATGTATGAATGTACTGTCTACATGTAGGTTTGTGCACCCATGTCGTACAATGCCGCGGAGGTCAGAAGAGGGCATCGGATTCCCCTGGACTGGAGTCAAAGACGGTTCTCAGCTGCCATGTGGGTGCTGGGGATCGAACCCAGGTCCTCTGCAAGAGCAGTTGGCACTATTAACCACTAGGCCACCTCTCCAGCCCGCCTTTAATTTTATATTACTCTAAAATATGAATACATACTTTCCACACATATACAGTAATTGCAGAGTCTGAAAGTAAGTGGTAGATCAATTCTAGAGCCTGTTAAGAGATTTACATTATAACAACATAGTTGCTTTCAGATAAACAGAAATATAACAATAATGTTGTTCAGCTTGCCTTTCATCTGGGGATTTGGTGTTAACATCCACAAATGAGGGAGACCATTCGCCGCTTGTTTTTCTGGGACTGTGTTACTTCACTTAGCATAATGGCTTCGAGTTCCATTCATTTACCTGCAAATTTCATGATGTCATCTTTCTTTACCACTGAGTAGTACTCTGTTGTGTAGATGTACCACATTTTTGTCATCCACTCATCAGTTGAGGGGCATTTGGGTTGGTTCCAGCTCTTCGCTATTGTGAAGAGAGCTGCAATAAACATGGATGTGCATGTATCTTTGCAGTAGGATGAGTCTTGTGGGTAATGATTTTTTTTTTTACACAGCAAGTTGTTTTATGTCAAGATAGCAGATTTCTTTTCTTTTAACTCTGGTTTTTGAATGGCAAATTTGTCTTTGAAAAAGAAATATTTTTAGAGTTAAGAATGTTAATAGTCATGGTTGTTTATTTAAAAGTATTGCATGCTTGATTGGATAGGACTTAACATGTATGGAGGAACACATGAGGTCCAGCCGGGGTGGAGGTCATGGGTGGGAGAGGAGGTCTAAATTTGATTAAGAATTGACTGTTGTTTGAAATGTACAAAAGCTCAATAAAAAATTAAAAACAATATTGCATGTAATGATTTCTTGTCTTTGGATACTTACAACCTGCATTTTTTTTATTTTTTAAATTTTATTTATTTCTGTATGTGTATCAATGTACTGTCTGCATGCAGGTCTGTGCACCGTGTCGTGCAATGCCGCGGAGGTCAGAAGAGGGCGTCGGATTCCCCTGGAACTGGAGTTCTCATGGAATTGGAGCTTCAGATGGTTCTCGGCCGCCATGTGGGTGCTGGGGATCGAACCCAGGTCCTCTGCAAGAGCGGTTGGCGCTCTTAACCGCTAGGCCATCTCTCCAGCCCCCACAGCCTGCATTTTTATGTTCTCTGCCAAGTCTTCTTGATTTTGTGTGCTCCAAATCCAGCCCTACATTTATAAAAAAAAATTGTCAGGGTTACCTTTCTGCCTAAAATATCTGTTTCTTGGACTGACCAATAAGAGTTTTTCCTCCTTTAGTCTTATAAAGAAAAGATACAGGAATAATTATTCTTGCTTGTCATTCTTAAAATTTTAATTAAGAGTGCTTATTAAGATAAAGGAAACCAATAAATCAAAAGAAAATTTCAGCCTTCCTAGGGCAAATATGCATAAATAAAAATATGAATATTTTCAGTAGTTGTGTATCTTTCATATTAAAATAAATACGATAGTGTTTCTACACAAATGACAGAATATCTTCAGAAAGCTTTGTTTCCAGATTTAAATACTGTTGTCAATCAAATATAATTATAACACAGTTTGTGGGAGAAAGTGAATGCCTAGAAATTTAACAATTTTCTCATTTTCTGTAATATACTTTCTGCAGTGTAATCAGTCACTAAATCTTTATAAAACTGATTAAGTCTTACAGCTTAGTAGCAGATTCTAGTATCCTTTATTCCAATATTGTCAAATTCTAAAAGAAATTAACCAGAACATCAAGCCTTATCTCCGGGACTTTCTTTTGTTGGAGGGTACAGGTTATATTTTTTAAAAAATGATAAATAATAATTACATATATTTATGGGGCACAATGTAATGCTTTGATACATTTATACATAATGGAGTGATCAAGTTGAGCCAATTAATATCCGATATCTTGGATATTTTTCCTTTCTTTAAGGTGAGACCATTCAAAGTCCTCTTTTTAGATATTTTGAGATATAGAATAACACTTCAGTGTTGATTGTAGTCAACATACAATGATAGAGCATCACTTTACATCCGTCTAAAGGTATCTGGTTTAAGATTAAAATCTGGAATGTGTGTTTTGGAAGGAACACCCAAAGACACTGAGTAAAGGAGTGTAAGTGGTTCTCTCTCCTCTTTCTCTTTCTGTCTCTTCTCTGTCTGTATCTGTGTCTCTGTCTCTATTTCTCTCTCCCCTCTGTCTCTGTCTTTCTCTGTATCTATGTCTCTCTCTCTCTCTCTCTCTCTCTCTCTCTCTCTCTCTCTCTCTATCTCATTTCTCTTTCTCTCTCTCTGTTGTGAGAAAGCCAGGCATGCACAAGCTGTCCTATCCCAGTGGTCCACAGCCAGTCTAGGTTGCTAAAGTGAGTGACCAAACTTTCTGAGTATTCCAAACCCATGTTGTCCAATAAAGGAAAGAGGAGCAGCTTTGCTCAGCCCTGCTCAGACTGTTGATCCACGTGCAAACTGAATGTTGTTTTAAGCTGCTAAATAGGGGAGAAGTTTGTTATGCAGCTGTAGTCACTGGAACATGTTTTAGTTATGAAATCAGTAACGGAAGCATCGTGCCCAGAGTGCTCACAGACATCATCACCACTGTCAGATGACTGGGCGAGGATTTCTAGAGCTGTCTTGTTCAGAAGCAGAAACCAACACTTTTACTGTCTCCTTCTAAGAGCCCAGATCCCAAAGTTTGCTCGCAGTGGTGATTTGCTGGTTATTTTGTACTTTTTGTTTCTTATTCTCGTTGTTATTGTCTTCCTTTATAAAAACAGATGTTAGTAGGGAATGCTGATCTTTGGTCATGGTATTCCCAAACCTCATCCTTGCCAATTATCACCAATGTAACTAACTTCTCAGGTAATATGAAGTTGAACAATTTGTTAAATTAGATACAATAAGCAAAAGTTAAATAATTTATAAAACAATTTAAAAACAAAATAATATATTCAAGTAAAGGGAAGGCCAATTGGTTATCTAAGGAAGATCCAAATAGGCAACTGGGTACATGGATTCTATTCTGAACTTTTCTAACAGACCTTGCCCATAGAAAGATGAGTCTGCAAAAATGATTTTCATGTCACAAAAATTATTATCCAGGGTAACTACCACCAGAAATATGTGGAGGGCCATTTGTGCATATTGGGATAAACATGGGCTTATATAAACTAAAGATAGTTTAGCAATGTGATAAATAAAAACAGGTAATTTGAATTTATTCAACAACTAGAACAAGTTGAATTTTTTTTTTTTTTTGGTCTTTTGGAGACAGGGTCTCCCTGTAGCCTCCCAGCTGTCCTGGAACTCACTCTGTAGACCAGGCTGGCCTTGAACTCATAAAGATCTGCCTGGTTCTGCCTCCCAAGTGCTAGGATTAAAGGCCGGCTACAAGTTGAATTTTTAAAATATTTATGAGATTTAAAGAATTTCTCTCTGTTGATCTTGTAGATTATCCCTGATTAATGAATGGTTATGGCTTCCTGCTGGTTCATGAGAACTTTTTACATTTATTAAGAGAATTAATCACATAACTGTAATATGTTTGTACATACATGTTCTTAGAGAAATTAGTAATATTTTTGTAGCCAGATGTTCCAATCCATGTGTCATGACATACTTTTGGTGTCACATTCAGGATGTCTTCTTAAAATTATAAACAACCACAAATACTTTACTTTCTTGTTTACATTCATTATTTCAGTTTTGTAGATATTGCCAATGAAGCCTCCAGACCACTGAGCCACTTGGTATCCCTTGAAATTCCATATGAATTTTATAGTTTGATCTATTTTTCCATTAGGCCACCAGAAGATACCATCAAGTATTTTCTTCAGTTGATCCCCACCTTATTTTTGGAGACAAGGTCATTCACTGGGCCCAGAACTCATCAATTTGGGTAGAATGGCTGGTCATCAAGCTCTTCGTGGTGTTTTCACCTCTTTTCTGTGCTGGGATTAGAGGTGGGCACAGCACACCTGGCTTTTACGTAGGTGCAAGGGTTTGGAACACAGCTCCTCATGTTTGAGGAGCCTCCAACACTATGATTTTGATTTTACAGGTAAGGAATATGTCTGTGGCCACTTAGCATGAAAATAATAGAAGAGAGATTCAGCCACACGGTCCCGATCTACAGTCCCTACTCTCCATTGCTTCCTGTCTTCCCACTGTGATAATAGTCCTGAGGTATTGGAGATTTTATTTAAAGATGCTTCATATTCTAGATATATCGAATATTATTTTTGACTTACTTCTTCAGCTATGATTTATTTATTTATTTACCCAATTACTTTCAAGGACTATACTGTCTTAGTTTTAAAAACAATATGGGGCTGGGCTGGAGAGATGGCCTAGCGGTTAAGAGCGCCGACTGCTCTTGCAGAGGACCCGAGTTCGATCCCCAGCACCCACATGGTGGCCAAGAACCGTCTGAAACTCCAATTCCAGGAGAACTCCAGTTCCAGGGGAATCCGACACCCTATTCTGACCTCCGCGGCTTTGCAGGACACGGGTGCACAGACTTGCATGCAGACAGTACATTCATACACATACAGAAATAAATAAAAAAAATATGGGGCTGGAGAGATGGCCTAGTGGTTAAGAGCACCAACTGCTCTTGCAGTGGACCCGGGTTTGATCCCCAGCACCCACATGGCAGCTGAGAAACGTCTTTGACTCCAGTTCCAGGGGAATCCAGCACCCTCTTCTGACCTCTACGGCATTGCATGACACGGGTGCACAGACCTGCATGCAGACAGTACATTCATATACATACCAAAAAAATTAAAAAATGCATTAGTGGCATCTATTTGTTGTGTAACTTGCTGTCACCATCTCTGGGCATTTATAACCCTACCAAGGGAAATTCTGTTAAATGCTAGTGACTGAAATTGTTATTATATTGTTTAATAGTGGAGATAGGAACACTCATCCACTGCTGGTGGGAATATAAACTCGTACAGACACTATGGAAAGCAGTGTGGAGAACCCTTGAAAGACTTGGAATGAACTTGCCACCCGACCCAGCCATACCACTCCTGGGCATGTACCCTCAAGACTCACCCCACCGCAGAGATACATGCACGGCCATGTTTATTGCAGCTCTCTTCACAATAGCAAGGAGCTGGAACCAACCTAAATGCCCCTCAACTGATGAGTGGATAGAGAAAATGTGGTACATCTACACAATGGAGTTGTATGGAGCAGTAAAGAAAGACGACATTATGAGCTTTGCAGGAAAATGGCTGGAGCTAGAAGACATCATGCTGAGTGAAGTAACACAGTCCCAGAAAAACAAACGATGAATGGTATCCCTCATCTGTGGATGCTAGTGCCAATTACCTACTTGTAAGTATTTCTTGTGCATGGCCCCTTGAGCTTTTGTCCAAAGCAGCGGGGAGTGATGCATATTGGAAACAACAACAACAACAACAGAAAGGACTGCATTGAAGAACTAACTGAAACAGTGAACTTCTGCTCAAAACAGTCAACTTCCTCATGGAGAATATTGATAAAGACTGAGAAAGAGATGAAAAACATGTTTGGCAGAATGCATGAGCTCTGGTGGGGTGAGGGAATGGGGGGGGGACACGGATCTAGATTTGATTAAAAATAAAAAAATAAATTAATTAAAAAAAATAAAAATAAATTAGAAACAGAAAAAAATAGTGGAGATAGCAAGCAGAGCAGAGAACATGGTTTCTGTAAATCTACCATTCTTATTATCTACATTAGGACATTGCATCAATGAGTTTGAGCTCATTAAAGAGAAGATCTGATATGTAAGATGGGATGGCTTGAATAAGTGTTGCCCAAAGGCTCTGAGCATTTGAACACTTGTTCAGATAGTGGGGCTCCTTGAGGAAGCTCATGGAACCTGGGAGGTTTGGCCTTGTTAGGGGAAGCATATCACTGGGGGAGGGCCTTGAGATTTCAGAGCTTTGTTCCATTTTTTTCCTGTCTCTGTTTCCTGTGTCTGCTTGAAGATGAGAGTGCTCAGCTTTCTGCTCCCAGCTGCCTCCTGCCATGCCCCCCACCCCCACACCATGATAGACTCTTATTCCTCTGAAACTAGAATTCCAATATACCTTTCCTTTTGTAAGTTACCTTGATTATGGTGTTTTACTACAGCAACACAAGTTACTAATATATAAGAGATGGAAGAGCAAGGGCATCAGTTCACTGGCTCTACCCTATAATACCCCCATTAAAGGGGTGAATTAACATGGTACTATTTCTGGTGCAATTAAATGAATCATTATTTTTCCATCCAATGTGTCAGAGGTAGACACTTTATGGTTGGCAGAAGGCTTTGCATTTGAAAACTTCCAGTAATTGCTGGATATTCTTGGAAACTTCCGTTTTCAATAATATTTTCCAAAACTCTGCAGTTTTCTCCCTGAGTTTCAAATCAGAAAAGGTACACAACACGATCACTTGCTTCCTCCTCCTTCTCGAAGGGAAGCACACTCTCTTCTTGTTGACAACATTACATTTTAGCTTAAAGCACAGAGAGGAGAGCTGCTGTCTTCCATGGTGCCATGCGTTCTGTTCAGAATGTGCTAACTGCTCCTGTCTCACTGACAGATTGAGTCCTCAAAAATAATACGAAAAGTAAAAACAACAGCATGGTTCAAAGTCCCTCTGGATTAGGCTCCACTAGGTACAAAATCTACAGAAAAAGAGGTAAAATATCTATTTGTGCCAGTGCTTCCCTACTTCTTTTCATCATCATGTAGTAGACTCCAATTTAAGTTCTGTTTTCCATGCTGCCTATGCCCTGCTACTGACACAGCTAATACTTGGTCCCAGACTCTTGGGGTCCTCTCCATTCTTCCTTCCCTCCCTTACTCCCTTTCTTCCTCCCTTTTCTGCTTCAATATTTCCTTCTTCTTGACTCACTCATTGTTTGGTTCCAGGGCCATCCTGGTGTATGAACAAGCCCTTTTTTGGATCTTGGCTTTATCTTTGATATTGCCATCCAACTTTGTTCAAAGCAATCTTCTGTATTGTGATAATTCATATATCTATATATCTATATATATCCTCTCTAAGATTATAAACTCCTTGGAGAGAGAGCCTTGTGCAAAAAATATTAAAAAAATATTTGAGCAGAGGTATGCTGTGTGGGTGGATGAAGATGCTCCTAGAAGCTGTATGTTATTAAGTGAAAATCCTAGTACCAGGGTGGGACTAATTCCTAATGATTTGTTCACCAGGGAGGCCCTCGAGGACCTTAAAATACAGATCATTGCTACTTTGTCCATAAGAACTAGTTGGTAAGAGCCTATTCCTGAAGTTGCCAGACAGTGTGGTCCCAGGACATAGAAAAATCAATATGGAAGTTGGCTGGAAACTTCTTCCCTGCTGGCTGTCCCTCATAGTGCTGGAAGGTAGTATGCAGTCTTTTGGGGGAGAACTGTCACTAATACTCAGCTGTAAACCTTTAGTATGATAATTTTGATCGGCTAGGCAAGATGTGCCCACTGGTACAACAGGGGCAAGTCTGTAATGGAGTAACCAATTGATTTCTGCTTGGATTTAATCCCTGGTCAACAGGAGATTATTCACATCTGGTATTGTAAACATGGTCAAAAATCATGGCTTGGGAGATCATAGGTTCTAGTGGGGAAGCTATTGCAGTTGTTTGCTAAATGGACATAATGTGTCTGTCAAGTTGCAGTCTACATAATTAGGCTTATGTGCATAGGTTAGCAGTACCGTCAGCTTCTTTTTTTGAAGTGGTCAACAGAAACTCATAATGGTTAATGTACAGGGAATAAATGACTGTTGGATGCCCAGTCATGAACAAGACATCTATATTACTCTCTCCAATGCTCAAGGGAATATCAAGGAAGAAGGAGCAGGAAGAAGGAGCCTAAAGATGGAAGGGAACAGCCTGGAACGTTGACTTCCAGATATGACATGGGTGTCGCATCCTTGAACTCACAGCAGCTGTGCTGATCTGTGCCAGACTGGGCCCATCAACACTCATTTTGTCATGGAAGGGAAAAAGGATCATGGGGCCCCCAGCTTTCCCTGAGGATTTATGGGCTGTTAATTGTCGACGGTGAGGGAGAGATATTTTCTTCAGTGATGTAGCCATTGGCAGAGGACCCATGGTCACACAATCTAACGAGATTACAAAGTTCCTGACACTAAGATTATTTTTCTTTTTGATAAAAACAGTATTAACTTTGCAAATATGTCCTCAGTTATGTAAAAATAATGAAGTATAGAAACATAATGGGGTAGAAGGAAAGAAAACGATTCTGGGATTAGTGATTTGCTAATGGAAATTTATAAAAGGAATATGTGCATTAAAAAGAACCATCAAGGTCCTGGAGAGATGGCTCAGGGGTTAAGAGCACTGGCAAAATCAGCCAGTGCTCTTAACCCCACATAGTCCCTGAGGACTCAGGTTCTGTTCCCAGCACCCACATAGGAGTTAATAACCATGCAAAACTCCAGTTCTAGGGGATCTGACACCCTTTTCTGAACTTTGTGGGCATTGTACACAGTGTACATATGAACATGCCAGCAAAACACATACACATAAAATAAAAATAAATTTAAAAGCCAGGCGTGGTGGCACACACCTTTAATTCCAGCACTCGGGAGGCAGAGGCAGGCAGATCTCTGTTAGTTCAAGGCCAGCCTGGTCTACAGAGAGAGCTCCAGGCCACCTGGAACTAATGGGAGACCCCATCTCAAAAATACCAAAAAAAATAAAGATAAAAAAATAAGAAATAATCACTTAAGATAGGAGAAAAGAAAGCTTTGGAGTAGATATTTCTTAATTTTATCTTGTGGAATAGATAAGGAAGATTTTAAAAATGTTTTCGTTATGTGACACGTTATAGCCTTATTCTTGGCATATCAAGTAGGGTGCATTTTGAGACAGGGATCTCACTATGTAGTCCAAAGTGATCTCAAATTCTCAGTCCTTCTGTCTTAGCTTCCCAGTTGCTAGGATTATAGGCATATGCTACCACGTTTGACATTTACTTATTTGTAGTACTAGAGATTGAACCCATAGCCTCATGCATGCTTGGCAAGTACTCAGCCACTGAGCTATCCCCTCAGCCCTATAAGATGCATCTATAGTAATCTCTCCTTGTATACCTGCTGGTGCTGAATGTCTGCTTTATCATTTCTTTTTATTTGTTTTGCTTTTCCATTTAAACCAGATATATTTTGGTTGTAAGTGACAAAAGTATATGAGTCCCAGAGCTTTCCATGGGCAATAGGTCATCCTGAGAGTGACTGGACCCTGCAGGTCTGATCTTTAGATCAAGGCTCCATCTAATGTGGCCGTTAGCTCTTCCCTTCACATAAAGAATGGATGCTCCCATTCTCCCTCTCAAGAAAGATTTTCTTCCTGGGAATAGTCAGTGAAATATTTTCACATATCTTTGGTTCTAATTCAATAATGTACTCAATAGAAAATAGTGATTGGCTTAAGCCCAAAAGAGACCTTTTGCTGATGCAGTAAAGTCTACATGATAGCACTGAGCTTGGGGATGGATGTTGCCAAAGGAACTTTGGGCACAATTCAGAAAAATAGGAGCATCAGTGGATACATTTCAAAAGTTAGCAGACTTCTATCCACTGTGCCTCCGCTGAACCTCCTATCCCTATGCGCCACTGGGCTGATAAGCATTGCCGTATTATGGAAGCACTTCTGGCTCTCTTCTGGTTTTCAGGTAGACTCCGATAGACAGTTTGGGAGGGAGTTTTGGCATGTATATCAGAGAGGAGATGTTGCTGGCATTATCTTAAACATTGCTGAGGAGAGAGAAGCTTGCTTTTATTTTAGAATACAGTCATTTTCTTTTTTTTTTTTTTCCTTTGTTTATTTTTTTAAGGAATTCTACAATATAAGAGCACAGTTGTTTTCAGATCACATTGACATTGCTCAGTTTGCCATACAATTAGGTAACTGGTGCTAGCATCCACAGGTGAGGGATACCATTCGTCGTTTGTTTTTTCTGGGACTGTGTTACTTCACTTAGCATAATGGCTTCAAGTTCAAGATATCACATTATTCTAACTGCCTGCTGTACCTATGAGGGAACGGCCTCCATTTGGTCACTGGGTCATGAAGCCCACATGGAAACCCACAAGACACCCTTCCGGGGAAGAAACAAATCTCCCAAACAGTCCACAGAGGAACTTACATGATAGGGTTTCCCTTCTGGTCTCTCAGTCACACTTTCTTGCCATAAACTTTATTTTCTTCTTCCTCACATATAAAGCATAGTTTAAAGACAAATGGGCTCGAATACTTCTGAGCAAAGTGAGTAAATTTTATGTACATGACATATCCAAAAATATTTTTTAAGTCTTATGAGTGGTTCCAGCATTTTAATCCTTAATTTTATTTAAGCCTTACTTACTTTGTTACACAAACAACAAAGTGATTTGAAGAGTTACTACTTGTGATGATTATTCTGGATTTTAGAGTCACCTAGATCCTATCTGTGATGCTATTTCCAGAGAGATTTAACTGGAAAATAAATAGCCATGTTAATGGTGGTGGGGGAGGTGAGTGCCCAGACTGCATAAAAGTGGTAAAATTGTCAGGAAAACATGAAGAGCAACAGCGTCCATCTTTCTCTGTTTCCTGACCACAGATGCAATGTGATCACCCTTCCTCATGTCCCTGCAGTCACAGTAGTACCTACTGTGGCTACCATGACTTCTCTATCATGAAGGACGTCATCCCCTCAAACTGTAAGCCAAAATAAACCCTTCGTTCTGTAAGCTGTCTCTGTCAGGTGTTTTGTCACAGCTTCTTGAAAAGTAGCTCATGCAGGTTATAAAACTCCATGATGTTAATGAACATAATTTCATTCCCTATATAATGCTATTTCACACATTCTTTTTCTAAGTTGTTTAGGTGTCTGAAAGACAATTTTTTCAATAAAAATTTGTAAATAAGTATCATATAGTACTTAATTACTTTATAAGAGAGTAAGTTTCTTTATTAATTATTCTTAGTTATTTTGTAAGAAACCAAATACCTAGTTTAGATTTTTCCTAGAAAATCTGAGACATTAATAAAAGAATAAAAATATACATAGGTGCCTTACCACTGAAGGGTTAATTTTGTGAGTCTTTGTTATGAACTGAAGTGTGTCTCTTCCAAAGTTACATGTCAAGGTCTTCACCCTAATACCAGTATGTGACTGTGTGTGCAGACAGGCCTTTTAAGGAATTGGTTAGCTTAAAATACAGTCCTCCACACTCATCCCTAATCAGCTTCTAATATTTCTTCAGCTAAGATTGGGTTCTGTTATCCATTTATGCAGTTCCATGATGGGTTTTGTCTTGTTGAGCTTGCTTGGGTCTTGTGCATGCTATAGGTTCATATGAGCAGGGTCTCAGGAACTGGTAGGATTCTATTTCCATATGGTCATGCATCACTACCCTGGCTCTTAGAATCTTTCTGCCTCCTCTTCCACAATGTATTCTGAGCTGTGGGTGAGTGAATGGGATATAGGTGACCTGTCCATGGACCCACATTCTGTAGATTCCTAATTTCCACTATTTGGTCATTTATGACCTTTTGAGTCCCGCCTTCCCCCAGGGGAAGAACTGGCCTTCTTTAAGTGAGGAACTCCAGATAGACTGACTAGAGCTCAGAGGATGAACTGGAACTGGGGAGTGCCTGGGGAGATTAATTTGGCACAATAGGTTCTAACACAAATGACAGAATATGTGAACTCTGGGGTGGGGGGCTGTGGAGGGTGCCAATGGAGAAGGGGGTATAAAGGTGACTAAGACTGATTGAGATGTTATATATGAAATACAGAAAAATTCCACAAAACTGTAGTCTTAAGGTTGGGCCTTAGTCCTATTTGACCATCATCTACATCAAAAGAGGAGACTGGGACATAGTTAATGTATAGAATGAAGACACAAGCTAATGGCCATCTGCAAGCTGGAGAGAGGCCTTAGAACAAACCTAATTCACTGACCCCTTGAGAGTGGAGTCCTAGCTGTCACAATAATGAGAAAATAAATTGTGTTGTGCAGGTCACCCAGTTTGTGATGTTTTGTTTTAGCAGCCCTAGAAAACTGATAAAATATCACACATTGTATGCTTAGTGCCACAGTGCTTTCATACTCCCTTCCACAGCCCAGGCACTGAGGTGGATTCATTTGTTTTCTCATTGCCTAAGTAGGGCCTGGCCTAGAGTAGGTGTGTGGAAAATGTTTGTTGTCTTGAGCTGAATAAACACAAACTATGTTTTGATCACCACGGTAGCAGAGCAGCTGGCTGCCAGCCTGACTTTGGTTACCACCTGAAGCTTCCAGTCTGTTGTTTGTCTGATTTATCCTACGAAATAGCTCCTTTTTGCTCTCTTCTATTATAAAGGTAGAGATAAAAGTGTATGCATATAAATGTGTGTTCATTGTAAAAACCAATCTGCATTAAAGTATGAAACAGAAAGCGAAGCTCACTTAGAAGTTCACCTCCCAAAGAACCACTATTCAAATTTTGACATATATATTTTTCAGGATTTTTCTGGCTGGTCATATCAGTGCTATTATCAGTTTCTTTCTCTCTAATAAAATTTGGTGACTTTGTAACATATATAATTGTAATGTACATTATATTAGTCAATTGTCATGTGCTGTTTAAACTCATTGAGAAGCTAATTCTGGCTTTGGGGTGTTCCCACCTCCCCCATCCCATCCCATTTCAGACATAGGCATGTCCAGGTGACTGTATCAACTTCCATAGACTTTTTCCGCTAGATGTCATGAGTGCTCAACTTGATATTATCTCCATCTGTTGCTATACGTTCTTTTTTTTTTTTCTTTATTTTTATTTTTTTAATTTAATTTTTATTGATGCTTTGTGCATTTCATACATCATTTTCCAATTCAGATCAGGCATATTTCCCTTTCCCTCCCCCCCCCATCCCAGATCATGCATTCTGCCATAACTGTCCTGCATCTTTCTCTCAGTTTTTTTTTTTCATTTTTTAGCTATAAGTGATAATCCATGAGTACAAGCATCCTTCGTGCAAAACCAATCTGCAGGCTGTTGTGCCCAAACCCCCACAGCCCCACCATCCAGTGGGGGGGTGACAGGTTGTTTGTTCAATCAAGTTGATCAAATGAGTATCCAGACTATATCGCTGTAGTTTCACCATTCACCCCAATCGCAGCCTTTACATTCTACCACGCCCCCTCTTCTGTAAAAATAAAATTTTACAGTTTATGGTCAAACATATGTGTCTATGCCAAAGTAACCTACCATAACTATTAGTGCTGCTTAAATACCTATATATCTAATTGCTTGTGCTTCATTAGTAGGATCGAAAGGTTACTCCTGGACAAACTCTCAGCCCATGAAAGGAAACAGCCAGAATTGACCAGAGTCCAAGTCAACAGCTCCAGAGAGAGTGGACTGTTTCATTTCTCATCCACCTGTGCCCCTTTTCTAAGCTATACGTTCTTTTACTTGGAAGCTTCACCCCAGTAGATACTGCTCTGCCTGAGACTGTCTGAAACTCCAGCTGACTGCCTGAAAGGGGCCTTCCTAGTTGATTTCTGCTGGATATTTTGATTACCTGATTTAATGACGTTTTACTCTCTCTCTCTCTCTCTCTCTCTCTCTCTTTCTTTCTCATCTATCATCATTTCCTATTTATTATTTTAGTTTGGCTTGCTGTATACTTAACAAATTGACTCATTCAAAACAAAAATATGACTATCATAGATCATTTTCTGGACTGTATAAAATAGTAATATGCTTTCCCCTCTATGAATTATTGCAGATATATTTTCATATTAGAAATTAAAATACATGTAGATTTATTGTAGTAACTTCAAGTAGCTGAATTATATTTCATTTACTTAGCCCAGCCTCTACTAATGAATAGCTAGATTGCTTCTTTATGTCTTCCTAATGTAATTGTTCTATAAAGATTTTGTGGTTCTTGTCTCATTATCTTTTTTCCCAATATTTTTCACTTATTAAAGGTAAGATGCAGATGGATCAACACACTCTATAACGTATGTAGGCAATTGTGGAGATGAGACTGCAGAATTTTCTCAATTGACATGCTTCTATTCACCTTTCTGGTAAGCTCCAGACTCAGCCATCAATTTACTCCTGATGTCTCCATGTGCCTGTATCAAATTCAAAATGTCTAAAACATATCTCACAGTGTCTCTTCTAGAACACATCTTTCACCAGTTGGCCTTCCTCATCTCAGTCAGTAGTAGTACTGTTCACCTAGCTGCTGAAGTTCTTTTCATCATTCCTTTCAACATTGGCTCCAGCCTGGCCTCTTCTTACTGCCTCAACTGTTCACTTTGTGCTTTGCCCAGGTGATGGCCCCAGCTCTTACACTGGCCTCACACTCTCCCCTGTGTGTTGTTTTCACACTACGGCAAGGTGATTGTGTTGTACAAAGATGGGCTGACATTGCACTGATAAGATTTCTTTTGTTGCCATCTAGCTATTTATATAAACTGATGTGATGGTTAGTTTTGAAGAATTGTCTAGACTGGATTGGTCCATGGGTATGCCTGTGAGGGTATCCCTGTTGGGTTAATGGAGGTGGGTAGACCCAGCCTGAATGTTGGTGACCCGGTTTTATGGGCTGGGCCTTGGACTGACTAAGGAGGATAGAGAGAATTGAGTACATCCATTCATTGTGCTGATTGTGGGTGTGAGAAGATCAAGTCCCTTAAGCTCCTGCCACCAAGACTTCCATGTTATGATGAGCAGTAATTAGGAACTGTGAGCTGAAATAAACCCTTTCTTTAAGTTGCTTTTGTCAAGGTATTTTATCACAGCAACAGGGAACAAAACCAAGACAAGGTTGCTTGGTACTTGCAGCTGCAAAAATGAAATTGAACACATTGCAATAAAATTTTACAGTTTATGGTCAATAACCTAGAATTTCTTAAAATTATGTTTTTATTAATTGCATATTAATAAGAAAAGTAATGACATCCCAAATTAAGGGAATATGACACAGCCTACTTTAAAATGCCTCAGTTCCCAGCACCTACATCAGGTGACTCACAGCTGTCTGTATTTCCAGCTCCAGGGGATCTGACATCATCTTCTGGCCTTTGTGTACCTATGAACACACACACAACACACACACACACACACACACACACACAAATAATAAAATACATGTTAGCAGTTTTTTTGGTCTTTTTGAGAAAAGGTCTCCCTATAGCCACAGCTAACTTGGAACTCGCATGGAGACCAGGTTGGTCTTGATCTCACAGAGATTTGCCTGCCCCTGCCTCCCAAGTGTGGGGACTAAAGGTGTGTGCCACCATGCCTGGCACATCTTAAGTTTTAAAGAATCAATGGTTCTCCTTTCTACTTTGATTTCAAAGAGAAGTTCTAGCTCCCTTCTTGGTCTACAAATCCAGAATGCTGTACCCTTACTTCTATACTAATAGCTCTTTGCATCCCCTTCTCCTCATTTTCTGCTCCAGCCTCACTTTCTTACAGAAGCATCCAGAACTTTCTACCATTCTGCTAGCAGGTTCTAGCCTGGGTCCAATGAATCATGTAGGCTATTTCAGGCTCTTCTTTCTCTCTTGATATGGCATCAATGATTTCTTTTTTTTATATTATATTATTATTTAAGTGCCTGAGTGTATTGCCTACATGTATGCAAGTGTACCTGTGTTGTGCAATGCCCATGGAGGTCAGAAGACGGTGTCACATCCTATGTAACTGGAGTTACAGACAGCTGTTATCTGCCATTTAGGTGCTAAGAATAGAACTCGGGTCCTCTGCAGGAGCTGGCAGTGTGCTCTTAACCACTGGGCCATCTCTCAAGCCCCAATATCAGTAATCAGTGATTTCTATAAGTTCATGAACTTCTATTTTCTTTTTTTTTTTTTTTTTGAGATATGATCTCCCTGTAGACTTGAACTCACAGAGATCTGCCTGCCTCTGCCTCCCGAGAGCTAGGATTAAAGGGTACCACGCCCGGCGAACTTCTATTTTCTTTAGGGCCCATGCATGTACACTAAGTGAAACCTTTTTAAAAAAACTCTTATTTACATTTCTGAGCCTCCTTGATCCATTCTAAAATATAATTATTATTGTGACAAATATATATATGTATATATGTACATAGCATGTGTGTGTGTGTGTGTGTGTGTGTGTGTGTGTGTGTATCTACCATTTTATGGGTGTGAAGTTCAGAGGAAAAATTTTGGGAGTTGGTTCTCTCCTTCCACCACAGGATCCAGGGATCAAACTTAGATTATCAGCCTTCAAAGGCAAGTACTTTCATATATGGAGCCATTTTGCCAACTCTGATCTACTTTTTTCTTGCATATGAGCCATTTGTTCCTTTTTGGAAGTTAGGTGCATGATTTTTTTTTTTTTTGCCCCAAAGAACCCTGTAGTTAAGGAAGATGCTGGCCTAATTTCTCTCAAATATGGTGTATAGGGTAGACAATCTTCATTATATTCAGATTCAAAGCAAGTTCTTGCAATAGGAGACATTTTTGGACTAATTTTAAAGCTATAACAGAGCTTTTTACTGCAAATGAAATGCAACATAATCGTCTTTGTGATAAGATTCTTCTTTGGAATGACTGTGTAAATGTGAAATTTATTTTTCTTCAAGGTTATGACTAGAAGTACATGACTATCAGACATTTCTAGAAGATCTTTGGCTGCTCTCTGGAGCCCAGCACCCCTGTTATCCAGACATCTTGTGTGCATACTTTGAGGAATAATTGTGAGCCTATGTTTCTTCATCTCTCCTGGACAGTGTTGGCCCTTCAGGAATATCCGTAGACTCTGGCTCTTTGAACAAGCTCTCTCCAGTTAATCTATTGAAATTGAGGTGACATAAATTGGGTTTTAAAGAATTAGAATCATATTCAGGACAGCATATTTATGACCCAGTACAAGAACTTGTGATTAGGGTAGACCACCACTCATAAATATAGAGGAAGCTCAGGAGGACCCATGGGCCAGCTTCTTGGACAGAACAGAAGTAAAGTTCTGGTAAGAAATGATGAATGGAGAGCCAACAAATGGCTGGAATGAGGACTTAGAAAAGAAAAGATTTTTTTTAATTTTATTTATTTTTGTATGTGTATTAATGTACTGTCTGCATGTAGGTTTGTGCACCCATGTCGTGCAATGCCGTGGAGGTCAGAAGAGGGTCTCGGATTCCCCTGGAGCTGGATTTCTCCTGGAATTAGAGTTACAGACGGTTCTCAGCCGCCATGTGGGTGCTGAGGATCGAACCCATGTCCTCTGCAAGAGCAGTCGGTGCTCTTAACCGCTAGGCTATCTCTCCAGCCCCAGAAAATAAAAGATTTAAATGAGTCTGAGATTATTTTATTTTAAAATGCCAGAATGAATAAATTGTTAATTTTCTTCATTTTATAATTTTTTTTGAAAAGATCAGAGGTTGCAGCAAGTTCCATTTTGAATTTTTATTGTAATGGAGATTTGTTTGCTCAATTCTGTTTTGCTTTTGGGGAATTTGCCTGTCTCTAGGGTCAGCAAGCCTATGAAGCATGGTCATGCCTAGCAGCCAGAATCTCCAGTGCAACCATGGTTGGCATTGACATGAAGACATGTGGCTTTGGTAGGGGCAGCCAGGGTCTTTCTCAGGATGGACACTGAGATGTGGAGGACTGTTGTAGTTTGGATGTGGAATGCATTCCAAAGGCCGCCTGCTCCTGTGTTAACACAGCTTCCAGCTTGGTACTGTTGGGAGGTGATGGAGTCTTTAATGGTGTGACCTAGTGGAAAGTCTTCTGATTATTAGGAGTGTGCCTTTGAAGGAGAGACTGGGTTCCTGGGTCCCTAACCTCTACTTTCCCTTCACCTCATGTAAGGAGCAGCTTTGGTTCATCACAAGCTCCTTACCGTGATGAACTTGCCTTGCTTCAGTCCCAAAGCAATGTGGCCAATTCATCATGGAATTACAAAATTCCCAAAATTGTGAGAGGAAGTTGGAGGAAAGATGGGATGAGGACTGTGAGGGACGGAAATAGTGCAAAGGCAATACTCATGTATAAAATTTAAAATAGAATAAAGACATAATGGAAGAGATGAAGTCAGGAGGATGGGTAATAAGGTGGGGAGGGGTCTGATGGTTATCGAAATACATTATGTGAAATTATTAAATCAATAAAAATATTTAAAAATCATCCAGAATGTTGCTATGGTTTGAAAGATTTTATCTCTCTAAAAAGTTGTATGTGAGTTTTTACCATTTTTCTTGGGGAGTCAGGTCTTATAGAGCCATGAAGAGACAGAAGCAGAACTTCTTTTCTTTCTCATAAGGCAAGGTTTTAATATGTAGTCCAGACTGGCCTCAGACTACATTTTCCTACCTCGGCTTCCCGAATGCTGGAGTTACCGGTGTGAACCACACCACACCCAGTTCTCCTTAGCCTTTATGTCTTTTCCTACTTGCCTAACTTCCCTGAGCACAAGGGATTTTTTTCCTCTTGTAGAATGGGAAGTTTGAGTGAATGAAATAGCCAGTTCTCATTACACATTTCTCTAGTCTTTTCAGTAGTAGTATAATGTGGTAGTTAAGTGAAATAGTTAAGAATTGAGCCTGAAGACACAATACTTGGTACATAGTCTGGCCTGTATCACATGCCAGTTTTGTGACCTTCTGTCAGTTACTTATTTTCTCTGTGTCTCAGTCTCATTTTTGGTTCAATGGAGATAATTTAAATACATACTCTGGTGCTCAGTGAACGGATGCACAATAAACACTTGTTGAATTAAATTTAATTTCACTCTATTATAATAAAATGAGAAAATGTATGTAAATTACACAGAACAATGACCAACACCTGGTAAGAATGTGCGTAGCCTTTATTATAACACTTTTCCTTTTTGTGGTGCTGTTCTCCCAGGGCTCCAGGTTTGAAACTCTAAAGCTAGGAATAAACAGCTGTGATGAGGACCGGTATACAAGTGATTAAGGGGACAGGGTAATGCAAACACGAGGCAGTGAGAGGACATTTGATGCTTCAAAAAAAAAAAAAAATGAACTCCTCAACTACCAGGAATTGTTATGCAGATTTTCCAATTCAGGACTTTTCTCGCCTCAAGGCTTCTTGTATCCCAATTATGCAGCAGTCTTCTAGAATACCATGCTGTTTTCTTACTCAAACCATGCTTTCATCACCTACAGAATAAAGCCTAGGACTCTGGAGTGGGCCCACTGAGTCCCTGTCTCCCTCTCTCTCATATCTTTTTGTTAAGTCCAAATTGCCACACATCATACTTTTCTATCATTAGGATTTGCCTATTTTTTTTCTAGTTCTTTCACCTTGAAAACCTTCCTTCTTCTTCTATTAGGGCACTCATAGGGGTGCAAACAGAGGCTGAAGTTCTTTTAGCCTCTTGTGCATCTTGTGCATCTGGTCCTACACTGCCCAGCAGAGGCTTCTTTTCCACAGGTTGCAGTTTCTGGTGAGGACTGCAAAGTTTCAGCTATCTTTCTTCAACAGTGAATTAAATGTTTCAATAGAGAAAGCATAGGATGGCACTCAGAGAAGACACAGGAAGGGACTTTTGCCAAGTCTTGGACAGTCTTGGAGCCTCTCGGAGGACATCTAGCTATGATCTGAAGGAATATGGTAAGTGATATAAGAAGGTGGTGGGGAAACAAGAGCATAGAAGGAATCCAATGGAGTGTGGTATGGAAGGATAAGGACATGAGACTGGACTGGAAGCTTCAGAGCTGAGACTGAAGAGGTAAGGAGGAGTTAGGGAAGGAAGGGTTGGGAAAGACTTGCAGAGGGTTTTCACTGTGGCCAAAGAACATCTGAGATGAATTCAAGCAATGGAGTGACCTGAGTAGATTTGTGCTTTATGAATATATGATGAAGACATGCTTTATGTGATAGCTATGGTGCAGGGTGATGGATGAATAGTTTGGAGCTTGGAGTTGTGGTGGAAGGTGGCGGGAAGCAGAGTGACTAGGGAGAAGGTTGCTGCAAGAGTCCAAATGAAAGATGATGGGGCCTGACCTTCAGCAGTGCCATTGGAGAAGGTGAGAGATGGGTATTTCCAGACAGCTTGGGGAAGCTGAGTCCACAAGATAAACCAGTGGAGGTAAAAATGAAGTCATTGCATTGGATTATAAGGTGGATAGAGGTTACATCCTTTATTCCTGGGATGGGAACTCGAGGAGGAATGTTTCAGTAGCCTGTTGAATGACACATTTATTTTGGATGTGTTGAGTTGGGGATCCCTTCAGAATTGCCACATGGAGAAAGCTAGCCTGCACATAGATATGGAAGGGGATCTATAGGGTAGGAAGGTGATATACACTTGAGAATTCATAAATTTGTGAATTTCTGTATGTTTGTATCTCTCATATCAAGGTTAGGAAAAGCAATCTCCTGTTATGTAACACACACGGGAAGCATGGTGGCCGGGGCTGGAGCAGCAAGCCGAGGAAGCACAGGAAGGAGAGAGAGAGAGAGAGAGACTGGAGACAGCAAGGCTTGTTAAACTCACTAAGCTTACCCCTAATGATGTACTTCCTCCAGCACGGCCACACCTTCTAAGACCTCCAAGAACAGTGCCACCAACTGCAGACAAAATATCTTAACACTTAAAGCCCATGGGGGACATTCTCATTCAAACCACCACATTCCACTCCCTGGCCCCCACAGGCTTATGACCATATCAAATGCAAAATGCATTTAGTTCAACCTTAAAAGTCCCATAGTCTTTACCAGTCTCAATTCTCTTCAAAAGTCTACAGTCCAAAGTCTCTTCTGAGACCCAGGCTAATCTCTTAACTGTTAGCTCCTGTGAAATCAAAAGGTAAATTACATACTCCCAACATACAGTGGAACCGAATACACATTCCCATTCCAAAAGGGAGAAATAGAGGCATACTGAGGAAATACTGGACCAAAACAAGACCGAAAACCAGCAGGGCAAACACCAAGTCCAGTAGCTCCATGTGTGACTTATGGGAATTTACTTCCAAAGGGCCTAGGTGGCTCAGCTCTTCCAGGATTGCATGAAACATGGATATCTTCCTTAGGCTGGTACACTCCCTGTATGCAGTTCTCCTTGGGAAATACCTCACAGCTCTGGCACCTCCAATGTCTTCATGGGGTCTCCATTGCCAACCAGGCTTCACATTCACAGCTTCACGCAATGGCCTATCAGGGCCTTCTTTATTCAGGGATGCCCCTGCTGCACTCTGCCTGGCCTCTGTGGCTCTCTGAAACTGTGGAGGAAGAACTGATGACCCCTTCACTCTTGCAAACTTCATGCCTCTAAATCCAGCACCATGTGAATTAAACTGCCAAGTTTGACTGCAAGTTTGGGATGGACCCTGGCCTATTTCAACCACATTTGGAACTTTTCTCTGTCCTGAACTTGTCGGATCAGAAAACCCTTTCAGTATTTTCCTTTCAAAAGGAAAGGAAGGATTAGCTGGGTGTGATCTTGCCCTGAAGGTACTGTTTCTGTTGTTTACTTGTAAATCTCGAGGCCCCTCCTTAATCACTTTAATCTCACTTTTTCCATTGTTTACTTGTAAATTGCTAGGCCTCTCCTTAATCACTTTAATCTCCTTATCAAAAGCAACCTCTCCTTCACATGTCTTGGCCCCACCTTTAATCTTCCTAGTGGGGTTTTCAGATCCAAACTGTACATTCTGCATTTCTTTCTGCCCCATCTGCTCTTCTTCACTATAGATCTGTACAATATTCACCATTAATAGCCATGCCACCATTTCTACATTAGGCTGTCTTGAAATATCCTCTGCCAAAGACATTAGTCCATTGCTTTTCAACTTAGCATCAGGCAAGCATTTGGACTGTGGGCAAACTGCTGCCAGACTCTTTATCAAAATATCCCAGTTGCTGCCCAAGTCTTTATTTTCCTCTGGAACTACATTTTTTGCAGCAATGCTTTCTTCCAGGCTTCTACTAGAATGGCCCATTAAGCTCTGCTTACAGTAGTCAACAGCTTTTCTAGCCCAAAGTTCCAAAGTCTTCCACATTTCTCCAAACATCCACATGGTCAGGTTCTTCACAGCCAACAGCCCACTCTCTGGTACCAAATAACTGTATTAGTCACTTTTCTGTTGCTGTGATAAAACCACCATGAACAAGGGAACTTATAAAAGGAAGAGTTTATTTGAGCTTACGATTGATGGTTCCAGGGAATCAGAGTCCATTGTGGCGGGAAGCATGGTGGCTGGGGCTGGAGCAGCAAGCCAATGGTCA
Organism: Rhizomys pruinosus; assembly: GCA_009823505.1. Classification (NCBI taxonomy): domain Eukaryota; kingdom Metazoa; phylum Chordata; class Mammalia; order Rodentia; family Spalacidae; genus Rhizomys; species Rhizomys pruinosus. Next base: position 303,979 of record VZQC01008518.1, on the reverse strand, counting down.
CATCTCTCAATGAGCACAGGAAGGAGAGAGAGAGAGAGAGAGAGAGAGAGAGAGAGAGAGAGAGAGAGAGACTGGAGACAGCAAGGCTTGTTAAACTCACTAAGCCTGCCCCCAATGACGTACTTCCTTCAGTACAGCCACACCTTCTAAGGCCTCCAAGAACAGTGCCACCAACTGTGGACAAAATGTCTGAACACTTAAAGCCCATGGGGGACACTCATTCAAACCACCACAAGCTCCAACATGCTGATCTTAGCAAGGCTTCCCCAGTTGTTCCTCTGGATGCTGTAAGCATCTGGTTTGAGGATGTTATCTATCTGCTGCTCTACTTTTATTTTACTTTTGCTTACTCTCTCCATTGGTCTACTCCAGTAATTCCTGCTGGATGCCTCGGTGGCTAATTTGATGATGCTGTCTATCTGACAATCACTTGTTTTTATCATTCTCCAAACAACTATCTTGTATTAACCATATGAAGTAGGCATTATTACTACTCCCTATTAATATGTAAAGAGATTCAGAGATTCATTAGAATGCTAAAGTCACAACATATTCAAAACCAGGTAGAATATTTCTAGAGGAAAGGAATGGCAGCAGGGCCATATACCATAGGTGAGTAAAGTCAAATAGGATTGAAATAGCCTCACTGAATTTTTCAAGTAAAAAGATCGACCTTGTTGGGGGGCATTTCATGAAAGGGTGCAGTAGAAGCCAAGGTATGGTGTGTTAACAAGTGACTAGGAAGCAGGAAATGGAGTTCTGTCTACAGACTACTCTTCTGAGATTTACCAACATGCTACAGGATAAAGAGAAATCTAGAAGGCTATGGTGATCTCCAAATGAATTTTCAAAGCATAATAAATGATGAAGATGGGGCTAAGGGGGTAGTCAATGAAGTGGGCTGTCTCTGGAGGCACAAGTGAACACTATCCCTTAGAATGGTGGATGGTTGGGGACCAAAGTTGCTTCCTAGTTACTTAGAAGGAGCAGAGTAAAGAGATTAAAAAGGCAAGAATCTAAGAATTGGCAGTGTGACAAGTTCTCTGAGTCATCTCTGAGAGCAGGAGGTGAGAGAGTGACAAGTTTGGTGTGAAGAGCGAGGAGAAGCATAGAGAAAGCGACTGCAGAGAACTGGAGACACTGCTGGGTAGGGTCAGACAGGAGGATTAGGCTGCATTGAAAGGGTAGACTTAGGAGGCCTCGAGTATACTGTGCATCAGTCTTGGTAGATAGTGATTCTCTTATGAGATGCTCAGCAGCTGTAAGTATGGAAAGACTCAGCATTGAGTCTTTGCTAAGCAGGTATAACCGAAGAACTAATCCTTAGGAGCTGAGGATCTTGACACAGTGTGTACATCCAGGGTATTGTGGAATGCAGCATTGCTGTAGACAGTGGTTCTCAACTTTGACATATATTGAAATTACATGGGGGAGTGTTAAAAAAGAAGTTCTTGACCGTGTCTCTTCTCCAGGAATTATGATCTACTTGGTCTGTGCTGTGGGCTAGACTTTAGGCCATTTCTATGAAAACTATTGTTCTCTCAATTTCCTATGCATAAATCAAGTTCAGAATCTGTGCCAACCAGGATGCATTCATAAACTGTAGAATCCTACTGTCTTAATACAACAGAAGTTTATTTTCTGCTTATATAATGTCTGCTGCAGCTGCAGGTGTTCCTTCTGGACAGCTGTTCTTGCATTGCTTGGATTCCTGTCACAGAGACACAGGAAGAGCATGGGGAATGGAGTCCTGACTCTAATATGCCTTTATCTGGAAGCAACACACTATCAGCTCCATTCATATTTTAGTGATCAGCACTAGTTGAATGAATGCACTAATTTCAAGGAGTAAGAAAAGGCAGCTGAATATCCATGAGCCTTAGAGATGACCATCACGTTGAGTTTCTAACGCATATGACTGAAGGTTTATGCACTTACCTTCACACAGTGCTCATTACCTACTTATCTAGATTAGGCTAACTGAGGTAGGAAGACTCACTCTGAATGAGGAAGGCTGAGGTTCTGGACTAAGTAAAAAGGGGAAAGTGAGCTGGGCACCGGCATTCATCTCTCTCTCTTGACTGTGGATGTAATGTGACTAGCTACTTTCCACAACTTCTCTACCATGTTGTGTAGTGGTGCAATGGTACATCACGGTAATCGCTGAATAGAGACAGCATCCATTTAACCTAAGAACAGGAGCCTGAGCTGTTCTGATAACATGTTCTTTTTGAACTGGGTTCCCAAACAAAAGCCTTCTTCTATCTTTATTGAAGCTGTTCATCCAGCATGAAATGGGGAAGTAAGTAATAGAGAAGGGTTTTGCCCTTTCTGAACTCTAGGGACCTAGAAGAACACACACAAGTATAAAAAGATGCTACCAATTTAATGCCACCTATTGTTTGCAACAGAAATGGGATATTTCTCATTGACTCTGACAAATAATTTACTGCTTGCAGTGCTTTTGATGTCACAATATTCTGGGTCAAGGGCAAGAAAAGGTCATGAGGGATTAAAGCTGTATGATTAGGTTACAAGAGGAGCCCAGGGCCTAGTAAGCATGTTTTACATTATAAGTAAGCTGAGATAGTGTTAAATAATCTCATAGCATAAGATTAACTTTTGGGTTACAAGATTAGGTAAAAGTCATTTGTCAAGAAGTCATTCCTACAAAACAAGAAGCATGTCCACTCCCACTATGATAGACTCTAACCATGTACAATGGACCTCTAACCATGAACCCAAATCAACTCTTCACCCTCAAGCTGCTTTTGTCAGGGTATTTTTATCACAAACATGAGAAATACATATGGCATGCACTTTAATGGTTATCAAATAAGAACTCATTTTATCTTCAAAAAAGTCCTATGTTTAATGTATTTAATGTATTTCTATGCCTACTTTTTTTCAGAAGGGGGAACCGAAGTTAAATGCCTTGTCTGAGACAGTATAAACAGCAAAAGTGAGACTGAATTCCAGGCTGTCAGGAAGTGGCATGCAAGCACTATACTGCCTATCTACACTATATTGCCTATCTACACTATATTGCCTATCTAGATTGTTCTCTGCTGACTTAGATCCTGGGTGGATGTGGTTGGGTTGGTGGGGAGTGGAGAAGTTTGAGGTATAGGTGTAAGTGGGGGACTTTGTGTATGTAATGGAATCAAGCAATGCTTGTATCTTTCACTGTTGGCTAGAAGGAACATGGAACAAGGCTTGAGGTGTGGAGGAATTGGAAAGGATTGATATTATTGCTCTGAGACAAACTGTCACATAAATTGTATTTGAAAACCCTAAAAGGAGGAGTGTTTGAAAAAAATAATCCTTTAGGGATCCAGGAGTAATTGTAAACCATCACTTCCTAATAAATGACTTTTCTAAGGCTTTCCTTTTCTACTGGCTCCTGCTAAACTGGAACACACCTGCCAGCTCGTTCTGCTGACTCTGGAGTCAGCAGACACTTCTAGGGACGGAACTCTTGGTTCTCACAGTCATCTTTCTAATTACGATGTCTCAAGATGTAGGACAAAAAGCTCAAGTGGTTCTGCTTTGAAATGGAGCCTTTGTAATAAAACAAATAAAACCCCTGTGTGACACTGAAGCTTTAAAGTTCTTGTCTCTTTCACCTGTTTAATCCTGTAGTTTGGTCACAACATACGGAGTCTGCAGAACCCTTGAAAATGCTGCATCGGCAACTCACTGCAATCTGCCTGCATGCTCCTGAGGGCCAGGCAGTCCATAAGGTGCTGCTGCCCCCCTTGCTACTATGTTTTTCTTCACTGTGGTTTGAGTGCAAGCGGCTGCAGGCTGATGCTAGGCCTTTCTCTTTCCTCCCTGGCTGCAGAAGCCGTGACTGATGGTAGTAGAGAGGGCGGGATGTTGTTGACTATGGCCACACTAATCCAAGACCAGACTATTATGCACATGAAGCTCTGGCTATAGGGTCAGGAGATCTAATTGTGTTCTCTGCACAGAGTACTCTAAAACACAGGGTCATCTTGACTAAGACACTCAGTTTTCTAGGTACTACTTCTTGCTTCTATAAAACGAAAATTTAAACCTGAAGATTAAGAAAAGTGTCTAATTATTTGACATTTTATAACTCCCAGTTGTACAGTCGTTGAGATAACCCAAAAGTTATAATGCTCTGCAGTGATTAAGGACAAAGAAGAAAGGGTACATGTCATTTTAATTAAATCCGTGGATGAAAATAAACGGGGACATTCTACAGTGATTGTGTGACTGTGTCTTAATGGAGTCCAAAAGAGTTTCCTCTTTGGGAAGTGTGAGTTAATACACCCACAGAGAAATGATTAGGAACGAGGTTATTTATACTAGATGGGAAATGCTGGGAAGCTGAGATTTTAAATCAATACCCAGAGGCGAGATGTGGGCAGCTGAGGATGTGTAAGAGAACATAGAGGTTTGAAATATCCCCTGTCAATGTTGATGATAGAATCACCATATCATTTTAGAATAGCAAGCTATGAAATATGTATGTACACATTTCCAAACAATAGGGCTGTGGTTTCATGACCCCAGCCAAGGAACGGATAAACAATCTTTTGAACACAGATCATGTAAGAAAGAGGAGACAGTGACACTGAAGAGTATGTTTAAGACTAGGGTGGTAGTGCTGAATCTGAGCCCCCTCCCATCAGAGTCCACTCTATCAGCTGCAGGGAGAGAGCCGTACCTCCAGGGATGCCTCCTTGATTTCTGCCAGTAAGCTAACCATATAGCTCTAGTCTGTGCCAGAGTTCCTCGTTATTTAACTAAAGGACAGCCTAACATATTTAAGGGACATTCTATTTGTAGAGGGATAAGCTTGCCTCAGCAGCAGGGCTTCAGATAGAAAGTTAGAATAAACTAGTGTTATTCAACCGCGTGTCTTGATTTTTTTTTCCCCAGGAGGACCCTTAGTCGAACTAACTGTGGATTTACTCAGCTGGTCAAGATCTGGGTGGACAGCTGGAAATTTCAGAGGATTCTAGTTGTACACCACAGGGAAGGGGTGGGGGTAAGGTTGGGAGGGAGGGAGGGAGGAAGGAAGGAAGGGGGAGAGAGAGAGAGAGAGAGAGAGAGAGAGAGAGAGAGAGAGGAGTGCGGGAGAACGGAGGAAAGGAAGGGAGGAGAGAGAGAGAAGAGAGAGAGAGAGAGAGAGAGAGAGAGAGAGAGAGACTGAGACATTGAGACTTCAGCCAAGAGTTTCCGTTTCAGGAAACCTTGACAGTAGTATTATCTCTTGTGGTTACCTTGCCCTGGCATATCCTGACGCCCCCCCCCCCCAAAAGAACACACCCACCCAACTAACCTTCTGCTCCTCAAAGCTTCAACTGCCCCCCCCCTCCGCCCTCCATCTTTCACTGAACCCCTGCTGCAGAACCCCTATGTCTCCTGATGTTTCCCATCTCCACAGGCCAGGGTGGAGCCCCCTGAAGGGAAATCTTGGCTCAGCGGGTCTCAGCTTGAACTTGTATCAAGTGTATCATATTTAGTCAGAAGGCTTATTCCTCAGAGTCCTTAACCTTATCCCTTAGAGGTAAAGCCCCCCTCAAATTTTCATCTTACGAAGTTCTTAGGGGTGCTGATGCTGCAACTCAGGGCCCATTTGAGATCCAACGCCTTTGATAAAAGGAGCTTGGGCTCCCGTTTTGTTTCTTTCCATCCCTTCCCGCCCCATTTGTACAATCTCCCAGTCTCTGTGTCTGCTCTCCTTCGGCGCCCTCCCCCCCCCCCCCGCTTTTGGCTTTTGGACTGCTTCTAAGGATCCCAGTCCTGTCCAGGTTCTGCAAGCGCAGGGGTGGGTCGCCCGCCCCAGCCTAGCGCAGCTTCATTCTCACAGTTTGCATCCTCCTTCCACGCAAACTCGGACGGATGCACTTGTCTGAATTACTCACTCTCCGCCAGGACTCCTAGCTTCAAGTGAACCCTTCTCTGCAAGTTTGTGACAGTACCCGGCTCTCTGTTCTCCTCCAGAGCTCAGCAGCCGCCCCGAAGGTGTCCCCGCGCGTCAGATCCAGCCTGGGGTGCAGAGCTATTCAGGGCGCCAGGTCTGCACTCCTACCCATCTGGCTCCAGTTCCGGGTGTGGGGGTGTGGGGTAGCGCCGGAGCCCGGAGGGGGGCAGTAGCAGCGTCAGGTGGCTGCTCTGCGTTCCCAGCGCCACCCAGTCACTTCCTAGTCGGCGCTCAGCCGAGGCTGGAGCCGGAGCCCTCGGTCGTCTCTGCCCCAGCACCCGCGTCCGCCTGCTGCAGGGACTTCGGGACGGCGGCCGGAGAGGCGGCGATGTGACCCCTCGATTGCCCATTGCCTTGGCTGGCGCCCATCTCTCCAAACCACAGCCCGCGTCGGCCAGCGAGCACTTGCCTGGATCTCCGGGGAGAAAGGAGCGGCCGCCCGACGCACGCACCGGGCAGAAGTTGGGCTGCCCAGGGCAGCTGGGGTCCAGCTGAGTGAGAGGGGTGGGCTGGGAGACCCAGACAGCCGACTTAAGGAAGGAGTCTCGGTCTGGGCGAGGGGGCGGGAGAGGGAGCTGGAGTTGGTTCTCTCTCTCCTCTGCCTCCCGAGAGCGGGGCAGTGGGAGAAATGCTGAGCCGGCGCCCGGGCGCCCGCCGCCGCGACAGCAGCCTCAGCAGCAGCCTGAGCATCAGCACCGGCGGGACAGCGACAGCGGGGGCGGCGCAGGCGCACTGTGCCCGGCGGAGCCTGCAGTTCCCCAGCCCCGTGTGCGGCACCGCCACAGTCTGGGCAGCGGCGGCCGGGGGAGCGCTACTACCATGAACTGCCTGGTCCTCCTCCCCAGAGCTGCTCATCCCGGTCGGGCTGGAGACACAGTCAGGGGACCCCGCCGCCGCCGCCGCGCCCCTTCTTCTTTCGGCTTGATCTCCACCACCTTTTCCTCCTCTTCTTCCACCTTCTCTTCCTGCTTCCCCCCCTCCCCCGCCGCGGATCCTGGCCGCTGCTCTCCAGACCCAGGATGCCGGGGGGCAAGAGAGGGCTGGTGGCACCGCAGAACACGTTTTTGGAGAACATCGTCAGGCGCTCCAGTGGTAAGGAGAGTTGCAGTTCAGAACATTCCCCACCTCCATCCCGCCCACAGCGCACCCCCATCCTGCCCATCCCATCCACGTCCTGAGGGGGGAGGGGGCGCGGGCAGCCTTACCTGGTGGCTTAGAGTGGGTGGGCGGGGGCGCAGGAAGGAGCAGTGGAGGGAAGTTTGTTGCATCTACTTCCTAGGAGATGTAAGCCCCTCTCACCTGTCCAGACCCCAGAGCGGGAGCTCTAGGGAGCTGGTGGGTAGAGCAGATTCCTCAGAGAATAGGTTTGAATTTCCCTGTCGTGGTGAACCATTCCTCTTTATCTTTGCCCACACCTCTTCCCAAATAGGCTGTAGGCACTGACCAAATTCCTGAAGTCGTTTTTTAGTAGAAAGGTTGTTTTTTAAGTTGGGAATGACTGCGAAAGTGGCTACTTAGTCAAATTTGAGTCTCTGGGAGGCTTTTGGTCCTAATGGGCCCATTCTAGAGTGCCCTGGGTTAGGGTGAGTAGTCAGAGTTGAATTTAAAAAAAGTGTCAGTGCTTGAAAAATTGGAAGGCAATTAACCAGGATCCAATCTGTGTTTAAAGTTTCGTCTTTTTATTTTCCTCATTGTGTATTGGTTTATGGGATGTAATTCATCTGACTTAAGTAGAAGTGTAGAAATAAAGCCAGTTTCTGTGCTCTTAATGCACTTTTTTTTGGGGGGGGAACCCCTGAACAATGTCATTTTACCTTGCTACGGATAAATTAAGGTTTTCCTGCTCTGAATTATCTTTAAAATACCATCCACTTATGCATTCATGTGTGTCCTGCAGTAGATTCTGGATGGGAATGATTACATAGTTTACATTTACAACTTTTTATCTTATTGAATTCTGCATCTCTTAGTTTTAAAAAAATTATTTTATATAATTTTTTAACTTTGTAAGCAAAGTATATGGAGTAGCCTTTCAGGCTGTTCCTTTTGAGGCCTGCTATTTTATTTGGAGATCCCATCATCCAGAACTATGAGAAGGATAATTCTGCATACAGAGTTGAGCATAAAAGCAGTGGAAATACTCCATGTAGCTCAGTAAATTTTGGTTTAGTCACTCTTTCCTCAAAACTATATTTATTTGGGGGGGGTGAGGCTTATGCAGCAGATATGGATATGCAGGTGTGGATCTTTCAGATAAAAATGTGGTTAAGACACTTCCATGTTTCAAGAAACTACTACCAAGAAATGGGCATACAGAAATGATGAGAAATATCAGAGTGATAGTGTCTCCCAGGTGGGAGGTCCAAGCACACTGGTTTTTAGACCAGCATCTAAGATTAACATCTTGATAACCAGGCTTGCAAATACTTTCTCTGATTTGGGGCTATGTGTATTTAAGAGTTCCAAAGTGTTTTTCCCTAAATGTTTGATTTCGAATTTGGTTTTGAGGTTTATGACTGTTTCTTCCACTTTGGTCTAAGCATGATTCTGTGCCAGTCAAGAGCAGCAGTGGTATGTTTGGATGAACAAAATAGCTAATAGGGCTTGGCTTTGTGATCATTTTAATCCTTGTAACATTTTTAGCCATCCCAGGGTGAGCTCATGTGTACTTTCAGTTTTATGATATTATAAGAATTCATTAATTCTTATATTAATACATTCCCCCTGTTATTAATACCACATGTAGATTGAGAATAGAAGAGATATCACTTAAAACAACCAATTGTTGAGGAGAGGAATGGAAAGCTTATTGGACCCAGCTCTTTGCTATGTTAGTTTTCTTCCAGATTTCTCATCTTCTTGAGTTGTTTCAGTGTTATACAATTTGGTTTCAGAGAGGACTTTGCAGAGAAGGCCTTAAGAACACAAGCTCTGGCCTCTCTGCTGTTCTCTTTGTTGAAGAGGGAGAGATAGGATCCCTGTACTGAAGTGTATCAGAGTAGTATCTTTAGTGGAACTTGATCCTCGGGTTGGAATTATGAGGCTGTTTTGGAGGCCTGGTTTATTTCAGTTGTGGGATGAAAAGACCTACCCTATGTGGCTCAAGACTGTCTGGTCTAGTTGCCTCCATTTTACGTCTACCACCCAAATTATGGATATTTTAGTTTTTTTACACTCTGGGCTCAGAATTAATTTATTGATTTAGTGCTTCTTTCTGTGGATAACATCAAGTATGAGTGAAAATTTGTTGGGCTTGACATTTAAAAATTTCACCTTTCATTGCGTATGGTTGACTTCATGCTCAGAACCCTGAAATTTTGCTACCACATTAGATATTTGAGGAACAAGCCTGTCTCTGTGTGATAAGTACTAAGAAGTACCAGAATTGGGAACTGTAGTATGAACTTGTTCTCTCCATCCATGTGGGAGTTTTCCCCAGTTGTCATATCTGCTCAATTTGACAGAAATTTAAAAAAATTCATCAAAAGAGATTGTTTAATTAAGATTAGCAGAGACAATTCCCTTCAGGATTCTCAACGCTGGATCAAGCTTGCACACTGAAGATTTTATTATTAACGAACTTAACAACATTGGAGATGAAGTGTTGTCAGAACCTGAGTGGGGAAAGAGAGTCAGGGAAGCAGCATTGCTTGTTACTTTAAGAATTGAGGATCTAGGGTCTGGCATTTTATACTGACCTGGACCTCAGGAAAAGATTTCCCTTCTCGTCCAACAGCATTCTTTCATGAAAAGATCAGCCCTCATTTTGGGAGACAGATAAACAGAATACATAGAGAGAGGCAGTGAGGACATCAAAGCCTACAGATAGAGAGATGGGCAGGCATGCACCCAGACACAAACAAAGACAGGCACAGGGGAGGCTTTCTCTCATATTCACAAAGAGCAATGGACAGAAAGCCAGAAAGGTACACACAGACACATACAGAGAGAGAGAGAGAGAGAGAGAGAGAGAGAGAGAGAGAGAGAGAGAGAAAGATATACCATATACCACACATTTGGTTTTGTCCATGAATACCTAGAGAGTCCAGTCAGTTAGGAATCCATCAAACAACTTTTGGATAATGCAGAAAAAGAATGATCAAGAAGTATGGGGTATTTCAGTAAAGCTTTTTAAAGCTGAGGATTTTCTAACCAAATTCCAAAATCCTCAGCTGCAATTTCCAGAGTAACAGTGCTTTTTCCATGCCCTGGAGTAGTAACAGTAGCCTCTTTGCTGTTGTTTTACACCCTGGGGAATTAAAAAAAAATTTTTCCCTTTATTTAGTTGACTCTGCTATGGGCAAGCATTGCACGTTATTACCGATGACTCGAAGTCTATAAAATACAATAATGTGAGCCATCATGTAAGATGGATGTGTACACATTTTTGTGACCAAATCTCAAAATAAGAGAATCAAGGATTTCCTCTCTTTAGTTTTAAGATTAAAGACTTAATGAAACAGTAAAAAAAAATTAAAATGCTTCTTAACATGTAAATACAGAGAACACATTTTTTCTTCCAAGAATTTGTGAAGATTAGACGTATAAAGGGAACAGAGGTGTGTAGATAAGCATTAAAAATAGGTTTTTGCTTTTGATTAACATATGGTATATTCCATATTTATAGGGTATGGTGTGACATTTCAATGCCTGTGTACAATGTATGGTGATCAGATCAAGAAAAATGGCATATTTATCATTTAAAAACATATAGTACTAATGGCTAATCTGAAATATTAGATCATTGGCCACAGTTAACTTTATATATTTGATTATTTAGGTCAAAATAAGTTATCAAGAAGGGAGGGGTCAAGAACTATGTGCAAGTTCATTATATCTGAGCAACACCACTGTAGAAAGCTTCTGCTTCAAGTGCCTATGGACTAAATCTGTGTTTAGAATCATCTGGATTTCCTTCATTATTTATATCCTCATTGCTTATGCAAACTCTTTGTCAATATAAATTGGGCTGTAGGGAGAAGTGGAATTACATATAGATGTTAAATACCTATTTTTTAGGGCCTTTAGCTTAAGTGGAGTATTAGTTTCAAAAGACAAAAAATTTTCAAAACCCTTGATGTGGTATCCTCCTGGAAAGCATATTTCATTTATGTGTTTTCTCTTATTCCTTAGTGACTGTCAGAAGTGATTAGTTTGAGTGACAGTAAACTAGGTTGCCATTCTGATAACCTGCAAATACAAATTTATATCTTCATTTGAAGTATTGTCCATTAAATTAGAGCCCTGTTGAGAATTAGACATTCTTCACTTTTATGAAAAACTCGTAAGTGTCTTCTTTTTTCTCTTTGGAGAAAAAGGACTCAAAAAAGAGGAAAAGAGAAGAGAGTCTTTTAGGAATGACTCATCTTTTAGGACCTTGATAGCTTCTGTTTTTCATTTTTCTAGAGGGTGGCTTTGCATAGGCTCTTCGTTTACTCAGTCATCTCTTCCTTGTAAAAAACATCCACATTATTTTCATGTTGTAACTGATATTTATATAAACAGATGCATTAAAAGAAACCCTTATGGGAGGAGACAGAGAGCCAAGCGACTTGATATGGAAACAGGAAAAAAAAACAGTAGCTTTTAATTACTGTCCAATTTCTTTTCTTTTTCATTTTTTTATTACTGTCCAATTTCAAAGAAATGGTAGAAAGCAAATGGGTTTCTGTGTTGTTTTAAAGTTGTTGATCTTTCTTCTCTTGAATGATTTTCTGCAACATCTAAGACTCCATTCAGGAAATATTGATAAAACCACATAGTGTTTTTGAAGCATTGGTTTACCCAGGTCTTATAATGTACCACTTTGATGTTTAAAGTATCAAAGAGGTTGAAATTATACTGACCGCTTCCTAAATTATATTGATGAATAAGCCGGAGTATCGTCTCACTTCTGAGCCTGCACTGTATTACATAATGAGTGCTGTGCACTGCTGGCCATGGGCTGTTCACCTCGCACACTTTTGCCTTCGCTAGTGTCTATCTTTTGCTTGATTCCAGAAGTAGACTGTGTAAGAAATCCATTTACTTAACCAGCTTTAGTCTATCTCTTGAAAAAAAACACACGACGCCACTATTGTTTTTTTTAAAGGTTTATTTTTTTATTATTATTTATTTCTGTATGTGTATGAATGTACTGTCTGCATGCAAGTTTGTGCACCCGTGTCGTGCAATGCCGCGGAGGTCAGAAGAGGGTCTCAGATTCCCCTGGAGCTGGAGTTCTCCTGGAACCGGAGTTTCAGACGGTTCTCGGCCGCCATGTGGGTGCTGGGGATCGAACCCGGGTCCTCTGCAAGAGCGGTCGGCGCTCTTAACCGCTAGGCCATCTCTCCAGCCCCCAGACGCCACTATTGTTTAATGGAAGGTTGTAGTAATGATTTCCACACAGGGGCTTCTGAACTTAGTCAGTATTTACCTTCTACTCTCACTGTGATGCCAGCTTGGAGGAACAGTACCACAGTGAACCTAGGCCGAGACTGTATGGTCATCAAACTTCTATGGGTGTTATTTACCACAAGAGGTCACTGTAGGTTCTGTCAGGAGTATATTTCCTTTTCTCTCTCCTCCCCTCCACCCACTCAGTTCTGACTGGGGGGTAGGGAGGTCTATGTAGTGAGTATCTGCAATTGGAACAAAGGATCTAAAGCATAAGACATACAAGAAAGTTCAGTGAGATGAAGTTCTTATTTCTTTTAATTACTAAGTTATTTTAAGTGGTAATGATCATTTTATGACTAAACTAAAATGTTAATAAAACAGTTAAAATTAGCTTGTGATATTAGCTAATCACATATCATTGATAATATTAATAATACGATATTCATAAAATATGTTTTAGACTAATTGAATGTTTACTTCATCAAACAAAACTTTTTTGTAATACAAGATTTATTGTCATTGCAATATATATGAAATATAAGGATTGAAGAAAATGACATGCATATATACTTATTACTAGGGAGATAGGCATGTATTTCCTATTTCAACATAATTTTTCCTCTATCAGTTGTCTTTGTATAATATAAAATGTAATATTATACATTAGATTATTATATTAGATTTTACATATATATATATTAGAGAGTCAGTTCATAATAGCACTTCAATTTATGTAATTTCTTTTCGAGACAAGGTCTTCCTGTAGCCCCAGTTGTCCTAGAACTCACTATGTAGACCAGGCTGGCCTTGATTTCATAGAGATCCATGTACCTCTGTCTCCTGAATGCTGGGATTAAAGGCATGAACTACCATACCCAGCTAGGGATATATTATTTTGAGAGGGTCTGTTTTCTGTCCTTTGGCATGAACTACCATAGTTTAAGAAGCTAAGTCTTGAAAGATATTTGGTTAAATGAAGTCAGATATGATTCTTGTCTTAATAAATCAATGCTTTAGACATTATTTTAGCATTTGATTATGTGTGTATATTAGAACCTATTGAAGTGACATGTGTATACACTCTAGGTAATAGTTTTGTGATGTACTATGTTTTCACATGGAAAACCAAGAAAGCTAATGGGTAAATAGTATAGAAAGGATCAAAGGCTGGAAAGCTATTTGGACTTTTTACTAAGAGTAAATATCCTTTTGGGAGGTCTGATACAACCAGAGAAATGTAACTATTAAGTATGAAGTTCTGTGAGCTTTGAGAGATAAACAATATGAGATCTGAGCTCAGTGCAGAATCCTGGCAGTTTCTAGGCATGATGGCATGTAACTGGCAGGTCATGAACATTTTGGAATGTGAAGCAAATTCCTTGAGGATACATGTCCTTCTTTACAACACTCCCCTAGTCTCACAAGGCACCACAAAAGCAGCATGTGTTGGTTGAACAAGTGTTTCTTATTTTTGGCTCCTAAAAAACCCGAGTTCATAATGACTTTTCAAAAACAGTTCTGATTATGTCTACTAGTGAGTTGTGTAAGTAATTATGTAGTTGAAGATGTTTAGAAATCACACTGCGCAGGGCCTATCAGAGGTACATACTTATGAGAATGTGCTTGTCCCCCATTCCAACTTGATGTACGAATGAAATATTCTGTACAATTTCTGTTTTAATCTCCAAGGGTATAAAATACTGGATTATTTTATATAAGAAAAACTGCTTGGTTAGGAACTGTTGTATGAAATCTCAATAAAAAATTAAAAAAGGAAAAACTGCTTACCAATTTTATATTAAAATTAAAAAAAATTTTTGGTATTTTTTTGAGACAGGGTCTCCCTGTAGCCCCAGTTGGCCCAGAACTCACTATGTAGACCAGGCTGGCCTTGAATTTACAGAGATCCACCTGCTTCTGATTCCCGAGTGCTGGGATTAAAGACATGTGCTACCATGCTTGCCCGGCAAATTAAATTATTTTTAACAGCTTTGCAGTTAGGGGTTATTGATGGTGAACGTTATCTTTGAGAATCAATTCTTGCCTGCTTAAGGGAGTTTTACTGCTGGTCAAAGCAATTTACAGTACAGCAGGCCAGCCTCTGATTACCAAATGTAACTAAAAATTGATCAACCAACTTGTACTATGGGCAAAGGTTAACCTTTGTCCTGATTGTTTCGGTAAGTCTTTTCTGTCTATGTACTTTCTGTATGCGGGGATAAATTAAAGCACATCACCTTTATTTTTGTACATTTCATAACATTGTAAAGATAGTACAATTCTGCATTGGGGGTTAAATAATCTCAGAATAAGTTCCCTGAAAACAGTTACCTCTCTGCCTGACCTTCATGCCATTTATAGTTAATTATTCATCAATACAACCAAATCTTACTGAGTAGCTACTGGGTGCGAGGCAGTGACCCAGCGCAATATCAAGATGATGCTTCTCCCTTTTCTTCTGTGAGGTAAAGTGTACATGTGAGTTAAGAGGAGTCCACATTAGTGTCACTGTATGACTTCCTTACCTTACCTGTGTCTAGTGCCCTCACCTGTAAAGTCCAAGCAATAATGGTACCTACCGAATGTGGTGAGAGTGAGGATCAAATAAGTTAATGTGCACAAAGTGTAAGAATAATGCCCAGCACAGAGCAAATAGCTGGTTCTGTTAGTTATTAGTTATTTCAACTTTTGAATGCTCCATTTTTGGTTGATGCCTTTAATTTTGGCTCATCATTTCTTTCTGTATCTTTTTTTTTTTAAATTTATTTATTTCTGTATGTGTATGAATGTACTGTCTGCATGCAGGTTTGTGCACCCGTGTCGTGCAACGCCGCGGAGGTCAGAAGAGGGTATCGGATTCCCCTGGAACTGGAGTTCTCCTGGAATTGGAGTTTCAGACAGTTTTCAGCCGCCATGTGGGTGCTGGGGATCGAACCCGGGTCCTCTGTAAGAGCGGTCGGCGCTCTTAACCGTTAGGCCATCTCTCCAACCCCCTCTTTCTGTATCTTTACAACTCATAATTTCCAGCTTGTGAGCATTCTTCTTGTAAATTCAAAATCCTTTCCTTTGAAATTTTATGGGTTTTCAGGACTGATTGTATTCCCTCGCCCTCTCCACACACAGATTCATCTATCCCCATTTAACAACTTTATATATTCTCTCATTCTTTCTACTGGGCTCCATCTGTTTTTTTTCTCCTCTCCTCTCTCCTTTCTTGGCCTCCTACAGAATGGTTTTGGCCTAGGTTTCTCCTTCCTCTGTCTCTCCTTTGTACATCCTAACCTTACTTTTAAGAGCAAGGCGTGTCCTTGGTCAGGATTTGGTCTTTGTCTTCATGGTCTCTGCTCCGGTGTGGGCAGTGA
Source organism: Rhizomys pruinosus (assembly GCA_009823505.1). Classification (NCBI taxonomy): domain Eukaryota; kingdom Metazoa; phylum Chordata; class Mammalia; order Rodentia; family Spalacidae; genus Rhizomys; species Rhizomys pruinosus. The sequence goes on along the minus strand of VZQC01008518.1, from coordinate 288,280 downwards.
CCCCTGGAGTTTCTCTTCTTGTTCTTCTCCTGTATCATCTAAAACTCAGTGTGACCAGACCTAGATTTATTTGCTTCTGATCTCAAATAGATTTTTCTGTGACATTTTCTCATGTCTTTTTATATGTTTGTCTTTTAGTCTAGAAATCTTAGGCTTATCTTTGATTTTCCACTCAGTATAATATTAGTTTTATTTTCCAACTAGATTCTAAGGGGTAAAAATTTTGCCACCTATTTCTTTTATAGCTCCTAAGAGTACTGTGTGTAGAGTAACTGAATTCATGGCTTTCACTGTACAAACTCAGGTTGGGGCAAGAAACACACCCGCAACTAATGTCATGTGCATTCATTGTATATGAGAATAATGGACCAAAGGAAAAGGGCCTCATTAGTGTAATGCAAAAATAAAACTCCTCCAAGAGTAAGGAAGAAATCAGGAGCCACACTCGCTTACTCATCCCTAAAGCAACCTGTCTGTACTAGAGGAGCCCTCCGTGGGGTACCTGGTGATCTTCAGAACTCTTCAGTGCATATCCAAGGCTCTCAGCCTGGTGCCTCATCTGCAGTGATGTTGCAAGGCTCTCCAGGATTTTAAAACAGGTCTGACAGGGGCTGGGAGACTTCTGAGGTTACAAATGCCCCAGATATTTCTCTACCCTTCATTATACAAAGGGCTCAAATACCTATTTCTTGTTTCATATTTTCTTTGGATAAGCTAAGACAGGGGAGATTTTTCTCCTTTTTCTTAACCTGAAGAAAGAAAAGTATTAAGTAAGCAAAAGTCTCTTAAATCATTAAGGACATTTGGGCCTACTTTATCAAGGGTTTCTTAATTTGTAGGCAAAACCCGAAACACTAATAATAGTAAACAAATGAAAAAACAAGTCACCCCTGGGAAACTTGGAACCTCCAAACAAAAACCTATTACTTGGAGCAAAAGAAGCCTCAATTTTGTTTACCTTAGTACCTGGGAATTCTTCAAGACATCAAAGAAGAAATCAGAATCCCCAATCTCTGCATAAGGAGCCCAGTGAAGATGGCTGCAGGAGGAGAAGGAGCTGAACTGGAAGATCTTATCTTTTCTTGAACAATTAGCTCATGTTGTATAGAGAATAGAAATAAAAAACAAGGAGCAAAGCCTTAGAAAATTAATTGGGCTGTAATGTACTCAGGACAGCAGCCTTTTTGCTTTACTACCATGTGCGCAAGTGAGATTGGTCTTAATTGAAGTTCTTCATTAGTTTTACTGCCATTAATGTTTGATTGCATTAAAAGGTTAACTTCAAAGAAAATATATAATCCTTTCAGAAAAGAGGTAGGTTGTTTGTAAAGGCATTTGTGTTGTATTTGTAGTATCAAAATGAAGTTTGAACATTAAATATGTAATGTTTTCTCCTCTGATAAACACATCTTGACTGATTTAGCTGTTATTTTCCAAGATAACATAACTAGTAGATGTCTGAGATTTTAGGTAAAGATATTTCATTGCAATTGGATTCAATAAAATTTTGTCATTAACTACATCAAGGTAGATGTATTCTGTGTTTTGTGAGTCTATGACTCATGCAAGCAATTATTGCAGTTGTATTTTGTTCTAATGATTCTGGCCAGCATAGTTTTTAGAAATATATCTTCTCATGAACAAAATGTCACTATTAGAAGTAGAAACTGGGATGGGGAGGTGGATCACTGAGTAAAGCACTTGCTATGCAAGCACAAGGACCTGAGTTTGGATCACCAGCACTCATGGGGCACGGCATTTTCTAAATCAATATAATTTCTAACTGTATTCTAACACTTATCCTATGCCCATGGACAAATGCAGTTCTCCCCACTCATCAGAGAAACTTCCTTTTGCAACAGATGGAGGCTAATACAGATCTACAACAGATGAAAACAGAGGATAGGTGACCATGGGATGCCTAGCCCCAATTAGTCCATCTAAAATGCAACCTCTGTACCTAAGGGTCAGGGAACATCTTGGAAAAGGGGGTGGAAAGATTGTAAGAGGACCAGGGTGCCTACTACAAGATAGTGTTTTCTAGACATGACAGGGAGGCTGTGCCCATGAAATCTCAACAGTATTCTCTAGAGAGAATAGAGATTCTCCTAGAGAGATTGTTTAATTCCAAGTGGTCAGCTCTCAATGCATGTTTATGTGCAATACTATATGGACTCAGTAGGGTGTGTGTGTGTGTGTGTGTGTGTGTGTGTGTTGTGTGTGTGTGTTCGTATATATGTAGCAATAATAAAGAGGTCAGGAAATTGAAAGTATGTGTGAGATAATAGAAATTGGAGGGGAGAAGGGGAGATGTAGAAATGATGTAATTACAGTATCATGTATGAAATTCTAGAAAAATTTAAAAAGAAGCAGAGCATGACCACATGCCTATAATTCTAGTGTTTTCTCTCTCTCTCTCTCTCTCTCTTTCACTCTCTCTCTCTCTCCTCCCCCTCCTCTCACCTGCATGCATAGATATATGTGTATACACACACATTGTAGAAACCAAATTATTGAACTTTTGTGGATAAACATCTCTGTAACAGAATTTCTATTGTTTCTAACACTAGCATTTCAGGAATAGATATTAAAACATGTCATCCTTTCAATCCACTTTGGCTAGGTGAAAAAATGCTGAAGTTAACACCATCAAAGAAACGCAGAAACTTAAAAACGTTCGTTTGAACTTGAAGGAGATGGAATGTGGAGGCATGTTTTCATCTTTGATGACAGCTGAACATGTTTGAATAAATTAGCAGATTGTTCTGCATATTGCAAACTCCCACAGTGATGGTCTGCTTAATGTTGCCAATATTATTATGTAATAATTAGTCTCATTTTGGAAATCACAAAGTGCATGTATCTACACACTGACTATATTGTTATAGAATTGTAGGATAAAGGTGTATTTTGTAAGAACAGCGTTCTATAGAAATGGGAACTCGCTAAATCAGAAATCAACACTGTAGATGTGGACATTATATATAAATGATTTGTGCCCTTTTTAGCCATCTGTATCAATATTTTATTTAATCCAAATAAAATGTGCCATGTATGCTTCAGGGATTGTTTTGTTACTGCTGTATGAAACTTAAATAGATCTATAAATATCATTCACTCAGAAGACAAGTTTGGAAAGGTAATACAGGCTCTCTGACTTAAATTCACAAGTTTTCAGATGCTATTTAAAGATCCAGGCTGCTGAAGATCACCTATTATTATTTACTATTAATAGTATTATTAGTTCCCTGAAGAAATATACCTAGTTGAGTCCTTATCTATAGTCTTTTTTTTTTTTTTGGTCTTTTTGAGGCAGGGTCTCCTTGTAGGTCCAACTGTTCTGGAACTCACTATGTAGACCAGGCTTGCCTTGAACTCATAAAGATCCCCTTCCTCTGTTCCCCAAGTGCTGAGATTAAAGGCGTGTGCCACTACACCTGTCTTTATCTATATTCTTGACAACCATATAAGCATTGCTTTGTAATTGTTTACTGACCATTTATCATGAGTAGGTATCAGAATTGTTTATTTGGTCTCCCGTAAAAGAGTGATGGGTTTACATTAACACACATTTACATGTTTCTTTATCTCAAGGATATTAGACACAGAGAATATCTAAGTAAAACTGTGGAAGGAATTTTGAAGGCAAAGGGTGCTGAGATCCCTTGTGACGGGGACTAATGCTGATTGAAAGGCAGTGTTAGAGAGGCCTAAAGAGAAAAGAGGTAAGGATGAAAGTGGGGAAAATATTTTAAGCAAAGAGCAAGCATGTAAAGCACTCTAAAGAGAGGAAGAGGAAATGGCTGGGCACATTTGTGAAGCTTTAAGACCAGTGCAGTTGGATTACAGAGGACAAAATGAGGAAGAAGAACACACTCAGGGGATTCTCATCACATCTAAAGTACATAGGACAAATCTTCCAATCATATTGATTGGCTGTTTAAGGGCTGGAGGGAGAAGGAGTAAAAGTAGGAGCCCAACTAGATGACCACTGTAGGCGTCTAGGCAAGAGAGGATGGTGGTTTGGTCAGAGAACTTACCAAGAGAGATGCAGAAAAGTGAATGCATCCAGTATGTGTCATTGATAGACTGATTAGGCTTTAGCAATAAGTTAATACCATGAGTGAGGAGGGGTGGAGGGTGATTCCCAGGCATTTGGCTCCAGCATCTGTGCATAGAGGGAAGTAGGGAAGATAGCTTTGAGGCAGGAAACTGGAAGAGACCATATTTGGAGGGAAGTTCTAAAGGTGACCTGTGTCATCATTTTGCCATCGACTTCATTTCATTCTTTTGAATAAAAGGATGCAGCCAAAGTGAGCTTAGTGCACTCAACAGCCCTCCATAGTTATGATTTCTATGGTATACTTACAGGGTTCAACAAAGAGTTGTCACAGGGCAGCTAATTAGCTTAGGTAGTATTTTTTTTTAAATATTAGAAACATATGGTTTCATGCCTTAATAAAGGACTGATTCAGATGAGAAACAAAGTAAACTTTGGACTAAAATCAAAATCCCAAAGCAAATCTAACTTTATAATGAAAGATGGCCTTGTTGAAGAGGCCTATCCAACCTTCTTAGAAAATTTAGAGATTGCTACATGCATGTTATTTTGCTTCTTTAAGTTTTAAATTTCCTTTTGTGGTCGTGGATTTTTTTTTGTCTTCTTGAGACAGGGTCTCCCTGTAGCCCCAGCTGGCCTGGAACTCTTTCTGTAGACCAGGCTGGCCTTGAACTCGCAAGGATCCACCTGCCTCTGCCTCCCAAGTGCTAGGATTAAAGGCATGTGCCACCACGCCCGGCTGGTCGTGGATTTTTAATGTGTGTGTCTATCCACTAGTTCTTTGAATCAGAGGACCATGGAGAATTCTAGGCTGTGAACATCTAGATCTGGGAACAACTGTACTTGGTCCTTCTTAGTGACCAGGGAGGGCATCTGGAAACAGCTCTAACTTGGGTCTCTAGATGCTTCTTGTAATGTACCTTTGTGTAAGGAGCTCCATCCCAGTCTCACTTTGTGCATGTGTGCATGCGTGTTGTGTGTGTGTGTGTGTGTGTGTGTTCATGTAGGTATGTATGTGCATGAGTGTGAGCGTGGAAGCCAGAGGTTGGCACTGTGCATCAGTCTCAATCACTCTCCACCTTATATTTTGAAATGGTTTCTCACTGAACCTGGAGCTCAGCTTTTGGTTAAGGTAGCCATCTCTGCAGAATCCCCCATTTCGGGCTCCCACTTCAAGCCCTCACTTCCACCCTGACCTCCCTGCTCTGCACTGAGATTACAGGAGAGTCTTACTGCACCTGGGTTGTAGATGGGCTCTAACTCGGGTGCTGATTTTATATGGCAAGTCCTTTACTAACTGAGCTGTCTCCTTGCCCTTCATCCCTCCCTTCCCCTCCCAAGTCCATTTCAGAATTAGATCACAGGTTCCTGGGAGGTGTGCCCTTTTAGTTAGTATTAAATGAATCTAGTTAGAGGGATATCTGATTGGTTTTTCTCACTGGCTGCTTTAGACCTTTACAAAACCATACACTAGTGAATTATTCTTTTTGTTTTGTGAAGTTCTTTCCCTTCCCACCTCCACTCCATGTCTTATTTCTCCCTCAATATTCTAGAATTCATTTGGTTGTCTTATCACTTCTTAAAATATCTGACAATTCCTGCTAATGCTCTGAAATACTTCTCTCTAAGGTAATTTGCATAAAAAAGTTGAGAGGGAGAAAGAGCAGTAGCTTACCCCACCCAAGGCCTTTCATCTTTGTTGTTTGCTATGTGTGTCTCTTTAAAAAATATTGTATACATTTAAGGTATGCGACATGTTTAAAAAATGTGTGTGTGTGTGTGTGTGTGTGTGTGTGTGTGTTTGTGTGTAGGCAACGTCAGGTCTTCATCCTATAGAACTTTTGCAGATAGGAAAGCCATATTCCACTTGACTTCATGGCTCTTTCATTCACTGGCTGTGACTTCACCTATATATTGCTGTCACCAATGATTATTGATCTCTTTTACAAATGGGATTAACGTGTAGTAGTATGAAACTAAATGTAGTTCTTTTCCTGTTGCCTGAAAAATTTTTCTGTGGAGAAGGGCTTCCTTATGCTAAAATGAAACTGAAGAAAAGAAGAGCTTAGGACAGCAGTTAAGAAATACAATGACAGAACAGAAAGTCTGAGTTAGAGAGGTTTGGTTCTGTTTTTCGTTTTACCTTTTCCTGTGTTCACCAGCTGGGTGCTGTAACGTTTCTGGCCTGCTTTCCATTTGTAAAAAGGGAAGGAGAAGATATGCAAGATGGACACAATCTTGGGAATCACCTGAGGATTGCTTAAAAATGAAGGCTCTGACTCAGAAGGTTTTGGGTGGCTCCCAGTCTGCACATTGCTGTTAGCTACCAGGCGATGCTGATGCAAGGTGCCAGATCAAAGTGTCCCAAACTTAACTGAGTGTGAGGCTTATCTTTGGGGCAATATTTTTGCATTCTACCCAGAGGGAGTCAATTCAGGGCATCTGTGATAGAATCCAACAATCTCTATTTTTGACATTTGTGACAAGATCTTATTGCAGCTGCCAGACTTGAGGAATTATTGCACTAGATGACTGTGCCTCCATTGTGGCTGCATGTTAGAACCACCTGAGAAGACATAAAAATAAATACCAATGTTCCTTTACAGATCAACTAAATCAAAAACTTTGGGGTGTAATGTCTTTGATGAAGAAACCTTGAGCCCCTGAATCCAATCAAAATCGAGAAACTGTAAGGATCTCCACAGAAGCATTTGAGATATTTAATTTTCACTTAAATTCATATGTCTACACATATGGAATCCAATGTGATGCCTCGATACATGAACACATTGTGGAATGATCAAATCAAGCTAATTACCATATCCATCATCTCAAATATTTATTATTTCTTTGGGGTAAAAGAACATCTAAAATCTTCTGCTTTAAGAATTTTAAAATTTACAATATATTCTTATTAAATGGCTTTGCAATAAAGTACCAGAACTTACCCCTTCTGACAGTGACCGTGAGTACTTCCTGTTTCCTGTTGTCCACTCATCTCTCTTCTTCAGACTCTCATAGTAACCATGTACATTTTTTTTTGTCTCTCTTTCTCTCTCCTCCCTCCCTCTCCATTGTGTATATACATCACATTTAGGCCAAGCATGTTGGTGCACACCTTTAACACTGGCCCTTGGGAGGCAGAGGCAGGTGGATCTCTGTGAGTTCAAGGCCATCCTGGTCTACATAGTGAGTTCCAGGACAGCCTGGGGCTATAGGGAGACCTTGTCTCTCAAAAAGACCAAAAAAAAAAACTTTTTAAATTTTAAAAAAAGTATTTGTTTTATTTCCTTTAGAGAATGCCAGGTTGTCTTGAGATAATATAATACTTTCAAGCACAAGTCCTTTGTAGAAATCTATCCAAGAATTTGCAGACATATAGAACAGTAACATCTGAAGTCCCAAGTCCTGGTAAGGATCAAGCTGGACTCTTAGGTACCCCACAAAGGCCATATTATATATTTGACCCCTCTGGAGATGAAGTTTCTATAAACATCCTCAAGGGCCAGAAGAGCCTGGATACCCAGGAACCTTCAATCTTCCCAGATTTGTGGCTTTGTATGTGATATGAAAATGAAGCTAAAGCAGAGCTAGATTTCCTGTTAGGTTTGGTGGGAATGCTGGGTAATTTCTTTAACCCCACCATGCTTCTGAAACTGTAGGATCATCTCACTTTCTAGATTTATAACTTGTTTGCTTCATATAAAGTCATTCTTCTATATTCAGATTTCTTTATCCTGTTTTAAAGCCAAAGGAAATTAAAATGTTCTAAAAAGTAATTTTGATTAATTTTCTTTCATATTCTTAATATTTATTAATAATATAAGATTTCCCATTTGTTGAAACAAGAAATTTTATGACTACAGGGATATGGAATAGAAATATGAATATTTCATATACACTTTTTCAACTTATACATATGCAAATTTATAAAAGAAGCTCTCCACCTAAATTTAGCTATATTTATTTTTCAAGTTTTGGTATTTTATTTTGTAATTTATCTTTCCCTGATAAATATAATTATGCAGATTTTGGTTTGTGGGGTCAATATGTGCAAGTGTTTTCTTGGGTCCTTTGCTTGCATACATGTGTACACATACTCCTAGACATTTAGGGTAAAGTTGTGAAAGAATCTTGTATAATATCTTATCTTTAAAATTTTGTACTTTGCTTGCATTATTAGCTGTCGAGATTATTCAGATTGGTGGTTGTGACTATTGCTAATTTGTATATATGGAAACCAGTAACTTAGTTGAAATCCTCAGATTTTTCATACTACTCTTGGTAGTGTTGAGACAGACCTGAATGTATAGAGAATACAGTGACAAAGTGTTCAGTGGTATTTTGATGATTATGATGGTTTACCAGTTGATGACTTCTTATATTAGTACTATGCCTAATCTACTCATTTATGGTCTTATAAAACATTCAGAAATGATAATAAAGTTCTTACAGTTGTCCTCCAGAAGACTAGAGTCCACATTATTGGGACCTGACAGGAAGGGAAAGGAACAGCACAATCCGGTTACTTCAGTCTTTGGTCTTCTACATGACTGATCTCAAACTTGAAGCACAAAGATGGGCAGAAAACAGATCTAGATCATTTTAAAACTCTATGGTGGTCTTAAAAAGACTTACCAGAGTTATTATGTTTGAATGTGTGAGCAAATGCTACTGCACCTGGTAAATATCTGAATTCTTCATATTCTGTATGATTGATGGAAATCAAGTAGATATTTTGAAAAATGGATTTGAAGCAATGCAAAATATCCATTGCTACATTTTGGTTTTAACTTCTATTTTATTTTTCCTGTTTAGAAAAAAAAAAAACCTCTGGCGCTAAGCCAATAAGAGGAATTAGTCCTTCCTGCAGGGAGGTGTTCATAGTCTACTTAGCCATCAGAGCAGAAGGGAGACATAGCTTCCCCTAGATAGAATTTGACTGTGTAATGCAAATCAAAACCACTTTAAGATATCATCTTACTCCAATAAGACTGGCTAGGATCAAGAAAACAAATGATACCAAGTGCTGGAGAGGTTGTGGGGAAAGGGGAACACTTATCCACTGCTGGTGGGAATGTAAACTTGTACAGCCATTATGGAAAGCAGTGTGGAGAACCCTTGGAAGACTTGGAATGAACTTGCCACTTGACCCAGCCATACCACTCCTAGGCATGTACCCTCAAGACTCACCCCACCGCAGAGATACATGCACGGCCATGTTTATTTCAGCTCTCTTCACAATAGCAAGGAGCTGGAACCAACCCAAATGCCCCTCAACTGATGAGTGGATAGAGAAAATGTGGTACATCTACACAATGGAGTTCTATGCAGCAGTAAAGAAAGATGACATCATGAGCTTTGCAGGAAAATGGCTGGAGCTAGAGGACATCATGCTGAGTGAAGTAACACAGTCCCAGAAAAACAAACGACGAATGGTATCCCTCATCTGTGGATGCTAGTGCCAATTACCTAGTTGTAAGTATTTCTTGTGCACAGCCCCTTGAGCTTTTGTCCAAGCAGTTGGGAGTGATGCATATTGGAAACAACAACAACAACAACAACAACAACAGAAAGGACTGCATCAAAGAACTGACTGAAACAGTGAACTTCTGCTCAAAACAGTCAACTTCCACATGGAGAATTTTGAGAAAGACTGAGAAAGAGATGAAAAGCATGTTTGGCAGAATACATGAGCTCTGGTGCGGTGGGGGGATAGGGTGGGGGACACGGGTCTAGATTTGATAATCTTGTACAAAATATCTATAAAAAATAAAAATTAAAATAAAAAAGAATGAGGAAAAAAATAAAGGTGTGTACCAACAACAACACAAAAAAGAATTTGACTGTGTAAATACCAAGAGTTAGAATTTGGAGAATATACATTCTGGTTTCTACCTTCTGATCTTGAGAATCCAGGCTCTGGGAGCTTCTTTCTGACCCATGAGCTCATGAATGATCAGGAAGACGGGAATAGAGATGTTTCCTGGAGTAGAGATAAGAGAGGTCCAACACTGGACAAGTGCAATCACCAAGTGCGGGCTCAAGTAGGGGTGCCAGTCAGTTTTTTTTTTTGAGACAGGATCTTACTATGTAGTTCTGGCTGGCCTGAAAAACTCTTTGTAAACCAGGCTGGCCTTGAACTCACAGAGACTGGGCTGCCTCTGCTTCCCAAGTACTGGGATTAAAGGTATGGCTCGCCATACCTGGCAGCATTGTTTTTATTAATCAATTTGTTATCAAGGTGATACAGGTGAAGGAGTGGAATATATCAACTACAAGTGGGTAAGTGGTAGATGCACCTGCTGAGCCCGAGTCTTCTAGACTTTCTTGTTGCAAAGCACTGGAAAAGGGCAGGCTGGCAGCAGGGAGAGATTTTTCAGTGGCAGAATCCACAAGGAACAGGTAGAGCTTGGGATCAAACCCCAACACATTTCTTGAAAACAAGACTATTTTAATATAGGAAGGGCTGCTTCAGGCATGGTTTCAAAGCCATGAGATTCGACCCTTCATTGAGAGTGTGAAATTGATTCAGTGGGTTTTGACTAACACACTTGAAAATTGAAATAGGCTAGAAAGTAGTAGAGCATACCTCATGTGGTGAATGTTGTATAAGAAACTTTTTGAGTTGTCTTTTTATGTGGAAATATACATGGAATCACTCTATAAAATGCATTCTTACTATGAACTTCATTGTTTAAAAAGCTCCCAGCACTTGGGAGGCAGAGGCAGGCACATCTTTGTGAGTTCAAGGCCAGCCCTGGTCTACAGAGTGAGTTCCAGGACAGTTGGAGCTGCAGGGTGACTCCGTCTCAAAAACACCAAAAGAAAGTATTAGGCTGCTGTAACTTAGCCTTCTGGATTGTTAATGACTGTACTTAATGCCCATACCAATTCTGTTGAGGGACTTAAGGGATGACTTTGTTCCTTGCCCTCAGAGGTCAACTAAGTCCCAGGGGACTATTCATGGGACCATCTCTTGAAATGTCCTGCAAATGTGAGTAACCAGTCTTCCTGTGCAGGGAGTTCTTGGAGATCCACTAATGAGACTTCAGCCAGTGTCCAGTCTATAAAGAGGAAAGTCTGCTCATGCTTCAAAAAGGGAAGCCTGGTCTAGCAGGACCTGACTTTGTCCTCAAGTAGATGGAACTGGTAAATGAAAAGCCAAAAGGAGCCAAGGGCTCCCTCCCCCCAAAACCTGGATGACCCCTGAGGACTGGATCCTCAACGGACCTTGAGGAAACAAAAACCTTGGTTAATATGGGCTGTGTGGCCTTAAACATCCAAAAGATGTTTATAACCAGAAATAATCAGTAAGGCCTGAGAACTTGTACTTCAGGCATAAAACTTCAGATCTTAGTAAAAAGACAAAAGCAGCTAGTTTCTTGAGTTTCTTAGCAGCCTGGTCTGTGCCAAAGGCTGGGGATGCCAAAACTGTGTCTTTCCTCAGGCCTCAGAGTGGGGAATCTGGACGGCATAACCCCCATGGCTTTATCTGGTAATTGGATCCCTAAGTATTAGGCCTCCTTCCTTATCCTAGTAATAGTTCACTGCCTTATCTGGTGCTTTCAAGACCCTATCCAACAACTGACCTGTGCCCCTTTTTAATAAATTTTTGCTTGCTCTCCCTTCAGACAAATAGGAACTCATTTCTGCACACAACGGTTACACCCAGGTGTAAAGCATCTCCCCCTCTTGTGTCATTAACTCCCTCTTCATTGTTCCCCATCAGCTTGAAGCAGCTAGAAGGAAAAACATCGCATAGTCCCCTAACCCTATGACACAAAAGGGTGGAATGTAAGGTCATAAGGCCCCCCCACCCCCAAGTTGGGTATTTTCCAGGAAGCCGACTGAGGTAGAAGTTCCGAGAAAGTTGCTCCAATCAGGTTCCTACTGATGCTGGTCACAAACCTCTATCTCAAGATGCTTCTACTGATACCAGCCACAAGTCCACCTACGCCCATTCCTCATCTTCCCACACCCATTTCATTGTAAGCCCTGTGTGCTTGGGTATAAAAACTGTCACATTGGGACATTCTGTTTGCTGGTCATCCTAATCCCAACACAGGCAGGCGGGCTGCCATGCCTGAAATAAACCCGACTTCCTTCTAAAAAAAACTTGAAAAGTAAGGACTTCTAAGCAGTTTTTACAAGGAAAGAAGGCCAGTCAGCAAGCACTTTTTAGAGTTTCTTACCTTATTTTTAAGATCACAGGATCATTGTTCCTGGGATACTGGCAATTCCTTCAATCAATAAGTAGCTATTATTGCAAATCTTTTAAAAAATTTACTTTCAAATTGGCAAGTAAAAGTATAGATTTTTGCATGTATTTATGGTAATATGTTTTAATATATCTGCAAATTATTTTAAAAAAGCTAAATGAAGGGGCTGGAGAGATGGTTCAGCTGTTAGGAGCACTGGCTGCTTTTGTAGAGGATCTGGGTTCGGTTCCCAGCACCCATATAGAGGCCAATAACTGTCTGTACATCCAGCTCCAGGAGGTCTATCACCCTCTTATGTTCTCTGAAGGCATTGTATGGCATGGGTGCACTTGCATAAATGAAGGCAATAAACTCATACACATAAAGTAAAAATAATAATAAAATATTAAAAAATCAAGCTATTTAACACATGTTAGGCAATCCTCACATTTAGTTATTTGTGTTGAGAACCCTTAACATCCACTCCCTTGGTGACTTTCAAATATATAATATATTGTTATAAAGTATAGTCAGTATAATGGGTCTCTTTAACTTATTATGGTTAACTAAAATCTTGTGTCCTTTGACAACATCTGCCCTAACTCTTCCAAGTTCATAACTTACCATTGTTTTTCTCTCTCTTTGTTTTTTTGTGAGTTCAAATTTCATACTTTATAAATAAATGAGATCTTACAGTAATTGTCTTTCTGTGTCTGGCTTATTTTACTTATGATAATGCTCCCAAAGTTCACCCATATTGTTGAAAATGACAAGATTTCTTTGTTTTTATTTTTTATTTATTTATTTCTGGTCTTTTCGAGACAGGGTCTCCCTGTAGCCCCAGCTGTCCTGGAACTCACTCTGTAGACCAGGCTGGCTTGAACTCACAAAGATCCGCCTGCCTCTGCCTCCCAAGTGCTAGGATTAAAGGCGTGCGCCACCACACCCGGTGATTTCTTTATTTTTAAAGGATTAATGCTATTCTACTATTCATATGTATTACATTTTAAAATCCATTTGTTTGTTGATGGACATTTAATTTGATGTATCTTGGATGTTGTGAACAATACTGTACTCAACATGGGCATACAGACATTTCTCAAAATACTAATTTCATTTCTTTTGGATAAATACCCAGTGCTAGGCAGTTGGAGATAAAATATGAGAAAAACTGCACATAAACTTTGTCCTTATAGAGCTTGCAATTCAGTGGATAGATATGGGTTAATGACAAATAGCAACAACACTGTAGTTGTGATAATGACTTCCAAAAGTGCACAGCTTGGTCAAAAATTATATAGCGGGCATGTGATTCCAGTCAAAAGGTTAGGGAAAAATTCCTCATGACAAAGGCTGGTTTGCACAGACCTCTGTGAATTACTGACTCTGTGGTGCAGGTAGAGCTTAAAGGTGAGCAGAGATGGCTTAGGATTGATGGAGAAGAACTCTTATATGTACTCACTAAATAAAGAATGTTTAATTTAGCCACGGAAGAAATAGAAGTATGTCCAGAAAAACAGGTGAATGTGGTCTAGGACTGTTTTGATGGAGTTGTGACAGGGTAGAAGGCAGAGAGGAGTGTGTATGCAAATCAGCCTGATTGTTCTTGACCAATGAGAACAGACAATTTCTCTGGAAAGTTGATCCTATGAAGGGTTGGAGGCAGAAACCCAGCCAGGGAGGGCTGTCTGTTAGAGGCCCTCAGTGAATCTGGTATGTTGAAGGGGCTGTTGAGGATGTTCTAAAATGTTTAATAGGTAAATGTTTGATAGGTAAAGGCTGGCCTTGAACTCACAGAGATCCACTCACCTCTGCCTCCTGAGTGTTAGGAATAAACGTGTGTGCCACCATGCCTGGCTGCATTTAAATTTTATATCCAGGAAAAGTACTGAGTGAAAAGTAGCCATCATCAGTAAATACATTTTGGGGATTGTTGAAGAAGCTGACTTATGTGTAATAGTGTAGCCTTTAGGAATAAGGTGCAAAGTGTTTGTCTGAGTAGGGAGCGCCTTTTGGAAGTCTGGGAAAGGGTTTGGGATCAGATGATGTATTTGGGTTCCTGAGCTGAGTGAGGATGGATGGGATTTCAAGAGGACAAATTGGCATTGGTTTAAACATGAGACTGAAAATCAGGATGAATTAAGGCAGGATACTGCAATGTAGCTGTACAGTCTGCCATGGCTACCTGTCCTCAAGTGTAAAGCTTATGGGTTAGAGAAAGTAAACAAGCCTGGGCTAAGAGAGAGAAGAAAATCACTTTCGGTGATTATATTTGGTGCTATATATGTAAAAACACCACATACTTTCAGAAGAATTTATGCTTTCTGATGCACCTTTGCAGGAGTCAGCTAGTCTTCATCATGATAACCATGTTCCCCAGAGGAGTACTGTTTCCATTGTCATGGAAGTTTAGCCCAAATGCAACAGTTTTCTATCATTTATCAAAGGGAAATGAGTATTTATTATCCTCCTCCTGCGTTTTCTAAGTTTATGTGCAGTAAAACCCACTTAAGTGTACAGTACGATGAGTTTTGACAAATGTACACAACTCTCTACCCTGTGTAGGGTAGAGAGCAATTCCATCGTCCAGAAAGTCATTTTTTGGCTCTCTCTTGTTACCTCTCACCTCATTCCCTGCAGAAATCATTGTTCTGGGTAATTAGCCTGCTCATCAGCTTAAGAATTTATCAAAAAAAATTTATAATAACCATGAAAAGGAAACGATTATCCATTGTCTATCACCACAATAGCTTTGCATTTAATATATATANTCTGGGCCACAAATGAATATTTAAAACAAACTATATTCCAAAGTGATTATACCACTTTGTATTCTCACTAGCACTTTTTTACTTTATTTTATTTTATTTATTTATTTTTGTGTATGAATGTACTGTCTGCATGTAGGTTTGTACACCTGTATCGTGCAATGCCATAGAGTTCTCCTGGAATTGGAGTTACAGACGGTTCTCAGTTGCCATGTGGGTGTTGGGGATCGAACCCTGATCTTCTGCAAGAGCAGTCGGTGCTCTTAACTGTTAGACCATCTCTCCAGCTCCTCTCACTAGCACTTTAAAAAGAAATCTAGTAGCCCCACCGTCTCATCAAGGCTTGTAGTATTAGCCTTTGTAGCCCTGGTAGATGAGATGTGTGATACTAGTATGCTTTTAGTTTGTGCTTCCCTCGTGTCTGTTGAGTGTGAACATGTTGTGCTTATTGGCTATGGCACATCTTGAAATGACTGTCCCAATCATGCGTCCAGTTTTCATAAATGAATGGCTTAATGTTGGGTAGGAATTCTGCATATATTCTGGATTGGAAGTCAGATATTTGTATCATGAATAATTTTGTCCAGGCTGTAGGTTTCCATGTTATTACTATTTTTATTTATTTATTTTTTGGGTTTTTTTTTGAGACAGGGTCTCCCTGTAGCCCCAGCTGGCCTGGGAATTGTTATATTAGACCAGATTGGCCTTGAACTCACAGAGATCTGTCTGCTTCTGCCTCCTGAGTACTGGACTAAAGGCATGTACCACCATGCCCAGCCTATGTTATTTTTTGATGTCCTTGAATAAGTAATTTTCATTTTGCTCATGCACAGTTTATCAACACATTCTTCGTTGGTGATTATTATGAATTTTATATAATAAACTTTTGTCTTCCTCAAGATTGCTAAATTTCTTCCTGTTTTCTTCTAGATATTTTATAGCTTTCACCTTTGTGCTTAGATAGTCTTTGAGCTCTTCCACTCCATAAACTGGCTCTACTGGGAGTCTCAGGGGATGGACAGTTAAACCAGTTAAATGCATCTCTGTTTCCCAAGATATTTATCTCCTTTTCAGTTTCTATCTTTGGTTGCTACTTGCTTTCAAAAGAAATTGTCTCATATGTTGTCATGTGCTTGATTTAGTTCTGGAATTTAGTATTTAGTATCTAGCATATTTTGATTGCTCCATATTTGTGTTTCTTAACATATAGATTTGATAAGAACAGAGAGTATATTCCATTGACTTCTTCTCTGTTCCAGTGTCAGAGTCAGAGCCATGTCTTTATATGGAAGCTGTCACTCAGCAAATGCTGAATTGTATTGTTGTTTTTATGAGAACCAACTTTGAGTCAGGTTTAAAGTCTGCCACTTATGAGTTAACTTCTGTTTCTAGCTTCTACCCTGAAGATGAGCCCAAGAGAAATTATTTTATAGTAGATATTTTGGGATATAGCATTAAATTCTTTTTACTCTTTAAAATTATTTATTTAAAATAGCTTTTATTTTATATGTTAATATTATTTAATTTATTTTCTCTTTATTATCATGAGATCTCTGACTTTGGTAAAGCTTCTGCCTGAAACTATTGGAATTTTCAATCAAGGTGGATACAAAAATATATTATTTTTTGTGGTAATTTTATGCCTAAAACTTTTCTATATAAATGGAGCAGAGATATCTTTTATATATAATAATTATTTTTGCCAAGTTCTATGTTATATATGCTAGAAAATGATGTCTTTGAATAATTTAAATTTTAAAGAAGACACTTTAGTACAATTTTAAATTAGACCTGTCAAGATCAATCAATTTAATGAGCAAAGAATTGGTCCCAAAGCATAAAAATTATATTAATAGAATTTTTGGAGGGAATTATTCACTTTGCCTCTATTACAGCATCAATATTCTTAATTTCTGGAAAATGTGACTATACTTGCTTTGATAAATTAATCCATGTTTAGGTGTAATTATTACAGTCATTATTATCAGTTAATAATAACCATATGCGGGCTGGAGCGATGGCCTAGCGGTTAAGAGCGCCGACCGCTCTTGCAGAGGACCCGGGTTCGATCCCCAGCACCCACATGGCGGCCGAAAACCGTCTGAAACTCCAATTCCAGGAGAACTCCAGTTCCAGGGGAGTCCGACGCCCTCTTCTGACCTCCGCGGCATTGCACGTCACGGGTGCACAGACTTGCATGCAAACAATACATTCATACACATACGGAAATAAATAAAATTAAAAAAAAAATTAAAAAAAAATAATAACCATATGCTATTTTTATAACATACTTGAATGCAAAGGGACACATTGTTTTAATGGGATTTTGCTGTGCATAAAACTTTGTTGTGCTTGCAAGACACCATTAGTCATCATTGGAATTGAATTTGTTTATCTTTTTGAAATTGCCTTTTTTAATCACTTGAAAGATATATATATATATCTTTTTTTTATATATATAGTTTAAAAAAGAGAATTAACTTCCCTTTTCTTCTTTCTTCTTCAGAATCGAGTTTCTTGCTGGGAAATGCACAGATTGTGGACTGGCCTGTAGTTTACAGTAATGACGGTTTTTGTAAACTCTCTGGGTATCATCGAGCTGACGTGATGCAGAAAAGCAGCACTTGCAGGTGGGTGATGGGGTAACCTTGGATTATTTTCCAAATGTGTACAGAATTCTAACAATGGCTAAAAGGTTTGTATTTACTTAGCCTCACACATAAACCTATTAGGTAAAAATTATGTTAAGAAAATAAGAAGAATAAATCGTGAATGTGAATATGTATTTACAGAGCCATTTTGATAACTTTTGCAAAGGAAGACATTTTGCCTATGTGTGAGTTAATTCATTCAATAAAAAATTTTGATCACCTGCTATGAGCCAGAAGACAGCACAGGTACAAAGTGATTGGAGGAGCATTTGGTATCCTGGAGCCACTGGGCCCTCAACATTTCTGGAGCAATTGAAATTGTCCTCAAGAAAATACAAAGTGTGACCACAGCTAAGTAGAAAATGGTTCACAAGCAGTAAAAGGACATGGAAATAAAGCTCTTATCTCCTGAGCTAGTAATATGTCATATTTACCCTTTGTGCTTTATTTGTGTTATGTAAAAACAGGATTTGACACATATTATTTATGATAACATTAAAAAATAGGCCATTTCTGCAAGTTTAAAGAGAGTTATGATAAAAGGGGATCAGAAAGAGAAAAAGTCTATATAAAGAGCTCATTTAGAACCTAAAACTTTTTCATAAAATTTCAGTAAAGCCAGATGGGATTTTTTCCCTCTTGTTTTAATTTTTCTTTAAGCTTCTCACTTAACTAAGTGTTGAAGTTAAATTATTTTAGAACTGCAAAGGATCTGGACTTTTCTTTCTAGTTCAAGTTCTGAGAAAACTTGGGCTGCACTGTGATAAGGAGTTTGCTCAGAGAAGCAGAGTGATTTCTATTTTTTGTTCCCTACCCATTTTATGTTGAGAGATGTGTTTTGTGTGTGTGTGTGTGTGTGTGTGTGTGTGTTTGTGTGTGTGTGTATGTAAATGCTATATCTGTATGTGAAAGATCTACATATTCATGAAGTCTAAACATGATTACACATAGAATAACTTAAATAACTTCTGCAAAACATAGGTTCTAACATCCTTTAAATCTGTTGAATCAGAGCCAGCCAAAGTATGTGTATAGGATGAGTAGTTAATGTGTTAAACTAGTAGCTTAGATGATGTTGATGTTTATCAAGTTTTGAGAAACAGCCTGCTTCCAAGTGTTCTCCTTTCCTTCTCCGCTGCTAGCCACTCTCGTTTTTCTGTGTGCTCAGGCCATGAAACATAAATGGGAATGATGAAAATTGTGGCTTGTGGCTGTTACCCAATGGTGAGGTCTTTTTATCTTTGTAACCATGGGGTGGACAATTACTTTTTGTGCTAGTAACACCATGGAAGACGGAAGATGTATTCTGTATTCTGGAAGATAGCTGATCTGTCTCATGAGTCATTGTTCCCCTGAACTCCTAGCAGGATTTAAATTAGAAAAAGATAAACTTTACGATTGACTTTGTTCTGTGGGACAGGCACTGTAAAGAGCCCAAGGGAACACATTTGTTCTCCGACCTCTTCTTGGATGGCTGTCACCTCTTCTTAGATGGTTGTCACCTCTTCTTAGATGGTTGTCACCTCTTCTTAGATGGTTGTCACCTCTTCTTGGATGGCTGTTACCTCTCCTTGGATGGTTGTTACCTCTTCTTAGAGGGTTGTCACCTCTTCTTGGATGGTTGTTCCCTCTTCTTAGATGGTTGTCACCTCTTCTTGGATGGCTGTTACCTCTCCTTGGATGGTTGTCACCTCTTCTTGGATGGTCATCACCTCTTCTTGGATGGTCGTCACCTCTTCTTAGATGGTTGTCACCTCTTCTTGGATGGCTGTTACCTCTCCTTGGATGGTTGTCACCTCTTCTTGGATGGTTGTCACCTCTTCTTGGATGGTTGTTCCCTCTTTTTCATGCCAGATGCCATTTTCCACCTAAAGATAGTTGTGATTCCCTCAGCAAGATGTGCTCTTCCCTTCCTTGACTCAGAATAGTTTGTGTGTATTTTTGTTTGCAACATCATTTTGGCCTTAAATTAACTTGCCATATCTTTGTTTTTCTTTTTTATATGTGTACATGGTGCCTGCATGTGTGCAAGCTTGCATGTGTGCTTGTGTGTGTGTGTGTGTATGACAGTATGAGTGTGAATGTCAAATGACCACTTCTGGGAGTTAGCTCTTTCAGCATGTGGGTTCAAGGGATTGAGTTGAATTTAGGTTGTGAGGGTTCATGGTAAGTGCCTTTACCTGCTCAGCCCCCATGTTTACTTTTGAATGTAGTACAAACATGAGAGTACTTTGTTATGTCTTTGTTGAATTATATTGTCTTATTTGCAATCAACCCTAATCTAGTCTCCTGAGCTTCTGCAAGGCATGCATTTGTTTATGGCATTTCTTCCTAAGTATTAGAGTATTTCAGAGAATTTTGGATTATTTGGTCATTTCCTTATGCAGTATGCAAGTCCACCCCCAAATCTTCTTCATCTGCCAGAGACTAGCTTTCAAAACATACACACTGTGAACATAAACAGTCTTTACACCTGCACAAAATGTGGAATGTATGCTCATCTAAAAACTGCAGCTGGCTTACAGCCCACATAGAGCGATGATGTCCAACACTTCTGACAAATGAGCAAATTATATCCAAGTCCTGACAGGCCTTCTTAGAAGCCTGATTTGTGTAAATGTGCTCCCATTTAAAATGTTCTAATCTTCCTTTGAAAAAAATAAACCATACCCATTTTTGTGTCGACTGCACCATTATTTAGAAGAATGAAGACCTAGAAATAATCAAAATGTCTGGTTGTCAATTTGTTTAAAAAGATTATGAAGAAGTCTTAGCTTTCTAAACCACATATGTCAAAAGTCTAACAATAGTGGATTAAGCAACCAACAAACCCCAAAGACAAAAAAATTCAGAAAAGCACCAAAGCAGTTTATTCAACAGTATTTGAGTCATGAGTCTAATTTTTTTTAAACATGCAGCTTTCACTCTCTGATTTTTGAATAAATTTATAAAACCCTTTGGACCTGAGATGCAAGGAAACAGAAGAAAGGAGGAAGAAAATTATAAACAGATTTAGAAACATCATTAATAGTTAAAGGTTGCTATATTATAATCAGTGATTTTGCAACCATTGAATTCCAATTGAATTTGGTAATAAATCACTTGGTATAGGAAATAGCATTGTAAATAATTTTTTAAAGTTACTGATTTTAGCTGGGCTTGATCGTGCATGCTTTTAATCCCAGTACTTAGGAGGCAGAGGCAGGAGGATTTCTGTGAATTCAAGTCCAGCCTGGTCTACATAGTGAGTTCCAGGACAGCTGAAGCTACAAAAATTACTGATTTTACTGACAAATTTATTCAAATGTAAGAGAATTAAGAAACTACAAATCAATGAGCCTCAGCTGTGGCCACTATATCAGAAAATAACAATCACACACACACACACACACACACACACATATATATATATATGTATATGTATAATAAATAAAGAACTTGTATTATTTGACTTAAAGAAATAAGATCAGGGTGACAATGAGGTAAATAGTTGCATGTCATTTTAGTTGTTTGTTTTCTGAAACAGGGCCTCACTATGTAGCCCCAGCTGGCCTCTAACTCTGTATGTAGACCATCCCAGGCTGGCCTTGATCTCACAGAGATCCACTTGCCTCTGCCTCCCTAGTGCTGGGATTAAAGGCATGTGCCAATACACCTGGACTACGCATGTCATATTTTCAAAATATTCAAATGTGAATTGTTTTATATGAAAAATACTAACTTATGTTTCTGGAGTATCAAGAGGCTGGGATTTATATCCTTTGGTTCTTTATTTTTTTTCTTTATTCTGCTCAATCTCCCATTGCACAGAATCATATTAAACATATGTTGTAACTTAATACAAAATGCCATCTTTCTTCCTCTCTTCTTCCTTCCTCCCTCCCTCCCTTCCTTCTTTCCTTCCTTCTTTCCTTCCTTCCTTCCTTCCTTCCTTCCTTCCTTCCTTCCTTCCTTCCTTCATTCCTTCCTTCCTTCCTTTCTTCCTTTTTTCTTTCTTTTTGAGACAGGGGCTTGCCGTGTAGACCCAGCTGGCCTGGAACTCATTATATAGACCAGGCTGGCCTTGAACTCATCGTGATCACCTGCCTCTGCCTCCCAAGTGCTGGTATTAAAGGTGTGCACCACTAAGCCTGAGTATCTTTATTTTTGTAAAGGTTTCTTTTCATCTTCATCCTATTTCCCATCTGCTTCCCCTAAATAATTTGTTTATTGTGTATCTTTTTAATGTACCTCCCATTTATTAGACATGTATGTTCTTGAAATGAAGCTGTAGTCTATGTGTTCCTTTTAAAGACCTATGTAATGTACCATGAAGCACTAGTCACAATTTTGAATTGTTCATTCTTCATTATGTCATAGGGATTTATTTAGGTCTTTGTATCATAGTCTGTTTTACTGATTCCTTATGCTTGAATGCCTGGCCCTCACAGCTGTCCTTTTATTTGTCCATTCTCATGACATCCAGCATCTCACACTTCATACTTCATATCTCAAGCAAACTGGAGATAAGCATCCTTACACACCTTACAACCTGTTTGTGTGAGACATTTTCTGCCTGGATAGAAGGGCAGTCGAACATATAGGGAATTTGTTAAGTAGTTTTTCTCACATCATTGTCCAGAAGGACCTTCTCTTTTCACTCCCCTCAGCTACAAGTGAAGGCTCTGGTTTACTCTATATGTCACAATAATATCTAAGGTTCAGTAATTAAACACACACACACACACACACACACACACACACACACACTCCCACACACAATTGGATGCTTGAAGGAGGTTATAGATTTTAGAGGAATGGCATTTCAAGCTTGAGATGTCATTTCATGGTCCTCAAGGAGTTTTAGCATTTAAGACATGATGTCATGGGTTAGGTAGGAACTACTTCAGTTTTTTATTTTCATTAGGTTGACACTTTAGAAAAACCTGTTCTGTTTCCTTGTCTGAGATAGAGAAATAGAAGAACAGTCACATAAGATAGGTAGGGAATGCTGAACTGAGGAGCAGATAGAATATATATATATATATATATATATATATATATATATTTCTAGAAAGTTGTTCATAATCACTTCCCCAAGTCATCAAATTAGACAGCAAAGAAGAAGTAATAAGAGCTCTATTGGATAGATTTTGCAAGCAGTTTTATCCACATAGGATTATCTCAACACTCGACAAGAGTGCATTACATGTGATGGGTGTATGTCAATTGGCTCCTGAGGACTCTGTCTCACAGGGTCACTGAGAAAAATTGTAGGAGGGTAGAGGAGCCTCAGCAACATCAAATTCCTAAGGTTAAGGGCAGGCAGTGCTATCTCTGCTTTCCTTTAATCCTGTCATAGAGCTACCATTTATAACTTCATCTAATCATTTTTTAAAAGTTTTTTAGTTTTATTTATTTATTTATTTATTTATTTATTTATTTATTTATATGAATGTACTGTCTGCATGTAGGTCTGTGCACCCGTGTCGTGCAATGCCGCGGAGGTCAGAAGAGGGTCTCAGATTCCCCTGGAACTGGAGTTCTCCTGGAATTGGAGTTACAGACGGTTCTCAGCCGCCATGTGGGTGCTGGGGATCGATCCTGGGTCCTCTGCAAGAGCAGTTGGCGCTCTTAACTGCTAGGCCATCTCTCCAACCCCCATCTAATCATTTTAAGACCATATAAATCAATAGGTTGTAAAACCTTTCAGTGACAATCCAGTGTATAAAGCAATGCGTGTGAATTATCTTTAAATTTCTTCTGTCAGCTTCCAAAGGCTGTGCTCTTGTTTGCCTTTAAGTTTTCTTTCTGAACATTCTTTCAGGACTCCTAATTTTCCCCTTTTTGATTCTTGGACTACACGTTTCAGTCTGCCCCCCATCCCCTACCCCTTTATAATGCCTCTGCTGTTGCCACCTTTTTCATGCTGACCATCATGGTTGCCAATAGTATAATTTACTCTGTATTAGTTCTTTGATGAGGCATTTGCTGGTCTACGACTTACAGAATGCATACTATATTGCCTTTTGTGATTACACTATATGTTTGTGATGGTCTATTGTCAGCCAATAGAAAAGATGGTGTGGTGAAGCTCATGATTACATTCTTTTCTCTGCTGGAAGTCTCTCAACCCTACAGCTGTCTTTGCTGGTAAATATAATGAGGACTGTTGATGAGATTTTCATGGAAGGATACCTAATACAAGGATAAGTAAACCCTGCTATAAGCCAAAGTTACTTTTTCCAATAGTGACTTTGGATAGATAAATAGACGTGGAATCAAGGTGGACGTGGTTTAGCTCAGTACTAAAGAGAACTTACACCTCTCTCTAAAGACTAAGTCTTATCACCAAGTCTGTTACATGGCATGAAAGGGGGCATCATGTGGCAGTTCCAG
This sequence comes from Rhizomys pruinosus, assembly GCA_009823505.1. Taxonomy (NCBI): domain Eukaryota; kingdom Metazoa; phylum Chordata; class Mammalia; order Rodentia; family Spalacidae; genus Rhizomys; species Rhizomys pruinosus. The sequence goes on along the minus strand of VZQC01008518.1, from coordinate 264,222 downwards.
CAAATCCGATGTACTCTTCTGTAGGCCCTGCATGACTTGGGAGCACTTACATACATGCAGACAACACACACCTACATGAAAATAAAAACAATCAATAAAATATATTTTTTTAAAGAAAGGGTTTTATTAGGTTTCCCAGATTAGTTTTGAACTCAGTCCGTAGCCCAGGCAGGCCTCAAGAGCAGTAGGGATGACTGGCCTGGGCCACCTGGCCCAGCTTGAAATCTGCACCTTTTCTTAAGCATCTTTGTTTTTCTAGGACCAGTTGTGTTGGCTTTGGAAGGGCTTAACTGAAGAAAATATATAGAGTTTACTTAAAAATTTTTAGATTCTATTTGATTTACTGACTTTACGTTCATAAATAATTAAATGAATTTTGGCTTGGGATTAGGGAAAAAGTTCCAACAATTTCTGAAATGGCCCTAAACCCACTTCTGCCATTTTGTACTTTGTGTTATGAGAAGCAGCATTCTCAGCATTGGTAAGTATAAACTCAGAGTATTGATCAACTCCGAAAGGCATCAAAGATGCCCAAAGTCCTTCAGTATCAAATCAGCAAAGATTTAATTCTTTATGTAAAAATAAACAAGCACATCAATCTCATTAGTATATAATTTTACTTTCATCTTTAATGGATTACAAAATTATGTTTACTAATGAATTGTTTTAAAATAAACTTCTTTATAATTTACTGGGAAAATTTTCTTGCTTATTATAACTTTCTTTTCAGAATTTTAACTATATCAGAACAACTCTTAAAATTTTGAGTTGTGCACCAATGAGCTGGCTAAGCAGTTAGAAATGTCTGCAATCCAGGCCTGTAACCTGAGTTCAATCCATGGAGCCCACATAAAGGCAGAAGGAGATAAGTAGCCCCACAGAGTTGTTCCCTGACTTCAATACACAGGCTATGGCACGTGTGTCTACTCCCAATAATAATCAATGAAAAAATTAAAAATTTGATTCATAAAATTGTTTAATCTTACTAGAGTTAATTTTTCACAATTTTCAAACAAGTTCTTTCCTTCCCAGTTTTTCTATTGGCCGGCTGTGAATGCTGCATTTTAGAGAAAGCTGATACAGTGGCTGTATTAGTCACTTTTCTGTTGCTGTGATAAAACCACTATGATCAAGGGAACTTACAAAAGGAAGAGTTTATTTGAGCTTACAATTGACAGTTCCAGGGAATCAGAGTCCATTGTGGCGGGAGGCATGGTGGCCGTGGCTGGAGCAGCAAGCCAAGGTTCACATCTTGCAATGAGCACAGGAAGCAGAGAGGGAGAGACTGGAGACCACAAGGCTTGTTAAACTCACTAAGCCTACCCCCAATGATGTACTTCCTTCAGCATGGTCACACCTTCTAAGACCTCCAAGAACAGTGTCACCAACTGGAGACAAAATGTCTGAATACTTAAAGCCTATGGGGGACAATCATTCAAACCACCACAGTGGCCATTCATTCTTTCATTCATTCTTTTAACAATTAAGGTAAGGGTAACAGCCCAAGTTGCCTTTATCTTAATTGTTAAAGTGCTTATCCTTGCTGAAGAGTGGATTGAAAAGTTAGTAAAACACTTCCATTTGCGTCTGAAGATATTACTTAGAGCTGAGGAGATTTGCTCAGTGGGCAAAGCACTTACTGCAGAGATGTAAGGCCAGAAGCTCAGATTCCCAACATCTGTAGAGCGTGGAGTGGTAGCAGCAACCAGCTTGTGAGTCCAGTGCCCAGGACAGAGAGACTGTGGATTTCCTGAGGAAGCTGGCTAGCTAGGCTGGCTGACTGCATAGGTTCTGGGTTCAGTGAAAGACCCTGGCTCAATATACAAGGGGAAGACTGATTAAGGAAGATGCCCTGTGTCAACCTCTGTCCACCACATGCATGTATATACGCACATGCAAGCATGAACACTGAACACATGTACACATGCAAAAAATTATAGTGTTAGACTATAATTTTGGGGGGACTGGGGAAGAGTAGATTTTTATTAACTGAAGAATTGTAGCTTAGCTGTATTGCCATTAAAAGATTTTTAGAACACCTGGCTTTGAATTCATGCTTTAACAATAGTGTGTCAACTTACTCATAGATAGGCTCTGAAATTTCTTCAGTTACTGTAGATGTGAGATTACTGTCACAGTCTGCCATCTTGTTCTGATGTTGTTGTTCAATGTCTTTGAGTCATGCTTCCACATGCTGTTCTTCTGTTCTTGGCTTAGCTCTAGGACTTGTCACCTGCCTGCAGGCTGACAGTCTCTAGGCTTAGCTCTGGCAAGAAGGGGGGAGGGAAAAACCACAGGAGATCACCCGTGGAAAATGAGCAGACTCACACACAGAGAGCCAGGAAGATAGTAACTCTGTTTATTTTCTGTCAGTGAGGTCTATAGACTGAAGGCTACTGTGCTTTGGGCAAGAAAGTGGGGGGCAGGCAGAAGGGAGGGGCAAGCCACCTTGGCTCTAATCTGGGGGGCTGCAGAGCTCCTGTTTGTGCAATAGGTAACTAGAGGTGCGACATTTTGCTCAATGCCTCAAGGGAAGGGGCCATCCGGTTCTGAAACTTTGCAGAGATTAGGCAAAGCAAGAAACAGTGTAATATCCTGAACCTTCCTGAGATAACTCAGAGGCAACTGAATGCCCACAGAGATATCAGATAACCGGAGATTTTCTGGGACAGGTCTTACAAGTTCTTGCTTCAAGCCACACACAGAAAGTTTCATTCCCACATTCTGAGATTCTTTTACTTATTTTACTATTACAAAGACATTTGAACTTTTCCTTTTTAAATATAATATAAGATTGTAGTTGAGTTTCAGAGTATAGATTCCTCAATAGCCGAGCAATGTTGGTTTGCTTTTCTTTCATTTTTTAGTTTCTAGAATTCTCATTGCTTAGGTTAGTGTCATAGATGCTAGGCTTGGTTGGTCTTTCTAGTTAAATACAGCATTGATTTTGGATCTTCCTGTCTGGACCTTGATAACAGAGTGCTTTTTGTGTTATAAGTTGTATGGATGGCTATGTTCAGGGATAGATTTAGCAGGAAAATGATGAGTCTTCAACTTCAGGGACCCTCACTTGAATGGATGCCTTTCAAGGTTCTGTACTCCATAATTTTCTACTCTTTTCCTTAAGGAGGGCTCCAGTGATCATATAAGCTTTAGACTTTGCCATCCTTGGATATGTCTGTGACCAGTATGAAAACACCTTGAAGGCTGGAAGAAAAGCAATAGGAAAGATATGTATTTGGCCAATGAAAGCTAACTCAGGTATGTAGCAGTGTCACAGTCACAGAAATGGTCAGGACAATCATACTTAGTGACACAAGAGGGACTATGTGTATAAAACTCAGTGCAAAACTGATGCTTTTGAAAAACCCAGAATGGAGCTTTAGAGAGTTCAGAGTGAGTTTGTTTAATACGTAATCAGATATTAAAAAGAAATAAAACCTTTTTGCCAAAGTTGTTAGAGAAACAGAGAATAATGAATATTAAAAAATTCTTAAACTTTTGTTTTCTTTTAATTAGTACATTCATTGTGTTTGTGGAGTACATCATATATACAATGTGTACTGATCAAACCAGAGTAATTAGCATTTCTGTTTCCATATTTCATTAGGTTTGGAATCTTCAGGCCTAATGCTTCTAGGTCTTAGTCACGGCTTATTGTGAGCCACAGACATTCCCATGCTTCTGTAGAGCATTAAAACTCGGTATCTCACTGTGTTTTGGTGATATCATCTTAACTACTCTCCATCTCCTCTCCGCTCCACCCTTCTCATCTCTCTTTGTAGCCATTCCTATCTAGTATTCTATTCTCTTCAACTTTGAGAGCACCTGTTCAAGTTTCCATGTATGAAGAAGAACATATACGTTTCTTTCTGTGTCTAGTTCACCTTGCTTAACATAAGGTCCTGAAGTCTATTTACTTTGCTGCAAATGATAGAATCATTTTTCTTTGTTGGCTGGGCAAGTTTTCTTTCCCGCTGGTATATGTGTTTAGACATATATGATGCCTATGTACCCATCTTGCCTCTTTCCCTCATACTTTGGTGGACACAGACTGATAAGGTGTCATGGCTGCTATGCTGTAATGAACATGAGTATACAGACATCTCTTTGTGTGCTGATTTAATTTCCTCTGGACATATGTTCTAGTTTTCTCTTTGTTGCTGTGACAATACACTCTGATCAATTCCAACTTGGGGAGGAAAGGGTTTACTCAGCTCCCATCTCTTGGGTCACAGTTCATCAGTGAGGGAGACCATCATAGGAACTCAGGGCAGGAACCAGGAGGCAGGAGCTGAAGCACAGGCCATGGAGGAATTCTGCTTACTGGCTTGCTCCCCAAGCCCATGCCCAGCCTTCTTTCTTACACCATACACAACAACCTGCCCAGGGGTGGCACCACCCATAGTGGACTGGGCCCTCCAACAATGCTCAGCAATCAAGATAATACACCACATACATGGCCACAGGCCTGCCCAATGGAGCCAATTCCCCAATTGAGGCTCCTTCAACCCAGGTGTGTCAAGTTGACACTAAAGCTATCTATCTAGCACAACATATATCCAGTAATTTGGCTAATTGGAACACAGAGAAGATCTATTTGTAGTTTTTGAGGATCATCCAAACTGTTCTCCATAATGGCTGCACTAACTTACCTTCTTACCAGTAGTGTACAAGAGTTCCCGTCCTATGCATCATTTTTAATATTAGCCATTGTGACTGGAGTGAGATTATCATTATGATTATGACCTATGGTACTGTTTTACTTTTTTCTTCATATAGCTGTGGATCTTCATTTGTAATTCCTCATTGGAGAAATGTCTAATAGAGACAATTTATTGATTTTTAATTGGATTACATTTTGTCGAGTATTTTTAATTCTTTATATATTCCAAATTTAATCCCTTCTCCGTGAGAAGCTTGCAGATTCTCTAGCTCTTTCTTCCCTTTGCTGGCTGTGGAAAGCTTCTACTTTTGCTTTTGTTGCCTTTGGAGTTTTGTTGCTCAGCATTGTCTGTATCAGTGTCTTCAAGTATTTCCTGTTTGTTTTCTTCTAACTCACAGTTTCGAGTTTTGTACTTTGCTGGATAGCTTTAGTGTCAACTTGACACATCTGGGTGGAGGGACCGTCAATTGGGGAATTGCTTCTTGGACTGGCCTGTGGTCATGTTTGAGGGCATCTTCTTGATTGTTGAGTGATTTCGGATGTCCCCGCCCACTCTGGGTGGTACCACCCCTGGGCAGGTTATTGTGTATCGTGTAAGAAAGCAGGCTGAGCATAGGCTTAGGGGAGCAAGCCAGTAAGTAGTATTCCTCCATGGCCTGTGCTTCAGCTCCTGCTTCCAGGTTTCTGCCCTCAGTTCCTATCTTGGACTCCCTCGGTGATACACTGTGACCCAGGAGTTTCCATGCTTTCAGTTATTTGAAATATTTGAAGAAGAATTGATGCTAGTTTTTTTAAAAGAGTTTTATAGAATTATTCAGGGAAACCATCTGGTCCTGGGCTTTGTCTTTGTTGAGAAACTTAAAAAAAAATCCAGGTCAGTCTTCTTACTTGTTATTTGCCTATTTAAGCTTTTCTGTCTTTGTGGTTCATTTTTGTTGGTTATATTCACTCCAAAATTATCAATTTCTTCATCATTTTCCAATTTGTTGTGAATAGCTGCTCATAATTGTCTCTAGTGGTGATTTTTAATTTTATGTTTTCGGGTATAGTGTTCCTTTTTCATCTTCAGTTTTATTTATTTGTGCTTTTAGTATAGTTAAAGATTGTTACTCTAAAGCTAGCTTTTCATTGGTCATTTGTATTATTTTCATCTCTGTGTTATTTCTCTTCCAATTTTGTTATCTCTTTTTATATACTAATTTATCTATATCTATATCTATATATCTATATATCTATCTATATATACATCTAAAGCATGGAAACTCCTGGGCCACAGTGTATCACTGAGGGAGTCCAAGGTAGGAACTCAGGGCAGAAACCTGGAGGCAGGAGCTGAAGCACAGGCCATGGAGGAATGCTACTTACTGGCTTGCTCCCCTAAACCTATGCTCAGCCTGCTTTCTTACACAATACACAAAACTCATATATAGATATATGAGTTTTTCCCTTGCTACTCTAATTCCTGAAATCCATTGTTAGACTGTTTACAAGAGCTCTTCTGTTTTCTCTTTGGCATGCATATGTATGTGTTGTGGATTTAAATGTGTATATGTGTTCACATGTGAGTAGGTGCATATGGAGAGACACTGGATGTTTTCTTCTGTTGTTTTCTATTTTTGTTATTGAGGCATGGTCTCTCACTTGAACCCAGAGCTCACTGATTGCTAAGTCTAGCGAGGCAGGTTGCTTGTGTCCCCATTTCAGCCTTCTGAGTGCTAGTATTACAGGTAGCCCACATGCCTACCCAGTCATTTCAAAGGTTCTGGAGGTCCAACCTCTAGTCCTCATGCTTCTACAGCAAGTTCTTTAGCCGCTGAGACACATCCCCAACTAGCCCTGCTCTTTTTTATAGAAGCATTTATTGTTATAATGTTCCTTGTTAGAGATGCTTTTGCTATAGATAATAAGTTTTGACTATCATATTTCCATTGTCATTTGCTTCAAGAAAATCTGTAATTTTCTTTGTTATTTATTCCATGGCCTTTGTTTATTCAACACCATGATGGTTAGTCACCGTATATTTGTACAGGTTCTGATGCTCTTTATGCTATTAATTTCACTTCTTTCCAATTTGGTCAGAGAAGGTACATGATATAACTTAAAGGTTCTCTTATTAAATTTGTCAAAAATTATTTTGTGACCTAATTTATGGTCTTTCCTAGATTTACCATATGCTGATGAGAACTCTGAAGCTGTTAAGATGTCATAGAAATGTTTGCTGGGTTCAGTTGGTCTACTATGCAGTTTGTCTCTGTTTCTTTGTTAGATTTTGTTGGGGTGGGGAGGGACGCTGGATGACCTGTTAGTTATAAAAGCAGGATGTTGAAATCCACAACTATGATTGTGTTGCAGTCTGTTTTTCCCTTTAGATACAATATTTTCTGTATAAAATTAGGTGCATTAGCATTAGTTACATATTCAGTTGTTATACTCTCCCATTGAGTAGATCCCTTCATTAGTATATAGTGACTGACTCTCTGTATCTCTGTACAGTTTTTTATTTAAGCTCTATTTTGTCTAAATGTAGCTACTCCTGCTTGCTTTATGTGGAATGACTTTTCTATTTCATCCTCTTCTGTGTCTTCCTGTCCTTAATGGTGCAGTAACTTTTATTTGTAAGCAATGTCTTACCGGGTCTTATTTGTTAGTTCATTCATCAATATGGATCCTTTATTTAGGAAATTCAATGTGCTTGCATTCAAGGCTATTTTTGTTATCTACAGACCTATCTGTGTCTCTTTATTAATTTTCATGTTTTATATTGGTGTTATGTTCTTTCTGGTTTTTATGTTGTTGGTTTTCTGTATCAATAAAGTTTGAATATTTATTTATTTATTTAATTTGTTTATTTTTAGTATGACTGTTTTGCCTGCATGTGTGAAAGTACACCTATGTTATGCAGTGCCCACGGGGACAGAAGAGGGTGTTGGATAATCTGGAGCTGGAGTTACGGACGTAACAGTTAAGGTTGATAGCTGCCATGTGGGTGCTGGGATCAACCTGGGTCTTATACGAGAACAGCCACTGCTGTTACCTGCTGAGCCATTGCTACAGCCCCTTCTTTTAAACATTTGTTTTTGACTCTATCTTTTGTGCAACTGTTCTCCTAGTAGTTTTATTTCACATGTTTTCATGATGATTATTATGCTTTTGTTTCTCAGTGCAGTTTCCTTTAAGCATTGTTTTGTAGGCTGGTCTGGTTGAGCTAGAATCCCTAATATTTATTTGTTTTGGAAGCATTTTAGTTTTCCTTCATTCCTTCATAGCATTTATTTATTTATTTATTTATTTATTTATTTATTTATTGTTATTTTTGAGACAGGGTCTCCCTGTAGCCCCAGCTGTCCTGGAACTCTCTATGTAGACCAGGCTGAACTTGAACTCACAGAGATCCACCTGCCTCTGCCTCCCGAGGCATGCTAGGATTAGAGGCATGTGACACTACACCTGGCCCCCTTCATAGCATCTCTAAGTATAATAGTCTTGGTTAGATCTTTGAACATGGTCAACTATTCCCTTATAGTCTGTAAGTTTTCTGCTGAGACATCTTCCATCAGCACTTAAATGTGAATTAATGCTTCTACTTTTTAGAATTTGGAAGCTTGGCTATGACAGGCAATGATAAGGACTGAATGCTTATATCTCTCTTAAGAGTAAGGACATTATCAACTGTTTCTTTGTCAGTATGCAGGTTTCATTTTTCTTTTATTTTCTTTTTCTTTATTCAAAGTTTCATGTAGCCCAGGTGTACTGGATAGCTTTAGTGTCAACTTGACACACCTGGGTTGAGGGAGCCTCAATTAGGGAATTGGCTCCATTGGATTGGCCTGTGGCCACATCTGTGGAGTATTGTCTTGATGGTTGAGCAGTGTGGGAGGGCCCAGCCCACAATGAGTAGTGCCACCCTGGGCAGGTTGTTGTGTACCGTATAAGAAGGCAGGCTGGGCATGAGCCATGGAGCAAGCCAGTGAACAATACTCCTCCATGGCCTGTGCTTCAGCTCCTGCCTCCAGGTTCCTGCCCTGAGTTCTTGCCTTGGGCTCCCTGAGAACTGTGACCCAGGAGATGTAAGCTGAATAAACCCTTTCCTCCCTAAGTTGGTGTTGGTCAGAGTGTTTTGTCACAGCAATGGAAGACAAACTAGAACACCAGGCTAGCATTGAGCTCACTATGTAACTAAGGATGACCTTGAACTTCTGATCCTCCTGCTTTCACTTCCTGGTTTGGGGCTATCAGAGTGTACCATGTGCCATTTTAAGCAGTGTGGTGTCGGCAATCCAACTTAGGGCTTTGCGAATGTTAGGGAAATCCTCTACCAGCTGAGCTACATTCCCAGCCCCAGTACTGAAGCTCGCAAAAAACTAAAAATTGAACTACTATGCGACTGAGCTATACAACTTATGGTCACATCCAAAGGACTCTTAAGTTCTACTGTAGAGACATGGCACATCCGTGATTATTCCTTACATGTTCACAATAGCTAAGAAATAGAGCCAGCCTAGATGTCTATCAACAGATGAATGGATAAAGAAAATGTGGCACTTATGCACAATGGAATTTTATTCAGTCATAAAGAAAAATGAAGTCATGACATTTTCAGGAGAGTGGATGGAAGTGGGGCTCATTTATTTTGTGAATAGGTTTTCTGTGGTTTACTCTTCCTCCTTTCCTGCCGAAAGCCCCACAATTTGAACATTTATTCACTTACTGTTGCTCCATAAGTCCTGGAAACTTTCTTTGTTCTTTTAAATTATTTTTTTCTATTTATTTAATCTAGCTGGGCAATTCTAAAAGATCTGTCTCTAAGTTCAGAAATTCTTTCTTCTTATTTTTTTTCTTCTGCTTATTGTTGATGCTCTTGTTTGTATCTTTTATTTGACTCACTGAAGTCTTGAGTCCCAAGGTTTAATTTTACTTCCTTTGGATGATCTTTGTCTTTGTTGAATTCCTTATTCATTTTATTAATTGGTCTCCTTATTTTGCTGAACTGCTTGAATTCTCTAGTATCTCCAGAAGTGTCTTTGGAATCATTCTTTTGAATTTTCATTAAGACGTTTTGTCAGTTTCCGTTTCTCTGGAGTCTGTTGTTGAGAGTTACTGTATTCTTTTTTAAAAAATTTTTTATTTATTTCGGTATGTGTATGAATGTACTGTCTGCATGCAGGTGTGTGCACCCGTGTCGTGCAATGCCGCGGAGGTCAGAAGAGGGTCTCGGATTCCCCTGGAACTGGAGTTCTCCTGGAATTGGAGTCTCAGACGGTTCTCGGCCGCCATGTGGGCGCTGGGGATCGAACCCGGGTCCTCTGTAAGAGCGGTCGGTGCTCTCAACCGCTAGACCATCTCTCCAGCCCCAAGAGAGTTACTGTATTCTATTGGATAAATCATTGTTACCTTGCTTTTTCATACTTATACTTGTTTCTCTATGTAGATTTTTATGTTTCTGGTTTATCCATTGTATTTACCAATTTTCGATAACTACCTTAACAGCATGGGAGGAAGTTACATAGGATAGTCAGATCAGGTTTGATCTCTGAGCGGTGATGTGCAGCAATAGCCCAGGTGGAAGAGGGTACTGCAAGAGCAGAGTTCTTCCTCTAGAGTAGTGTGTAAAGGCAGGAACACCCTGAAAATTCAACTAGGCCCACAGTCTACAACGACTGCAGGATCGTCCAAGGGCAAGAATTTCAGGATGCTAGTGTGGCCTGTTAGGAGCCATCTGTGTGGCTTTTTTGCATTGTGGTAGGACTTTATGAAGATCTCAGTTGTCTGACAGAGGCAAAAGAACAGTTTATTCAAGGCTTTGTTCCCTTTCTTTAAAAAGAGAGTAGATCTTCTTTAAGATCTCTAGACAGGCTGACTAGACTCCAGTGGATGAACTTGGGTTGAGGGACATCTGGGTACAATTGCTTGACCAGATAGGACTTAACATGTATGACAGAATGCATGAGGCCAGGTGGGAGGTATGGGGGCAGGCATGGGGAAGGGGTTCTAAATTTGATTAAGAACTATTGTGTGAAAGTCATGAAAACTCAATAAAATATTAAAAATACTTATTTGTTGAGAATTTCACACTTGAGTATTGTCTTTGCATTACTCCCATGCTCCCAGTCTCCCACTAACTCCTTCCATGTCCCCCACTCCACCTCGATTTCTTGTTCTCTTCTTTGATTATCGTTGTTCCCTTTTTGCCCCACTTGTCTGGAGTCTTCATGTTCCACAGTATCTCCATTTCACCCACACTCCTTTGAGCTTCTTGCTGCATAGTAGTTACTCGTCCCTCTCTCCTTCTCTCTCCTTCCCTCCCTCCTGCTTGCCTCCCTCCCTTCCTGTAGGCCCTCTTTTGTCACTAGCCAGTCATCTTTTCAGAAGCTTCTTCTGTCATCAACATTGGGAAGTTTTTATGGCACATAGGAGCTCATTCCTTAATCTTTATTTGGATTTTGCATCTTCTATCTGTATCGATAGTGTGTATCTGGCCAAAACACCATCTTTAGACTTCTTCTATGGCCTCATTTATTTATGGGCCATGTTCTTTATTTATGTTGATGGACGCCCTTCATTAAGTATCTATAGCTCTTCATATGTATAATCTCTCTCTGGCAGCAGCAACAGCATTCCCATGGTCCCCCACCCCCATAACCTCATTTATTTTCAATTTGAATTTCCTTTCCACAATTATATCATTCTTCATTTCTTTGGTAGAATTTGATACTTTTTGGCTAATTTCTATTTCCTATTTTCCATTTTTTAAAGTACTGGGTGGGTTTATTACTGAGACACAAGAAGACAACAAACTATATACATTGCTCTTTTTGTGTGAACAAAATAACAAATACACAGTTACTAACACTGACAGGCTTTGAAGGAAGTTGTGTGATTGTTCATGGAGCAAGCTGTGCATATATTATCTGTGCTAATTGCCCTTTATGCTTGGGGGATGTATTCTACAACTCTTAGTGGATTCCTGAAGTATTGGATAGTACCAAATTACACACACACATATGTATATAATGTTTTCTCTTACACATATATACTATGAGAATGTTTCATTTACAAAGTAGGCATAGATGATATTATCAATAACTAATACACAGAATAATAATAACAATGCACTATAATAAAAGTTATATGAATTGGTTATTTTCTCTTTAAATATCTTTTTGTATTCTTACCATTTCAACTAAAGGAGCTACAACTTTTCTTTGGAAAATTTGAATTTCCAGAGTCATTATTATTGTGCTTTGGGACCATTATTAAGTAAAATAATGGTTAGTAGAATAAAAAATCCTGTAAAACTTCAGCAGTTTGTTTGGTAGCTGAAATGGCTGGTTAGAGACTAATTGGGTATGATATAGGGTATCTGAGCTCATAAGGATTTTGGGTGTCCCAAGCAGGAGTGATCCATACTCTTGGTGGGATGGAGCAAGATGGTGAGATAGTTCATTATAGTGTTTAGAATGGCACATGATTCTAAACTTATGAATTCTATTCTCTGGAATTTGCCATTTAATAATTTTGGATCTTGGTTGGCCATGGGCAATTGAAACCAGAGAAAGCAAAAAAATGGATGGGATAGGTGGCTAGACTAGTGACCTGGGGGTGAAGATAAGCAGAGAGTTTAACTTTATGGAGTTACAGTCAACATACTGTGGTAACTGAGCTAGAAACTGCATTAGTGTGAAGCCTCTGGTTTAGCTGAAGCATGGTAATTGAAATGTGTGCATACAGGGACCGTATAGAATCAGAAATGTGTGCATACAGGGACCATATAGAATCAGAAATGTGTGCATACAGGGACTGTATAGAATCAGAAATGTGTGCATACAGGGACCGTATAGAATCAGAAATGTGTGCATACAGGGACTGTATAGAATCAGAAAACCGTTCACTATATATTTCTCTTTCTTTCTACATTTGAAATAACTTCTTAAGCTATAAACAAGAAGTTTAGAAATTGTGATTAAAACATGACAAATAAATTTTTACTATCTATATGCATTCTACTACATGTTGCTAACCTCTAATGCACATCAGAAAGTTGTTGAAGTGACTGTTTAAATTTTTTAGTTCACCGTGTGGGAACATCATATTTTATAGGCAAAGTGGAATACTTAATCATAGACAGTAATATTATTTTTATACCAGTTTAAATGTGATGGGGGCTGTGGGAGTTGCCAATGCAGAAGAGGGTATAAAGGTGATCAAGACTGATGGAGGTATATGAAATACACAAACTTTCAATAAAAATAATAAAATGAAAAACCAAAACATAAAAATGAAATGGATTTTTTTCTTCCAGTTTCATGTATGGAGAATTGACTGACAAGAAGACTATTGAGAAAGTCAGGCAGACTTTTGACAACTACGAGTCAAACTGTTTTGAAGTTCTTCTGTACAAAAAAAATCGTAGGTATTTCTGTTATCAATAAAATGTCGTAGCTCTTTCTAAATGGTATAGTTCAGTAAATGGTAGTTGAGTAACAAGGTAGAAAGGATGCAGCATTTTAGTTCTATTCTTGGCATGGAGGAGAGGCTGCTGGTGAAATTATATCACAAAATTAATAAATAATTCTACCTATGGAAAGCATGCTCTTGAATAATGGAAGAAAATATGATATATTTTTCCATTTAATTTAAAATTAAGAAATCATATTTGTCCATATTTATGGGGTGCAAAATAAGGGTATGATTTATAAAAATAGTGTGGAATATTTGACTCAAGCACTTCAAATTCTGGCCTTTCAAATATTTACATTTTGTGGTGAGAATATTTGAAATTACTCTGTTGGCAATTTTAGCATCTTCAGTATATTATTATTAGGTATATTTGCCATGCTGTGCAGTAGATCTTCCAGTCAAACAAACATTTCTCTTGTGTCACAGAGGCTTTGTGTTCCTAGACAATATCCTCAGTTCCTCCACCCCAGAGCGTCCAAGATCTGTTCTGTTCTCTTCTTTGTTTCTATGTGTTTGATTACTTTAAAATTCCACTTAAAATGAGAACAAGTTATATTGATCATCTGTATATGACATTTCACTTATTATGTTCTTATATTCCACCCATGTTGTTGCAAATACCAGAAGCTCATCCTTTGTGTGTGCATGTGCATTGTGTATGTCTGTGTGTACTCATGGGAGGTAGGTATGGGATTTGCAGAGGCCAGAGGAGAATGCCATTTGTCCACCTCTATTGCTTTCTGCCTTATTCCCTTGAGACAGACTCAGGGGTGCTCACTGAGTCTGGAGATCACCGTTTTCCAGCTAGACTAGCAGCCTACCAAACCCCAACAATCCTTTGGTCTCCATTCCTCACTCCTGCCTCTTGCAATGGGGTTATGGGTACATGGGGCCAACCATCAGTTTTGACATTGGTGCTAGAACTGGAACTCTAGTCCTCTTGCTTGATCAGCAGTGTTCTTTCTCCACTGAGCCATCTGCACAGCCCAAGAAATTCTTTGAAAAGCTGAATAGCATTCCATTTTGTATGTATACTTCATGTTCTTTATCAGTTCACCTGCTGATGGGCAGCCAGGTGTTTTCACATATTTGATGAGTTGTGCTGCAGTGCGCTCAAGAGTGCAGATGTCCTGTTGGTATGCTGATTCAAGTCTTTTGGGTAAATAACCCAGAAGTGGGATTACTTGACAATATGGTGATTCTGTCTAAAAATTTTAAAAGACCCCCCCCAGATAGTTTTCCTGCAGTGGCTGTAGTAATGTACATTCATATTACCAGTGCTTAAGGATTTCTTTTTCCTCTACATCCTTGCTAACACCAATCTTTCATCTTTTTGATAGAGTAACTCTGATAGATGGGATAATGGTACCTATTGCAGTTTTTATTTGTATTTCCCTAATGATTAGTAATGTTCAGCATTTTTTCATGTATCTCTTGTTCATTTGTATATCTTCTCTTGAGAAATGTCTATTTAGGTTCTTTGGTCATTTTAAAATTGTTTTACTTCTTTTCTTTTTATAGATTTGAAGATTTTTGATATTAACTTCTTATCAAATGTATATCTTATAAATGTTTTCTCTGTCTGTAGGTTATCAAAAATATCACATTGTGTGCTCGTTTAGAGGATATTTTAATACTATTCATAATAAACAAGCTAAAGTTATTCAATAACAAAAATGACCAAGTTCACAAATTTCTTTTCATGGTTAATGACTACATTTATCTTTTTAGACAAATATTAGTGAGGTGACTGTTGTTTTTACTTGATGCCAGTCTTTATAAATATGACATTATCTAGTCTGAGACTTTTGGTTGTGGAAGCCTTGTGGGCATAGCTATTACCCTCAGAAGAGGCCATTCACATCTGCAAATTTCTATTGACTGTTGTGAGCTGTACTCTAGGATTATACTTAAGCATAGTCAGTTGCCCAATATGACATCACACAGAACCTTGTGGGATAACTCTCCATCAGAGTTTGGAGGAAAAATTCAAACAATCAAAATAATAGCAAAACCAAACTCTGAACGCTTATGCTCAACCATCAAGTCTTCTTTCTTTTCTTTTTCTTTTTTTATTTGATTTTTTAATAATAAGTAATAAGTAATGAATATAAGCATCCTTCATGTAAAACCAATTTGCAAGCACCTATGCCCAAACTTATACAGCCCAAGGCCCCCATTGTCCAGCTGGAGGGGTTGTATGTGCAATCATGTTGATCAAATTAGAGTCCAGTCTATATTGCTGTAGTTTCACAATTCACCCCAATCACAGTCCTTACATTCTACCATGCCCCCTCTTCCACAGATTGTTCCCTAGGCTTTAGAAAAGGGGCACACGTGGGCAGGAAGCAAACAGTCTACTTTCTCTGGAGATGTCGTTTTGGACTCTTAGCAGTTCAGGCTGTTTTCTTTTTTTTTTTTTTTCAATACCATGGGAGGTTGAAGAGGCAACAGCTGCTGAGAGGCTGCTTGTTTATTTAAAGAGAATGCTTCTGTCGTTTCCCCATTTAGGATGATATTGGCTGTGGGTCTCCTGTATATGGCTTTGACTACATTGAGGAATGATCCCTCCAATCCAATTCCTTCTAGGACTTTAAGCATGAAGGGATGCTGGATTTTATCAAAGGCTTTTTCCAAGTCAATTGAGATGATGGCGTGGTTTTTGTCTTTTAGTCCATTTATATGCTTGATGATATTTATTGATTTTTGTATGTTGAACCATCCCTGCATCTCTGGCATGAATCCAACTTGGTCATGATGGATGATTTTCTTGATGTGGGTCTGTATGCGATTTGCCAGTATCCTGTTTAGAATTTTGGCATCTGTGTTCATTAATGAGATAGGTCTATAGCTCTCCTTTTGGGTTGTATCTTTGCCTGGTTTTGGTAATAGAGTGATGCTGGCTTCATAGAAGGAATTTGGGAGAATTCCCTCTGTTTGTATCCTTCTAAACGATTTGAGTAATAATGGTTGTAAGTCTTTTTGAAATGTTTTATAGAATTCTGCCGTGAAACCGTCTGGGCCTGGGCTTTTTTTAGTTGGGTGGTTTCTTATTACATTTTCAATTTCTTCATATATTATGGGTCTGTTTAAGCTATCGATCTCAATCTCTTCTTGGTTGAGCTTTGGTGATTCCCAGGATTTCAGATATTCATCCATTTCTTCTAGGTTTTCAAACTTAGTAGAGTATAGGTTTTTGAAGTATTCCCATATGATCGTCTGGATCTTTTCATTGTTGTGATATTTCCCTTTTCATCACAGGTTGTATTGATTTGGAGTTGTTCCTTCTTTCTTTTGGTTAACTGGGCTAGAAATCTATCTTGTTTATTCTTTCAAAGAACCAACTTTTATGGATCAATTTCTGTGGAATGTTTTTTTTTTTGTGGGGGGTATTGTTTTGTTTCTTTTCATTGATTTCTGCCTGATTTTTTTTTTTTTTTTTTTTTTTTTTTTTTTTTTTTTTTTTTTTTTTTTTTTTTTTTTTTTTTTTTTTTTTCTTTTGTTTTTAGCGCAGTGTTTAGGTCTTCTACTTGTGGCTCTTTGCCTGTTTGTTCTAATGTAGGCCACCCAGGCCTTTTTATAAACATTCCCTCTTAGAACTAGCTTTTAAGTATCCCATAGGTTTTTGTTGTGGTGTATTATCATTGTCATTTTCCAGGTTCCAGAATGATTTTGTTCTTCTTTACTTCTCCCTTGAACCCATTCATTATGCAGGAGTGTGTTTGTTTAGTGTGCCATGTGTTCTTGTAGGAGTAGGGCTTATCCTGGTTTTATGTTGCACTTGTATTGTACTGTGGTCGGGGATCGAATGCATGAACATTATTTCCATCTTTTTGTATTTGTTGGACGTTTCTTCTGTGTCCAGTAATTGGTTGACTTTTGGAGAATGTTCATTGGTGTGCTGAGTAGAAAGTTTGTTTGTGTGGAATATTTGGTAGATGTCTGTGTGGTCCATTTGGTAGTATTGTGTTCAGCATAGTTCAATGTGTCTCTGTTAATTCTTGTCCTGTTACCGTATCCAAAGGATCAGTGGGGTATTGAAGTCCCCTAACATGAAGTGTAAAACTGGGGTATAATTCTGTGCCCTTGGTGGTCCTGAATATGTCTTTATAAAGTTTGGGCACCGAGAGTTGGGTGCATATATATTCTACATTGGTGAAATACTTCTGGTGAATTGATTCCTTTGATAAAATGTCATGGCCTTCTTCTGTTGTCTCTTCGTGATTTCTTTTTTTACTTGAAGTCTATTTTGTCTGATTTAAAAATAAATGCACACCATTCGTTCTTTTTTGTACCATTTGTGCTTGGAATATTTTTTTCGCTCCTTTCACGTTAAGGGGTACTTATCCTGAAGGTAGATCATTTTCTATTCGTGACAGCATATAGATGGGTTTCTGTTTTCCTACACTACCAATCTCCCAGTCTATGTCTTTTGATTAGGGATTAGATCATTAAATTTAAGGTTATAACTGAATATATTTGTGTTGTTCTTCCTTTCACCTTATGTATTCCTTTGCATTTTTGTTCGTCAAGGGTTTTGTGGTGCTTGAATGGAGAAAGGTCCCACCTAAGGCTTTTAAGAATTCAGACATTGTTCTTTAATCCTAGAACTTGGAGGCAGAGTCAGGCGATCTTGTGAGTTCAGGCCGCCCTGTGGTACAGAGGTGAGTTTCCAGGAAGCTGGACTGACAGGGGAGACCGCTGTCCGAAAAGACAAAAAAAAAAAAAAAAAAAAAAAAAGAATTCAGAATTTTGTCTCCATAATTGGTGGTACTGTTTTTGGAGGTCTTAAAGAAGTGTGGCCATGCTGGGAATAACGGACGTCATTGGGGGAAGCTTATGTTTTTAATATTTTTTTTTTTCAGTCTCCATCCTCAGTACTCGCTCTCTGCTCGTCTCCTCTCTCGATCTCTCGCTCTCTCCCTCTCTCTCTACTGCGTGCTCATTGCGAGAGATGACTTTCAGCTTGCTGCTTCCAGCCCCAGCACAGCTTGCCACCACAATGGACTCGATTCCCTGGAACACATCGTAAGCTAAATAAACTTCCTTTTAAGTTCCCTGGTCATGGTGGGTTTTATCACGCAACAGAAAAGTGACTATACAGTTTCTCGTACTTCGTGCATTAGCTTATAGGGTTCTTTTCTTTTTGTTAGTTTTTTGCCTTTTTTTTTTTTTTCTTCGTGTCCTTTAGAAATTATACGTCAAAGTATTCTCTGAAGGTTTGGTTTTCTGGACTGTTATTATTTCATGCTTGTTTATGTCCATGAGAAGTTTTATTCTCTCTCCTTCCAACTATAATAATCGACTTATTTTTCTGGGTATGAGTTCACCTGGGTTGGCATCTATAGTACGTAACGCTGGAATGCTTTCTCCGGTGCTCTTCTTGCTGTCCTAGTTTTAGATACTGAGAAGTCCTATAACTTTGATAGGTTGCCCCTGTTATGAATTTTTGTGTTTTTCGGCTTGTGGCTTTCAAATTTTCGTCTTTGTTTTAGGCTACTCTAGATTTGACTATATAGTGGCGTGGGGAGTTTCTTTTCTGATCTTGGTCTATGGTTTTGGCAGTTCTGTGTGCTTCGTGTTTATTTTGAAGTGGGTTTATGCCTTTTTTTATTTGGGGAATTTCATCTATTTATTCTGTCAATACCAATTCTCTTGGAGATTCGTTCTTCCTCACTCTATTCCGTATGATGCAGAGGTGTTGAATCTTTTCACAGTGCCGAAAGTGTCCTTGTTTTTCCACTTTTGTGTATTTTAATTTTCATCAGATCTTTCTTGAGTTTTTTAGTTGTTCTGTGTTATCTTCCAGGTCTGTTATTCTTTGTTTCTGATTCTTGTCTCTTCCATTCTACTTCTGTGAGGCTTCTTTCCATTCCTTCCTCTTTTTTTCTTTTGTTTTTAACTAATTATTTATTTTGTAATGTTTTATTGATAGATACAAGATATAAAATCAGGGCATGAATGATAAGGATTTGATAGTGAATAGACTTAATTCAAATACTATAAGATAGGGAACAATTCAAATTCTAACCATATTTTCACACCCACAAAACCCACGTTCACGGAACATTAACGATCTCTCAAATCTATTCAGTTTTGGCTGCAAGTAAACCAATATGTTCTCTTTTAAAAAGTTGCTGTGCACTTCCCAGCCTCAAGGTATTGAAATCTAGCACATAAGAGCCCATTACTAGGGTAGAAATACAGGCAATATACTATTACGGAAACAACCATCAATTACAAGTTAAGATTTTCTGTAACAACAGAAATGGATAATCAAATATTGCATACAATCAAGTATTACTAGAGCAAGTGCATTTCTAAAATATCAGTGTTCTATTTCTGTTTTGCCTACTTTAAACAGCCTATGATAACTGGAGCAAAGAAGGTTTCTTGCAATAGACTGCCTCTGCTTGAGAACTATGATGTAATTATTGCATGCTGCTTAATATACTATATAAACATTAAAGATATTCCTAAAATAGTTGGATGATAGACTATGACTAAGACATTACACTATCAAAAAACCTTATGCAGAAGGAACCCCTACTGAACGTGCTTCTGCTTTAAATATTGTGCCCCAAAGAAGTCCAGAAGCACAACATCCTGTCTTGAGCCCCCTGCATCTGGCACTCATGATACTGCTGATGGAATCCAGACAATGTCAGTCCATCTTCTTGAGGAGGTTGAATTTCCATTATCTGCTTAGTTCACAAGCTGAGTATCTCAGCAGTCCGCAGTCCACATTGGAAGGCTTAAAAGTAAAAAAGCTTATCTCTGTCTTTTGAGGAGTGCACTAAACCAGGTGGCATCTACAGAGCATATGACGCTGTCTGTAACGAATTGAAGACAGGCAAACAACGTGCTGGCTCTCATGCATCTGACCCTTGCTCGGTCTCCTCTCTCTCTCCTCTCTCATCTCTCCATCTCTCCGTTCTCTTTTTTTGTCTTTTTTACTAAGGATGTGCAGTTTTTGTGTCTGCATGACAGTTTCTCTGGTCTTATTATTTGTTTCTGGTTGTACTTTCCTCCTGGATGCTTAAGGCCATACAGATAGCCCAGATTAACCAAGGTTTTGTTTTGTTGAGGTCAGTTGAGGATCTGGTCCTCAGGGGTCTCTTGGGGTTTTTTTTGGGGGGGGGAGGGTGGGAGCCCCTTACTTATTTCAGCTCCTCATCTACCAGTTCCATCCACATGAGGACAAAATCAGGTCTTACTAGACCAGGCTTCCTTTTCTGAAGGATGAGCAGACTTTCCTCTTTATAGACTGGACACTGGCTGAAGTCCCATTAGTGGCTCTCCTAGACCTCCCTGAACAGGAAGAATGGTGACCCACCTCTGCAGGACTTTTCAAGAGATGCCCCCACATATAATCCCCTAAGACTTGGTTGACTTCTGAGGGTAAGGAACAAAGTTGTCCCCCAGGTCCCTCTGTCAAATTGGTAGGGACTTCAGATATGGTCGTTAAACACCCAGAAAGGCTAAGTTGCACCAGCCTGTTATATTGCACCTATATTAACATTTATCCTTTGGAAAACAAACTGTATGTTATTTCCATAGCATATTTCTTGATTCACATCAAAGTCTCTCATATTAAAACTTTGTGGCACCTGGAAGGTAAAGTTCATTAGGACTCATTATAAACAATTGTTACAAATAGGCTACACAGAGATGTTTGATGCCTGTAGCAGTCTGAGGCTTTTCTTCTTTTTAATGTTTAGATGGGCCAATTTCTCTGCTGGTATTTCTTGGTATATCCTGCACAATGCAAAGCTGTATCTTTTCTTTCTCAGCCATTAAGTTGGTGATGTTTTGACCTGTGGGAACATGCAAATCTTTTCCCATAGTTAGTTTTAAGATTTAAATTGAAAAATTTGACAAAAGGTTTAATATATAACTGTATCCCCCCTTTTTTATTTTAAGTTTTTAATTTTTGGCCCATGAATCTCAAAAAGGCAGATGTAGTACACATACCTATAGGCAGGAATCAAGGTATAAATTTTCATTAATTTACCCAAGCTGTTTATCATTGACTGTATGTTGTTAATTTGGGAAGCAAACTTAATTCCTTAAGTTAAATTATCCTACAGGTAAAAGAAAATGTTACAAGATGATACTGTACAACACAAAAATTATAGAGAATATTTGTATACATTAATCCCAAAGTTGTTGTTATATAAATTTTAAGTAAAGCAAATGTGTAAAACAATTTATATTTCCAATTAGCTTAAATGTATTACCATTTTAATTGAAACCTTTTAACCAATGTTTTTTAATATAGACATTTTTACTTTTACTAAGTCCTAAAATACCATATAATATGTAGACAAAGTTTGGGCAAATTTGGATACCTGTCAAACTCACATCAATTAAATATACATTAATCGAATATAGACCCGTATCTCCCTTCCAACCCTCCCACCCCACCAGATTCACCGTTTCAGTCAGTTCTTTGATGCAGTCTTTTCTGGTCTTTTTGAGACAAGGTCCCCCTGTAGACCCAGATGTCCTGAAATTCACTATGTAGACCAGGCTTGGCCTTGACCTTACAGAGATCTGCCTGCCTCTCCTTCCCGAGTGCTTGGATAAAGAGCATGTGCTACCACAACTGGCAAGTCTTCTTTCTAACTTTGTTTTGTTTCATGGCTACCTGATATTTAACTCTTTTTGCTCCTTTCTCAATTCTTTCTTTCTAGATGTGAACAGTCCCTTTCATAAGATGCGTCCATTTTGTGTGTGTTGATGGTAAATGCTTGCAAGGTGCATTATCATCTTCAATGGTTATTAAAGTCTTCCTGAGTTTGGGAGACATCCTAGTTTCAGCAGGATACATTTACTCTAAGTTCTTCTGGTGAAGCACTTGGGATTAAACTTAGATTTTTTGTTTTAGTAATAGACTAACCAAAAATGTAGCAGCAGCCATAGAGGTAGAGGCTGCCTCGGAGCACTGGAGTTTGACATACTGAAAGTTTCATCATCTTATCTTGCATTTTAGATTCAAGGCCAAAGAGCTGTTTGTGTTTGAAATCACACCTAGATACCAGCTTTTACACAGAGAACAATCTGTTCTGAATGCTCTTTGCTTTGGAAGAGGCAGGTTAAAGGTGCTTTTTGGGTTCCCCCCCCACATGCAAATATATATTGATTCATAAAAGACCCACCTGTCCAATCTGTCCTTATTTTTTTAGACTTGTTAGACCTTGAATAACTTATAGTCCAAGTTTAACAAATAATTCAAAAGCACTGTATCGTTAAGGGCATTCACTCTGACTCTTAAACAGAATTTACAACTTTTTGCCTGATTTTCATACATCAAAGCCAATCCATTGTTAGAGTTCCTTAAACTTACTTTAGTGGAATTCTATTTTGTTTATTTACTTTAAACCACATTAGTAGTAACTTGAAATTAAAACTCTCCTTCAAGGTAGTTGAAATTTTTACATTGTGTTCATGGATTAAAATTATTATACCTTTTGTTCAGGTTGTCTGGCTCTTTTCATAGAACTTTATATTTACATAGAGATGTCTGCATCCAGCTGACAGGAGAGAGAGCCTGTAGATCNAGCCATTAAGTTGGTGATGTTTTGACCTGTGGGAACATGCAAATCTTTTCCCATAGTTAGTTTTAAGATTTAAATTGAAAAATTTGACAAAAGGTTTAATATATAACTGTATCCCCCCTTTTTTATTTTAAGTTTTTAATTTTTGGCCCATGAATCTCAAAAAGGCAGATGTAGTACACATACCTATAGGCAGGAATCAAGGTATAAATTTTCATTAATTTACCCAAGCTGTTTATCATTGACTGTATGTTGTTAATTTGGGAAGCAAACTTAATTCCTTAAGTTAAATTATCCTACAGGTAAAAGAAAATGTTACAAGATGATACTGTACAACACAAAAATTATAGAGAATATTTGTATACATTAATCCCAAAGTTGTTGTTATATAAATTTTAAGTAAAGCAAATGTGTAAAACAATTTATATTTCCAATTAGCTTAAATGTATTACCATTTTAATTGAAACCTTTTAACCAATGTTTTTTAATATAGACATTTTTACTTTTACTAAGTCCTAAAATACCATATAATATGTAGACAAAGTTTGGGCAAATTTGGATACCTGTCAAACTCACATCAATTAAATATACATTAATCGAATATAGACCCGTATCTCCCTTCCAACCCTCCCACCCCACCAGATTCACCGTTTCAGTCAGTTCTTTGATGCAGTCTTTTCTGGTCTTTTTGAGACAAGGTCCCCCTGTAGACCCAGATGTCCTGAAATTCACTATGTAGACCAGGCTTGGCCTTGACCTTACAGAGATCTGCCTGCCTCTCCTTCCCGAGTGCTTGGATAAAGAGCATGTGCTACCACAACTGGCAAGTCTTCTTTCTAACTTTGTTTTGTTTCATGGCTACCTGATATTTAACTCTTTTTGCTCCTTTCTCAATTCTTTCTTTCTAGATGTGAACAGTCCCTTTCATAAGATGCGTCCATTTTGTGTGTGTTGATGGTAAATGCTTGCAAGGTGCATTATCATCTTCAATGGTTATTAAAGTCTTCCTGAGTTTGGGAGACATCCTAGTTTCAGCAGGATACATTTACTCTAAGTTCTTCTGGTGAAGCACTTGGGATTAAACTTAGATTTTTTGTTTTAGTAATAGACTAACCAAAAATGTAGCAGCAGCCATAGAGGTAGAGGCTGCCTCGGAGCACTGGAGTTTGACATACTGAAAGTTTCATCATCTTATCTTGCATTTTAGATTCAAGGCCAAAGAGCTGTTTGTGTTTGAAATCACACCTAGATACCAGCTTTTACACAGAGAACAATCTGTTCTGAATGCTCTTTGCTTTGGAAGAGGCAGGTTAAAGGTGCTTTTTGGGTTTCCCCCCCTCACATCCAAATATATATTGATTCATAAAAGACCCACCTGTCCAATCTGTCCTTATTTTTTTAGACTTGTTAGACCTTGAATAACTTATAGTCCAAGTTTAACAAATAATTCAAAAGCACTGTATCGTTAAGGGCATTCACTCTGACTCTTAAACAGAATTTACAACTTTTTGCCTGATTTTCATATATCAAAGCCAATCCATTGTTAGAGTTCCTTAAACTTACTTTAGTGGAATTCTATTTTGTTTATTTACTTTAAACCACATTAGTAGTAACTTGAAATTAAAACTCTCCTTCAAGGTAGTTGAAATTTTTACATTGTGTTCATGGATTAAAATTATTATACCTTTTGTTCAGGTTGTCTGGCTCTTTTCATAGAACTTTATATTTACATAGAGATGTCTGCATCCAGCTGACAGGAGAGAGAGCCTGTAGATCTGTAGATTAAAAGCCATGTCTGCCAGGTGTGGTGGCGCACGCCTTTAATCCCAGCCCCTGGGAGGCAGAGGCAGGCGGATCTCTGTGAGTTCAAGGCCAGCCTGGTCTACAGAGGGAGCTCCAGGCCAGTTGGGACTAAAGGGAGACCCTGTCTCAAAAATGCCAATAAAATGAAATGAAATGAAATAAAATAAAATAAAAGCCATATCTATGCATATTTTGGAGCAATACAAATTGGAGGGAACAGCAACAACAAAAGGATTGGGACAAAGAACTGATGGAAATAGTTAACTTCTGCACAAACCATAACCCTCTGCATAGAAAAACTTTAAAAAGACTGAGAAAAATGTGCAAGACATGCATGGCAGAACACATGAACTCGGGTGGGGTGGAGGGTATGGAAAGGGGAATGAGTCTAAATTGGACTGAGAAATTTATGAAATGCCCCAAACACAAAAAAGCCATTTCTTTTGTCTATGTACCATCTGCATTCATTTTTATTTTTGTTTTTCCTTTAATAAAAAGGATAGATATCTGTGCATTATGTTGGAATAGTATTGTTTTAGTCAGCTTTAAAATTTCTTGTAGGGGTTGGGCGTGGTGGCACACCCTTTTAGTCCTAGCACTTGGGAGGCAGAGGCAGGTGGATTTCTGTGAGTTCAAGGCCAGCTTGGTCTACATAGTGAGTTTCAGGACAGCCAGAGCTACAGGGAGATCCTGTCTCAAAAAGAATCCCTCCAAATAAAAAAATTCTTGTAGGGGCTTTTTAAAAAAGAGAACAGAGAATGAAATTTATTAAATACTGAATATAAAAACCAAAGACATCTAAAAAGGAACTAGGGACCTCCTTTTACCCCACCAGGGTCTCTAGGCCCCCCTTCTCCAATCACAATAAAAACATGATTGTACATACCTAATAAGTAGCAGAGACTAAAAAGATGCAAAGCTCCTGAAAGCAGCAGACACTCAGCTTAGAGTTGATGAGGGGCAGTTAAAAGCACTCTGACTACCCTTGCAGAGGACCCATGTTCCATTCCCAGCACCCACATGGTGGCTAACAATCATCCATAATTTCAGTTCCAGGGGGATTCAATGCCCTCTTCTGACTTCCTCAGACATTGCATGACATGGGTGCACTTACATGCTTGAAGGTGAAGGCAGTCTACTCAGACATGTAAAAATGATCTTGTGGGGCTGGAGAGATGGCCTAGCGGTTAAGAGCACCGACTGCTCTTGCAGAGGACCCGGGTTCGATCCCCAGCACCCACATGGCGGCCGTGAACCGTCTGAAACTCCAATTCCAGGAGAACTCCAGCTCCAGGGGAATCCGAGACCCTCTTCTGACCTCCGCGGCATTGCACGACACGGGTGCACAAACTTGCATGCAGACAGTACATTCATACACATACAGAAATAAATAAAAATTAATAAAAAAATTAAAAAAAATGATCTTGTAAATGATTAGTTGAAACAGATTTTGCAAACTGTAAAAAGTGTATTCTTTTGACTTTGAAAAATGTTAGATGGAAAACGTTAGCTATGTGTAGAAGACTGGGGAATGCCTGAATATCAAGCCCTCCTAACACATCCATTGAGTAATTAGGTTAAACACGGGTTGGCAAATGGCACAATCCAGGTATTTGATTTCCTATGTTAGGATCAACACCTTGATTTGTAGCTCTATTCTTTTTTCATCTAGTGCTCTCATTAGCAGAGGGCGATTTCTACTCTTGGGAAAGGTTAGTATCGATGGATCAAAGACGGAACCTAACCAGGCTTCTGGTAACTAGTGCGTAGGCGTTGGGCTTCATATCAGGTGGGGAGCAGCCTCTGCCCACCCCTTCCAGACACCCTCTTCTTCTGAATATGAAGGATATTTCACTAGTTGCTTGAAAATATTTGGTTTGCTTTGGGAAGTCTGATCCTATGACTTGAAAAGTTGAAAAAAATCTGTCTTGATATTTGAAAGCAGCGTTTTCAGGCAGCTGTGTCTTTGCCAGAATTTGGAGTGTGTCTGTTTTCACAGGAAGGCATGAAATATAACACCATCTTCTGTTCAGAATCTAACAGACCTTGGAAAGGGGTCTTTTCAGTGTCCTTCTCTTTTTGACTATGGCCCCTCTGCCTTGAGCTTACTATTTTGGAGCAGCCACAGGCCATGTACACGGAAGCATCTGGGACTAGTTATTTGTAAAATTGCACATCACTCACAGTTCCCAGACACACTGGAAACTAAGGAACAGGAATAGGGAGCAAGTCTTGCTGTGAGATGATGTGATTGTGTTCCAATTCCCTGTCTCACCCTGCAATCATTTTCTAAAGGGCTATGTCTTCACATGGGGCTGCTGGGGTTACATAAGACCTGTTGTCCAGAACCGAATATTACCCTATAAATCTTCTCTCTCTAATACTCTGACTTCTTGAGCCTGGTAAATGACTCAACTCATTTTGTCTAAATGGCAAGTTAGCCCTTGAATGACTTAGATATATTCCCCAAGTTTAGTAGATAATTTAAGAACACAGTTATTACTTAATCAGAGTTGGTGGTGGTACTAGGTGCTTCAGTTTTGGATACAGGAATGTGGTGCTCATTTGGTCCATTGGGAACCTCTAAGGGGCTGCCATTTCTCACCTCCAGACTCTTAGTAGCTGCATATCTATTTTCCAAATCCTAAACCTGCCTAAACCACTCTGTCCTTAAGAAAGAATATATATTTTTTAAATTTTTATTTATTTATTTTTAATGTGTATGAATGTACTGTCTGCATGCAGATTTGTGCACCTGTATCATGCAATGCCACGGAGATCAGAAGAGGGTGTTGGATTCCCCTCGAACTGTAGTTAAAGATGGTTCTCAGCTGCCATGTGGATGCTGGGGATTGAACCCGGGTTCTCTGTAAGAGCAGTCGGTGCTCTTAACTGCTAGGCCATCTCTCCAGCCCCAAGAAAGAATATTTTGAAGGGGTTTATTGGACTTTTACTTGGTGAAAACATAATGGAAAATGTGTCTTTTTTTATTCTGATGGAATATTTTTCTGTGTTGTTGCTTGAAGTAATTATTCCCTTGAGGTCTTATCTCATGTTGTCATATATTCATTATTTTCCATACATTGGTTCCTGGTTTATCTGAATCCTAAGCTTCGAATACTCTGAAACCCTCTTTCCTCTGGAGTCTTGAGTAGCTGTTCTTCAAAGGATGAGGTGACAGAGTTGAGCCTTAGGGGGCAGGAGACAGTGAAGGGGGCATGAAGACACCTGAGATTTTTAAGCTATGAACATACATGCTTCGATTTTCCTTCTTGCCCTAAAAGTTTCTGGTAGCACTCTGTCCAGTATCAGATATCAGATATTGCTGGTGTCTTCTGTGATTGGGGCTACATTAAAAACCATTGAGGTGTCTTAGAAGTCTATCTGACTGATGAAAGGGCCTCGTGCTGGAGGCAGCTTTGTTCCTCTAAGAGCAATCCTGATCAGAGCGTCAGGTACTGCTGTCACAGTTAATTAGGAACACTTGTTAAAGTGATAGGACAGAGAAGCATGGAGAAATGATAGCACTAGACTATCAGCACGAAGACAGGGAGAGCAGAAGAGGCCTGGGGTTCCAGTCACAAAGGCATAGAGCAGCTTGGTGTGAGTGAACTGGGAAGAGACACTCTGTGCTCTGCTTTGGTGGCAGCTGAGAACCGTCTGTAACTCCAATTCCAGGAGAACTCCAGTTCCAGGGGAGTCCGAGACCCTCTTCTGACCTCCGCGGCATTGCCCGACACGGGTGCACAGACCTGCATGCAGACAGTACATTCATACACATACAAAAATAAAAAAAAAAAAAAAAAAAAAAATAAAGAATAGAATGTTCATATTCTAGGGAAAATATGTTTATTACATTTGAACAACTGGTAGCTGATATAAAGTGCTGTTTTTCTTGGGGATTAAACACAGGGTCTCATACATTCAAGGCAAACATTCTATCACTGAACTATATTCCCAGCCCTTCTAAATTTTCATTTAAATTTTGAGACAGGGTTTTACTAAGCTGCCCAGACTGGCCTTGAACTCACTCTGTAGTCCAGACAGCCCTTGAATTTGTAATCCGAAGCTTCCTGAGTAGATGAGGTCTGTACCATCAGCCCCGGCTAAATTAAGTTTCTTTCTTTCTTTTTTAAAAAATCTTTTCAACTTGCTGTGACGCTGTGGTACTCTATCATTCTTTCTCTCCCTCTTTCTCCATTACAGGAACCCCTGTTTGGTTTTACATGCAAATCGCACCAATAAGAAATGAACACGAGAAGGTGGTCTTGTTCCTGTGCACGTTCAAGGATATTACATTGTTCAAACAGCCAATTGAGGATGATTCAACGAAAGGTAATTTCCAAAAAAAAAAAAAAAAAGTTACTAGATCTAAGAATCAGGCCATCCCTTTAATCTTCTTCATCTTAGTATGCCCTTTGTTTCCTTCACATTTGTCCGGGTAAGGCCAGCATCAGTTTCCTTTAATCATGTTGTTCGAATGGAAATATCCCAAGTTGAAATAATAGTTGGTTATCTGAAACCAGCGGACGAAGGAGTCTAACAGATGGGAAAGTCAGGGGCTCGAATGAAAGCTGACCCACTGGACCCATCTTGGAATCAGTGTGATTGGAGTTTCACACCCTATACCTAGTGAGCTTTCGAAATATATGATCGCATGCAGTTCCAGGGATGGTTTTAGTGAGCTCCTGCCAGAGAGCTCTTGATGATCTGATGGAGTTTGTTCAACCAATTGAATTTTATTTGTTGATTTTTAAGCTCAGTTATCAGCTTCTATTTAATCAGTTGTATATTCTTTTAAGCGGATGTTGCAGACTGTGCAAAGTATAATTTTTTCATCAAGAGAGTGGCTGGCATAATGCAAGCCTCCCAACTGGAATCTTATTGACTACAGCATTCAGAGAGGCTGCTATGGAAACCGAGAGTGCCCGTGTTCTTACCTGTTTTCTGTGTAATTTATTCCCAATTTATTCTCTCCAATTAGGGTTAAATTAGAAGCTAGTGTCACATAAACGAAGAATTTCAGATGCCCTTGGAAATCATTTTTATAAAATGTTATTTTTAATAACCACTTAGGAGACTAAAATGAAATGCCTTCTTTTTGGATTTGGCAAACACTGCCTTTTCTTACTTAAGAAAACAGAGCTTTACGCTTTCCAACTGTAATCATAATTGCAGAAAAATATTAGTTTATACCTTACATGAGTTTATATATATATATATATATATTATCTATTTAGTGTTTGGTTAGTATCAAATTAAAAAGAAGACATCTTATAAGTGTTAACTATTCAAGATAGGACATAGAGCAATTAATTTAAAATGTTTTTGAAACTGTAGACTTTATGAAATCATTTCCTGGAAGATCAAAAGTATCTAGGATGCATAAAACATTCTCTCTCTCTCTCTCTCTCTCTCTCTCTCTCTCTCTCTCTCTCTTTCTCTCATCTCAACAGGGTCTCTCTATATAGCAGCATCCAGGATGTCCTAGAGCTCAGTATTTTCCTGTTCCAGTCTTCTAAGTACTGGGATTATAGACATGTACCATCACACCTTGCTAAATACAACTTTTAAAAATGAAAGATATGAATAATCTTTAGACTCGATGTTCATTTGTTTCTTTGAAAATTCATGGTGCTTCATACCAAGGCCAGAGAAGACATATTTTTCTTAATTTTACATGGAACATTTACCACATATACTAAAATCCGGGTCATAAAACACATTTTGACCAGTTTAAAATGTATTCTCAGATGATAATGAAATTAAATTACTACTCAATAGCCATAAAAAATAAATATATATAAAATATAAATAAATATATAAAAATATATAAATATATATTTATATATAAAATATATTTATATAAAAATATAAAAATATATAAATAAATCCCCAAATATTCAGAATTTAAGCAACACATTTTAAAAATAATCCATGAGTCCAAAAAGTCTTAAGGTAAAAAGAAAATATTTTGAACTAAGTGAAAATAGACCATTTTCATGTTTGTGGGAAATATTAAAATCATTGCATAGAGGGAAATATGTAATATTAGATGCATACAGTAAAAAATAAAAAGCTATAGAAATAGTAACCTAAGTTTCCATCTCAGGGAGCTATACATAGAAGAATATTTGAAACCAGAGCAAGCTGAAGACAGGACATAGTACACTTTAGAGCAGAAATCAGTGAAATAGAAAAAACAGGACAACTGAAGTTCGGTGGAGAATCACCAAAACCCAAGGCCAGTTCTTTGAAAATATCATTAAACTTAATAAATATCTAGCTATGATAACCAGGAAAAAAAGGAGAAGACACAGATGAAGGAAAGGTTTACTACCACTCTTTCTGTGGCCAGTTGAAGCCCTGACAAAGATAATCACTCTGTGACCTACACTGATGAGTTATAGGAAATGGATCAATTACTTGAAACAAACTAACAAAACTTATTCAAGAAGAAATAAATAACCTTAACTGTCCTATCACCATTAAAAATATAAACAGGAAGAATGATCATACAAAACCTAGGAAACAGATAGTGAGTAGTTTTATCAGCAAATCCTACTAAATACTAAAGGAAGAAGAAGTAATACCAGCTCTTTGTTTTTCTTCTTGAGAATTCCATACATGTTTACAAGTGAAATATAATCTTGTCTGTGTTGGACAGCTTTAGTGTCAACTTGACACACCTGGGTTGAGGGAGCCTCAGTTGGGGAATTTCCTCCACTGGACTGGCTTGTGGCCATGTTTGTCGAATATTTTCTTGATTGTTGAGTGATCTGGGAGGACCCAGCCCACTGAGAGTGGTGCCACCTTTGGGCAGGTGGTCCTGTGTTGTATAAGAAAGCAGGCTGAGAATGGGTCAGAGAAGCAAGCCAGTAAGCAAGCATGGTTCGTCCATGGCCTGTGCTTCAGCTCCTACCTCCAGGTTCCTGCCCTGAGTTCCTACCTCAGGTTCCCTCAGAGATAAACTGTATGACCTGGGAGATGTGAGCCAAATAAAACCTTTTCCTCCCCAAGTTGACATTGGTCAGAGTGCTTTGTCACAGCAATTGAAGACAAACTAGGGCAATATCTAACTCTATTTCCCTCCTTTAACTCTCCTGTGTCCCTATAATGTGTCCTCTGTGGTTAGCCCTAAAAGGGCTAAAGTGGCCAACCAACACCCTTTTAATGAAGGCTCAAGGGACATTGTAGAAGAGAAGGCAGGAAGAACGTGAGAGTTGGAGGACGGGGAAGAGGGCTGTGAAATGCTGACTTCTGGATATGACATAACTGTTGAACTAACAGCAGCTGTGGTTAGCCCGAAGAAGACTTGGACATCTCCTATTCCTCCTCCTCCTCTTCCTCCTCCCCCTCCTCCTTCTCTTCCTCCTCCCCCTTCATCTTCCTCTTCTTCCTCTTCCTCCTCCTCTTTGTCTCTTTCTTTCTTTCTTTCTTTCTTTCTTTCTTTCTTTCTTTCTTTCTTTCTTTCTTTCTTTCTTTCTTTCTTTCTTTCGTTCTTTCATTCTTTCGTTCTTTCTTCTTTTTTTTGAGATAGCATCTCAGTATGGAGCCCTGGTTGTCTTGGAACTCACTATGTAGACCAGGCTGGCCTGGAACTCACATAGATTCAGCTGACTCTTATTTCCTGAGTGCTGGGATTAAAAGTGTGCAGTGCCAGTTCTTTATGCCTATTCCAGAATGTGGAAGCAGAGGGAAGTCTGCCAACTCATTTGATAGGGCTAGCGCTACCTTGATACCTCACCCTAAAAATACATTACAGAAATGGAAACATCAGATGAATGTTAACTATCATTATGTAAACATAAACCATTCCATAAAAACTGAGCCTACAAAGTATAAAAAAATTACACATGACAACAAAATGGATTCAATCTTCAAAACCCAGTTCTTGAATTCATCCTATCAGAGAGGTGGCAGAGAATAATCATATGATCTCATCAGTTGGCATAGAAAAATCATTTGACAAAGTTTAATACCCATTCATGATTAATGATCCTCAAAAAGGAAGAATAGGTGGAACTTCCTTATTTTGATAAGGGACATCTGCAAAAACTGATGGCTAACAGTGAACTAACTATATCTTACAATGATAAACTTAAAAACAAAAGATAAATAATTGATATGTGATTGATGACTTAAAGAATTCTTCAGATGAATTTTGATGTTTTCACACATGAATAACAACTTAAGTTGATTGAAGGGATTTTATATCATATTTTTTGCTCCCTAAATGCATGAATATTTGTATTAGATGAGCATTGTTTTCCCTGATTCTCTTTATACTTAAAGAGATACTTTCATGACACAGTTGAAGCTGGCCAAAGAAGTCCGGTGTTTTCTCCCTGATGAATCAGGGTAAAATCAGGAACTATGTGTTTATGAAAAGTGGAAGTTGGCAGCATTTCCCAGTAAACTGGGGAAACAGGTGCTGATATTTGAAGGGCTGACTTTCACTTTTGAAATGAATTCTCCCAGCTCCATCAGTCTGAATCCCCATGTGTCGTAGAGTACTTTTATAAAAAATTACAGTAAAGCAGAGGCAAGTCAGACCACTTGATTGTCAAACTATGAGCTCGATGAGCATGCAAATTAACTTTCTGAATAGTATTAGTATAAAGTAGTTCTTTCTAGTGCCAGAGCACTAGAAACTTTCTAGTGTCATAACACCAGTGAAACTCATACCCAAGGGGCTCGGGGCCCTCATACTGCCAGCAGCCTGTCACCGTTCTCCACCCCTCTGATCATCCTCTTAAATAGCTCCTTTTTCTTGTCCTTTACCATCCCTACACTCAGCCTATCCAAGAAAGCAGAAGCAGAGGATTGACTACTTCTTAAGAGATTTTTATTCTGAGACTCCTGCACACCTTCCATATACATAACAGATTACTCTAACAGTATTGCATAATGTAACTATGAATGCTGCCTGTGAACTTCTTTCTATTATTCATGTGAATTGCACATTTAACATGAAAAATTCAAAAGACATGAAATATTTATATCTTTAAGTCATTGTCTACCATATCTTTGAAGTTATCAATGTACGGGAGTATTTTTTGAAATCTTTGCAAAATAATACATCTTTCAAAATTTTAAAACAAATAAGAAAAATGGTACTTTTAGAAAAAATGCACATGAGATTTCATAATAATTATTGTAATAGCAAAATGATTTGTTTTGAGAGTATTGAATAAGAAGACATGCCAGGTGCGGTGCCAAATGCCTTTAATCCCAGCACTCAGGAAGCAGAGGCAGGAGGATCTCTGTGCGTTCAAGGCCAGCCTGGTCTACATTAAAAAAAAAAAGACACTACGTTGCTTTTGATCCAGTTTTGACTTCAGAGTGACTCAACACAAACTTTTTATGCCCTTTATGGGAATATTCTACCTCCCTAATCTTACTTTTATCTATTTTTTTCCCAACCAAAAAAAAAAAAAAAAACTGAATTAAGAACAGATTCCTGGGGATGTAGGAGTATCATTTTCAAACATTCAGTGGAGAAGACAGTCACATGATGGTAGCAGCCTTCCTGCAACTGCTTCTGCTCTCTTGGATAAGCTGAGTGTAGGGATGATAAAGGATGTGAATGAGGAGCTCTTTTTTTTTTTGCGGTTCTCAGCCTCAGCCTTTAACGGCTGCGCTATCCCTCCAGCCCAAATGAGGAGCTCTTTAAGAGGATGGTTGGCAAGGTGGAGAAGGGAGATGGACGCTGGTAGTGTGGGGCCTCTGGGCCTCTCTTGGTCATGAGTTTCACTGGTGCTGTGGTCATAATTCTGTGCTCTGCCCATGTCTAGTCACAGGGATTTAGATGCTGAGTAAGCAAAAATGGACTTTATCCAAAGTTTTAATTTGATTGGGTGCAAGGGAAAGAATCAGAAAACCAAAGAAACAAAAACATTGATTGGCGCAAAGGCTCATGTTCTTTGAAAATTTGCCAATTTGTTTAGTTGGAATTGACGTCAGTCCCCTGCTTACTCTCACATATGATTGAAAGATTTGGAGGAATGGACTTACTCTGAATTCTGTTTCTGAATCACATCAGACAAAGTAACTGTGGCACATCACAGCATATTAAGACAGCCATGTACTGCACATTACAGTATATTAGGACAGCCGTGTATTGCATATTACAGTATATTAGGACAGCCATGTATTGCATATTACAGTATATTATGACAGCCACCTATTGCATCTTACAGTATATTGTGACGACCATGTATTGCATGCAGCTCTTCTCATAGCAAAGCCAAGAACAGCAAAAGTTTGTTCTAAATTATTTCATTTTTTCTTCTTAAACTGAGTGGCAATGAGTGACATCAACCATGCCTTCGAATTATGGCATTAGAGATGGCAGCAAAAGTCATGGAAATGAAGAGAAGGCTCTCAGCCCCGATGGGATGATTAAAACACACCAGGCACTTTGTGTTCATCATTGCTCAGTCTTCTAATTTTGGAAATTAGTGTTATTATTTCCATTTTACAGCTGAAGAGGCCAATGCCCAGTTTCTGACTGACTCTAAACCCCATGTTTTCCAGATTGTCCATTGTTGCTTCATCTTTTGCAGTGGAAATTACTATTGGCGCACAGCCACCTTAAACCTCTGCTTTCCTAAACACAGGTTGAGAACACTCACATTCTGATAGAGTTGTGTTTTTCTGAACCAAAGACACTTCCTTATGATAATTGCACAGGGTGAAGTATTCTTGTTAATTTTTGTGCTTGGTATTGAGGTATTGGAACTCTTGTTAGATAATCAGTCAATAGTATCTGATATTTTATCTATAGTAACACATAATGCAAAATGATAGTCAATAAGTCCATCCTGTTGATTATATGTTCTGAAAAAGATGGCCCAGTGTCTGCCCATTGATACTGTGTAATATTTTCAAAAGACTCCTAACCTGCCAAGATGATTACAGTGTGAACTGTCCTATGCCAAATGTTCACAGCACCTTCTGCCAATAATTGAAATGAAATTTACTCTAGAATAAGAATATCAGCAAAAATAGTAACCTGCTTGCAAAAGCCAATGGTGTTCTTTAGAGAGGAGATGATGGATGAAACATGAGTAATTATGCCGTCCAGTCTCTTTGGCTAAAAGTATAATTGTTTACCTAAGCTTTTTCCTTATAGATTAGAATCTTGTGTTGCAGTCTAGTGGATTGATTTAACTGCCTCTCTGACTTCCTTTTATTTTTAAGATTAGGCAGTCCATGACAAAGAGGTTAATTGCAACCCAATAGAGCTAAACTAATGTTTTATTAAGAAGGAGTTGGCATCCTGAGCTTTTAGAAGAACAAATGTTCTCGTAATGCCATGAACAACTTACAGAGCAAGCATTCGGCTTGTCATACTCAGCTGTCTGTTCATATTACCCCATATCGACCACATCTAAGTTCCATCAGTAAACTGTGCTGAATAATCTGTCATAGCAGTTAGGTTTCTATAAAGGTGAGATCAGTAAATGTATCGCTGGGGAAAGTTAGAGCTGCTGATGCATCTTTTTTATCTGACCTAGACAGTGTGGCTGCTCAACTTTTTCAAAGTTTGACAGTAACATGGGGGTCAGAGCTAATAATTAGGCAAGTCTGGATGTATTCAGCATAAAGTGTAAGGGAATCCAGCATGGCATGGTTCACAATGGTGAGAAATCTCTGAACTTCTTCAGTCTGTGTTAAGCGTGACATGTGCATGATCAAGAAGGAAGAAGTGCTTAATTCTCTGAGGTGATGGGAGAGCAGGCAAGAGCAAGGTTGTCGTTGTGGGTTGTGGAGGGAAGAGAGGGGAGTGGAAGGTTGGGCAGATGGTGGGACTAAGGAGACAGACATGGTCTGAATGTTTTCAGAAAAATGCTTACATTACAACTGAGGACTCAAAGAGTATCCTGGCCAGTGAGCTATCCACCTGTGAAATGGAACATGCCTTGACTTTGCTTTAGGTCTCCACCCTCTGTTGCAGTGTGGTAGCAAAACTCCTAAATGACTACTCATTGACAGTTGCCCTTGATTTGGTTTCTCAAGGAAGAAAGAAACCTTTTCAAATCTTTCTTTGTTAGTTTTTTTCTTTTCATACGTCCTGGGTGGGTTCATTTATCACTACCTTTCTCTCTCAGCTAGCAGTTCCTCAGTTTCTTTCTGAAGCAGTCCATGCCTCTTCCTTTATATCATAAATTTTAGTAACACGTATAAAATATAAGTGTATTTCCTTTGTTAAATTTGGTTTTAATTGTCATGCAGATGATAAATTAATTCCTACTTATTTACCTATTGGTTCATTTTTTAAAATTTTATTTATTTTTTTATGTGTATGAATGTACTGTCCGCATGTAGGTTTGTGCACCTGTGTCATGCAATGCCGCGGAGGTCAGAAGAAGGTGTCGGATTCCCCTGGAATTGGAGTTAAAGACGGTTCTCAGCCACCATGTGGGTGCTGGGGATCGAACCCGGGTCCTCTGCAAGAGCAGTCGGTGCTCTTAACTGCTAGGCAATCTCTCCAGCCCTGGTTCATTATTTTTCAAACAAAATGTATTTAGTGCCTCCTATGGGCCAGTCACTGTACTACAAAAAGCAGGGATAGGAAGAGCCAAAGTCCTGGAAGGTGTATTGTGGTAAAGTCCCCTTTCTTCAATGTTAAAGGCTAGTCTCACTCACAATACACAGAATGAAAACAGTTTTAGAATGATGAATTTATGTAACATTTTTCTTTCAGTAGTTCTTCGACAATACTCTTTAATTTTTGTCTACAGAGGAAAATGCATGGTTTGTTTATATTAGTTTTTTTTACAGAGTCTGAAATAGGTAGAGAGATGAGATATTCCTTGATTATACCCACCTATGATCATTGCATATAACATATATTATATTATATTGGATGTGATTTTGATGAGATGATGTATAGATACATGCTGACACATTTGAACAAGTGTTTTGTGGATATTTAAATTAAAAGCACTGTTTTCTTATTATGAAATGCAATACCATGTGACAGTTCCAAATAGAAAGAGTATGACAACAGCTTTCACTGTTCTGCTTCTCTTTCTTCACACTTTTCCTTCTCTGCATGGTTGTAGGAGACAAGAGGGTCCATGTTGTCTGATGGTTTGTGTTTGTCCCTGTGTCATTGGATTTTTTTTCTTTTAGTTGCTACCTTTTTTCCATACTTTCTTTCAGGCAAACTTTACTGTTTGCATGAAATAAAATGGTTCTCTATTTTAATCCTACTCAGATTTACAGAGGTATAATATCACCTCTTAGAAATATGAGCCTTCAGTGAGGGAAAAAAATCAGCTTGGGAGTTTCTAGAAATAGCCTATGCAATTATAATATTCAGTTGATGTAAAATAGGGATTATCAGATATATTTTAACATGACGATGACCAAAATAATTACAGTCATCTTAGAACACTCTTATCACTTATGTCCAACCTAATAAAACTAATAAAAGCCTAATATAATGAAACAAAATGGGATTTAGTTTCAAATAAAATGGAATTAATCAGCAATTTATTTGTTTACTTATTTATTATTTATTAATTCCAGGCCATGGAAAGATAAACTATAGTTTATCAAAAGTAACTCTATTGATCACTGACTTTATTGACGTTAGTGTCACATGATGTGTGAGTACTATGACTTGCAGACAATGGCATCTCCCTCTTGTGGGTGGATCAAAGAAGGTACCAGAGAGGAATAGTCCTTCGGTTCAGTCTGAATGTTCTATTAGCCAGACAGACAGTGGAAGCAAAGGAAAGTTTAGGAATGTAGATTATAATGTGTAAACATGGGACATCATGGTGTGTAAAATGAACACCCAGTAGAGTTAATTTTAGCTTGAAGTTATCCTTTATTTAATTTGCTATTAATTTTAGTAAGGTTAGATTATGGTACAAGAATATGGCAGGAGGTGGATATCATGTAAATCCTTGGGTTATAAGCTATATGACTGGTATTCCAAGGACACAGTGCTAGTCTGGAAGTGTCCAGGTCCTGTGCAAGGTGGAAACAGGGGAAGGCACGATCAGATTGATGCTTTAGAAAGAGCCTTGCTCAGAATGTTGCCACCTCACTGTGGAGTGACTCATACTATATTGTTTGACATATAAGGATGGAAGAAAATTAAATTTGAGAGATAATTATTCACAATTTATCTTCAAGGCTTGAAAGTATTTGGATATATGTATAGGTTGTACCAAGTTGCTGGCTTGGACAATGAGGAATATCATCAGTTAATTTACTAAGATCAGTAATATTGTAGGATCCAGGGTTAGTGACATGAAGAGAAGATGATGATAAGGTGAGTTTTGGATGTGATGGGCTTAGAGTCTGTGGAATATCTTAGAAAGAGGATGGACAGTGGCCAATAGACATGCTGGTCTGTCACTCAGAGAAGTCTAGGTTTGCGATGGATAGTGTGAGTTGTTTTTTTCAGATTAAAGTGGAGTTTTTGGAGACTGATGTCATCTCTGTTGCTTCATTGGTCGCCAGCACATTGTGTAAGATGAACCTTGGGTAACAGATAACTCCCCAAACCTGACCTGTCAATTCTAGTCACTTGGATGAAATGCGAAGATATGATTAAGATGAATAAAATCCACAAAATTCAATAAAAAACCTATCAAAATAAAGAAGACAGACATTCCATCAATGCATGTTAGTTTACTACTTTTTCCAGTCTAATTATGGAATACATAGAGCTGAATTGAAGGGAGCAATTCAAAGCTTGAGTCTGAGGATCAATAGTAAGGTGGAATGACACCTGCATTCCGTTGAGTCACGTTTAAGTCAGGATTTCTTTCTTCAGTGCTTATTGCACTGTCTGACATTTCATCACACCCTTAGGATCATTTCTTTGGACGAGCTGGAGTTTTCATGCTTAAGGAGCTGTTTGGTGACTATCAACGGGTATTGCCACAGAATTTACCAAATAGTTTTAATGAAATCTTTAATAGATCAAAGATTTTGAAATAGTTGGAGAAAGGATAATTGGGACAGGGCCAGAATATGCCTGGGTTTTGCTCTATTTGTTCATGTCTCATTGACATTATTTTAAAATTAATGATTTTAATAATGGCAATTTAAGGCCCCAGAAGAAATGTCCTTACCATTAAATTCCCATTTCTTTCTCCCAAAAGCAACTGCTCTTTCAGAGAACATTATTAGGTTTCTAGATATTCCAAATATAACATTTAGATATTACTGTACTTGTTAAGAAAAATAATGTTTTGTTATCCTCTTAGTAAGGGTGGAAATGTGTGATATGAAACAGAATATATGAGAATTGTTGAAACTGGACTTTTCTTGTTTATATACAAATATGCAGTAGGACTGCTTCCATTAGAGCAGTGGTAGCCTCTTTAACATTGGTAACATTTCTATAAATGTGGCGATAATATGGGTTTGACACTGTAGATGCAGAGTTTTTGTTCAAGTAACTGTCCGAGGGTTATGGCTCTGGCTAGCATTTGGCACCCTTACACAGAGTTTCAGTAGCTTTGCTGTTCCTTAGTGTCTTGCCATTTGCACCCAGTTGATGGAAGGATGAGGAAATGTGGAAAAGCCACACCTGCTTCTGAAATCCTGGAGCAGACATGGCACGGATTGCTTCTCATTTACATCCCATTGGGGAGAACTAGGGACTCGGAACACCCCAGATGCAAGGAGTGAAATGGGTTGTTGTCTAGGTAGCTGTTCTCCAGTAACAACCCCATATAAAGCAGGACCAGTCATCTTCTTTGGAAGGACTATATAATAAATATGAGTGAAGCATACATGTTACACATAGAAATCATTCATTATTTTAATCTCATTAAAATATATGAGAGTGTTTATATAAAATTCTT
This sequence comes from Rhizomys pruinosus, assembly GCA_009823505.1. Classification (NCBI taxonomy): domain Eukaryota; kingdom Metazoa; phylum Chordata; class Mammalia; order Rodentia; family Spalacidae; genus Rhizomys; species Rhizomys pruinosus. The sequence goes on along the minus strand of VZQC01008518.1, from coordinate 223,894 downwards.
CAGTTTTTAAAAAATTTTATTTATTTATTTATTTATTTATTTATTTATTTATTTATTTATTTATTTTTATGAATGTACTGTCTGCATGTAGGTTTGTGTACCCGTGTCATGCAATGCTGCGGAGGTCAGAAGAGGGTGTCGGATTCCCCTGGAACTGTAGTTCTCCTGGAATTGGAGTTACAGACAGTTCTCAGCCGCCATGTGGGTGCTGGGGATCGAACCCAGGTCCTCTGCAAAGAGCAGTCGGTGCTCTTAACTGCTAGGCCATCTCTCCAGCCCAAAATGCTTCAGTTTTATACTTGTCATTTTTTTCTGGATATTATGTGGTTGCTGAGATCCCTGGACTGTCTAAAAGAATAATGAGCTTTTAGTTCATTTATATGAATAACCAAGACTGTCTTTTCTTATTTTTAAGGTTGGACAAAATTTGCCCGATTGACACGGGCTTTGACAAATAGCCGAAGTGTTTTGCAGCAACTTACGCCAATGAATAAAACAGAGACGGTCCACAAGCACTCAAGATTAGCTGAAGTAAGTGTGAGACTAACTTTACCTCCTGAGAGTGGCAGTGGAACATTTTGATCCCCAAATGGGTCAATATAAATACTTACAGCTCTTATAGTACAAATACTTAGATGGTAATTAATTTTTCCCTTGTAGAACTGAAGAAATTCCATAAATATTTTTTATTCTTTCCAATTTTTGCATGGGAATATAGTTCATGATATCTCAGGTGATGCTTAGAGGGGTGTGATTTAATTGGAACAAATGGGATAGTGAATTAATTTATTCATTTATGTATGTGGAAAATACTTATTGAAGGTTTTCACTGCACTGGGCTCTCTGCAAAGGATGTAACAATGAATAAGGTTTGGGTTATTACCAAGAGTGAAAGATAGAGCAGAGGAACCCACAATAGACTCTAAGATGCAGTGGTCCTTGCCCTGGCTTGGTGCTCTATGGCTGGCTGTAGAAGAGTTAGACGCTTGCTGTCAAGCCTGGCTACTGGAACTCCACCCCCTGTGCCTCCATGGTAGAAGGAAAAAACAACTCCAATAAATTGTCCTCTGACCTCCACTGACCTCCACATGTATGCTGTGGTACATGCTTCTCTCCCAAAATGTAAAACAAAACAAAATAACAATAACCAACCCCCCCCCCAAATCCCTAGAAGAATTAGACAGGAAAAGAAATGTGGTGTGACCACGTGCAAAGGCCCAGAGAAGTGATAGTACATGGATGGGCTTGAGAGGATTCTTATATGGCTAAATTCAGGTGAAGAAAGAGTTGGGTGCACTGTGGGATGGAGGTGGGTGCTTCATATGCCAGGAAAATGACACAATACCATGTGCACTGCACATTGCATCTCTCAAAGAGAGATTGGTTCCAACTAGCTTCTTTTATAAGCCTATACTTTTATTTTAGTAATTTAAAACCATTCTGGCTCCATAGCTTTCATCAGATTGCCAAAGGGATTGAAGCCATTTAAATGACCGAGATCCCTTGCTTGACCTACTGATCTGTGAAGAATAAGCAAGTAGGAAAACTAGTAAGAAGTCCCATTAGCCATTTGCCTAGAGTTACCTTGGCTGTAAGCAGGCTGTAGCCAATATGGGCAGACTGCAAGCACACCAGAGTGGAAGTCTTCCTCTGCTGATAGACTAGAGCTGAGTGTGAACCAAGGAAACGAGTCGTCCCAAGGGCCATGTTTCTCTGTGGGTGTTTAGGTAGATGCTGCTGCTCTTTAATACAATGAGAAATACAAAAGAAGAGGGAAGAGGTCCCAGGGGCATTAAAAACGAAGTCACCAATGGGTGTGTGAAGTTTGCGAGCCTGCTGGAAATCCAAGTAGCAATGCTTAAGTAGGATTTATGAGTCCGTCTGACACTCTGGAAGGATAAGTACATCTTGGTTGCAGACAATAGCAGCATCCTCAGAGATATTTATGGTAGTCAGAGGCCTGGACATTGTTGCCCTGAGCAACCAGAGGCAAAGGAGGAGGCTGTATCTCCAAGGTAGCAGAAAGGTTTATGGCTCATATGTCTCCTATAATCATCATCTGACTTACTGATAGGAAAGAGGTCAAAAGGTGAAGATGCTTGGGGAAGGGCTCAGTGGTTGAAGGTGCTTGCCATACAAGCCTGGTGTATGGATGCTCACAACTCATGTACAGTGATGGACACAGTAATGTAAGTGTCTGTAATCCCAGTGAGCCTACTGGAAATGGGATGGCAGAGACAGGAGAATTTCCAGAAGCTTGGCTTTTGCAGTGAGCTTGGCTTTTGCAGATGAAACTCAAAGAAGGCAGAAAGGTGATGGTGGACACCTGAAAGTTGTCTCTTGGTCTCCACACCCAGGCTACGGCTTACACCCTCCCACACAAAAGTGTGCAACCCTCCCCCCACAGCTACTCAAACAATTCTGAGCTCAAGGGGAAACTCAGTAAATATTTTGAGTCAACTCAACAGAGAGCAGAAAGATAACATCCAATACATATGTTCATCAATTCACTCTGTCAGAACAAAGTGAGTTGAGGCACTTCCTAATTAGTCATAAATACTTGACTCTCACAAGGTTAGGAAATAAAATATGTTCTTTTGAATTTAGAGGTATGGAGTTTTTCTTCTCTCATCAGTAACAAAGAGAAGACCTATTGGAGTTTTTTCCTTTTTTTCCAAATAGTGCTGTTATTTTGGGGAAAGCAGAATACTTTGGGGTACAGACATATTTAAACTAAAAAATATGAGTATAATATTAAATAATATTCATAATGTTTGAAAAGATGATTTATAGTTGGTAAAGATTTAAAATATTCAGGTAGAACTTTTTTGATAACGTTTGTTATTAAGTACTGCTTGGCTTTGACTTTTCCTTTTCTCTGCTTGAACTGTCCATTTTTTTTCTACAAGCCAAGTAGAATAATAGGAGTTAGTTTCTCTGACTGCTTAGTTTCCTAATCCTGATTCCTTCAGGCCTCATCTAATCTTATTCTGAGATTTCTTTTCTCTGTTACACCTTTGAAGGAAAGGGACCCTGAGAAGGAAATCTGCTATCTCTTCACCCAGAAACATTCAGGGAGTTTTTCAACCTTAATTTCTGAGTTTCTCCTTGATATTTCATCATTTTACTTGTATTTGGCAGGAGTTTCCTTCCTGCTTCTCATCTGACTCTTTCTCTCTCTTATCTTTTGATTATTGCTAGTTTTCTGTAAGAAAAGTCAGTGAATTATTACTTCAGTTATTAAAAAGGATAGAAATAGAAACAGAGAGAAATCTCCCAAATTCCTTCACTCTAATACCAAAACCAGGCAATGATACAACTAGAAAACTATAGACCCATATTCCTAATGAATATGGATGCAAAAATTTTCAACAAATACTTGCAAAACGCATACAAGCACACATCAAAAAGTTCATCCACCATGACCAAGTCAAATTTATTCCAGAGATGTAGGAATGATGGTTCAACATACATAAATCAATAAATGTCATGTCATAAATTAGGATTCATGGATCTGATTCCAACACAGAACTGCTTTCTGCCAGGTCCGAGGCTTGATTTCCTAGAAAAGACAGAAGTAACCAGGTTTTCTTTTCTTATTTATTATTTTTTTATGTGTATGAGTGTACTGTCTGCATGTAGGTTGGTGTGCCCATGTCATGCAATGCTGCGGAAGTCAGAGGATGGCATCAGATTCCCCTGGAACTGGAGTTAAAGATGGTTCTCTGCTGCCATGTGGGTGCTGGGAATTGAACCCGGGTCCTCTGCAAGAACAAGTTGGTGCTCTTAACCGCTGAGCCATCTCTCCAGCCCCAGTAATCAGGTTTTCAATTGGGTTTAGTATATGGTCATGTAGCATGTGCCTTTAGATGTCAAAAAATAGAGCCAAAAGAAATGCCAAGTAAGCACAAGAGTGGGTTTTTTTTTTTTTTGCCAATCATACTGAAGTACTCAGCTAATTTGCTAAAGATAATTTTAGAAACTTTTACTTTTACAAGACACAGAAACCTCATTCATTCCACCCGATCTCCTAAATTTGGAGCCAATCCCTAGCTTCAAAGGTTCCAGTCTCCGTGAAAACAGTTAAATAATTTCATCCATGTATTGACATCCATTGATATTTGCAGCTGGTTAATGTTTATCCTGGCAGAGATAAATTCCAATTCCCACCCTTGTCTTGTTAGTGGGTTGGACTTGGTTAGAACTAGCTGCTCTCAGATCTTCTGATGGATATGACTATTGGTACAAAAACAAGATCAGAAAGTGTAATTTCTGATCTAAGGCTTATCGCTTAGTAAGTGCAAGTGGAATAACTGGAGGCAAGAGCTGTCATTCATTGTCCAGAGATGGAGATCAGATGGAAGAAGTACCCCGCATAGGACAAGGATCAAAGCCCAACACTCTTGTATATCTGTTGTGGTCTCTCCCTTTCCTTATTCTTCTTCTGCTCCTCCTCCTCTTCTTCCATTTCATTCCCCCTGTGTTCTAATGTGCCGTCAATTGCTGTGATAAAAAACTCTGACCAACACCAACTTGGGGAGGAAAGGGTTTATTGTCTTACATTTCCCAGGTCACAGTTTATCACTGAGGGAGCCCAAGGTAGGAATTCAAGGCAGGAACCTGGAGCACAGGCCATGGAGGAACGCTGCTTACTGGCTTGTTCTCCTGGCTCATGTTCACCCTGCTTTCTGATACAATACAGAATGGCCTGCCCAGGGATGACAACTGCCCACAGAGGGCTGGGCCCTCCCACATCACTCAACAACCAAGAAAATGTCCCACAGACATGGCCACAGGCCAGCCCATTGGAGGCAATTCCCCAATTGAGGCTCCCTCAACCCAGGTGTGTCAAGTTGACACTAGAGCTGTCAGCACACCCTCTTCCCCCGTTCCTCCTCCTCATCTAGCATGCTTGGCACAGTTTTCGTATGCTAGTTCTCTCAGTCTCGTTGAGTCAGAAATATGTACAGAAGTATAAGACCAAGATATTATAATGAACTGTAGACCATCATCATCACCTGGAAAAGTTCTGAAAATAAAGTTTTTTCTGAAACCTACACAAGACTAATGTCATAATCCCTTGGAGGGTGGGGTCTAGGTGTGAGCATATTATACTTTTCAAAAGCTCTCACAAAGATTCTAATGGGAATCAGATTTAAAGACACACAGAGGGCTGGAGAGATGGCCTAGCGGTTAAGAGCACTGACTGCTCTTGCAGAAGACCCGGGTTCGATCCCCAGCACCCACATGGCGGCCAAGAACCGTCTGAAACTCCAATTCCAGGAGAACTCCAGTTCCAGGGGAATCCGACGCCCTCTTCTGACCTCCGCAGCATTGCACGACATGGGTGCACAAACCTGCACGCAGACAGTACATTCATACACATACAAAATAAATTAAAAAAAAAAAAAAGACACACAGAACCATTCTTGGAACTCAGAGTATAGAGAGTGGAAGACCGAGATGGTGAAACAGAAACTTTCCATTTCACACAGTGAAATTGGAAATGACAGTGGTTGAAAGGTAAGAGAGAAGCCATGGTTATGTGTGGGTCTTTATATATAATGCTATATCCCAATATGGGGCTTACATTCCTGGTAGGAAAATTACTAGTGAGTAACTTAAGACCTTAGGGGAAAACTACGCCAGGGGAGTGAGAACATAGGTAATCACATAAAATAGGCTTAAAATAGTTCTAAGAAGTTCAAAGTAAAGTAATAATTATATATAACCACCAGTGACATTTTTCAATATTGAAAATAGCAAGATATTGTATACTGAGTTTTCAGTTATGTAAGGTTTCTATTGGAGAAATTTTAGGGTACTTCCCTAGGCTTCAAAAGGTGCTATTACTACTACTACCACACACACAAACACACACACACACACATGCCCCTTTAAAGGGTGCTACATGTATGCACATGTGTGTGTGTGTATATATGTTATGGAAGATAAGCCATAGAGTTATATGGTGATGTTTATCTTTGTTTTTTCATATATTCAGTGCTTAAAGCTTTTATCATTCAGACTCCTCCCTCCTGGCTTCTGTTTGTTTAGAGGCACTGAATAATTCATTGCATAAGATGTGCAGAGCCCACTGGATAAGTCATTCCACAAGTTCCCACTTACCACATCTACATTATTCTTAGTTTCATGTATGGCAGGAAACAAAAGTTTTAGCTGTCGAGTCCTGTGTTTTTTACCTTTGGCCAGCAGGGCTGTTTGCAGCCCAATCTTGCTCAAGTCATCTTCTTTTTCTCCTTTGCTTCTTTTAATTAGACCTAACAGAGTGAGTTAAGGGTCATAATGCCTTGCGCTGAAAATTTTATAATCGTTAAACTGGTATAGAGAAACAAACTTGATATTTAGTATTTTTTCTAAAGGGAATTTGCACTCCACAAAAATGACAGTATTTTTTTAAAGTCCTGATTTAAGAGACCAAAGGGAAGAGCAGGCTATCTCATATCCTAACACTACTGAGATTGCCATCAGGGACCTTGCTGAGTGATACTGAACAGCAAGATCCCTAACTGCAGGGTCCTGGGGTTCAGGGGGGCCATCATAATCAAATGTACATTTCCTAAGGTGAAAAATAATGTGTGAGTAATGGTTGATGGTCGGTCACCAGATAATGGTGGGACAGTTGGTGAGAGGCACATAGCTCTAGTCAGGCTTGCACAGTGGGTGTGCAGAAGCATCCCAGGCATGGGCAAGCATCAGGGTTGGTGGTGGGTCAGAGCAGTGCAGATTGAACAGTTGACAGATCAACCTGTGGAGTGACTGGATTTGCTGTAGCTGCCTTTGGACATTTAGGACAATCTGAGGAGAGGAAGGAGGGAGGAAGGGAGGAAGGGAGGGGGGAAGGAGAGAGAGAGAGAGAGAGAGAGAGAGAGAGAGAGAGAGAGAGAGAGAGAGAGAGAGAAAATTGGTCCTAAACTTAAGAATCATGAGAAGTCCGGCTGTGGTTTGCAGACGTTACTACCTAGAGAGGCATCTGAGTCATTTACACACACCTTTCTTTCTTTCAGGTTCTTCAGCTGGGATCAGATATCCTTCCTCAGTACAAGCAGGAAGCGCCAAAGACACCACCGCACATTATTTTACACTACTGTGCTTTTAAAACTACGTGGGATTGGGTGATTTTAATTCTTACCTTCTACACCGCCATCATGGTTCCTTACAATGTTTCCTTCAAAACGAAGCAGAACAATATAGCCTGGCTGGTGCTGGACAGTGTGGTGGACGTTATTTTTCTGGTTGACATCGTTTTAAATTTTCACACGACCTTTGTGGGGCCTGGTGGAGAGGTCATTTCTGACCCTAAGCTCATAAGGATGAACTATCTGAAAACTTGGTTTGTGATTGACCTGCTGTCTTGTTTACCTTATGACATTATCAATGCCTTTGAGAACGTGGATGAGGTAAGATTATTGGTTTTGATTTTGAAGTATTGTGGGTCATATGTTTTGAAAGCACAGAGGATACAAATGTCTTTTGAGCAGCCTTTTCCAACCCTTACCTTGTTATGCACTTGTAATAAATTAGATTTGACTATCTTAAAATGATTTTTTCCCCATGATCTCTGGTGGAAAATGATAAGTAATAGGAAAATTACTGTGCTCAGAAGTTGTGATAGGAGGAGGAATAAGAAGAGGAAGAGGAGGAGGAAGATGCAGAGTAGGAGGAGGAGAAGGAAGAATAGGAGGAAGTGAGGAGGAGGAAGAGGAGGAAGAGGAGAAGGAAGAAGATAAAATTGACAGCGTTTGGAGTCAAATATATTTCACAAGCTGGATGATGTATTTAAAGGACAAAGAGGTATTTTCTTTGAATGACTGTGGTATTTGAAAATCTGCCTCTGTAGATCTTCCAGTTCCTTCTCTCCAGGTACTCGTGGCAGCAGTGACAGAGTAGACACAAAGGGGAACATGTCTTCACAAAGGAGTGCTTTTTGAATTTTGCCATTTTGATTTTGGCTTTTGCTTCAAATTTTTCTGGATACATTTGTAGGGAGCAAGTGTACTTGATGAGTTCTGGTGTCTGGCCTAACTCAAGCTCGGTGTCCATGGTGTTGTCTGTGAGAACAGAGTGTTTAAGATGTGTAGTATCTGAAAAGATCCCTTCATTCACTGCCTCTTCTCTAGTGACTTAAGGGTGGTTGGATTATGTGCTGCCACACCAAGTTAATAAGGTATAACCAGTAATAAAACATAAATGAGCCAATACAGGATATCTGTGAATAAAAGGTTTTAATAACAATAATGTCACCAAATTGCTTTTTCTAAAGGTTTTGCAGTGTCCTTGTTAGAATGGTCAGTTGGGAAATTCTCTACTCCTCTGTGCTCACTTCTATTGGTCCCTTATGTGTGCTGGGACTTGGAGTGAAATCTGTTGATTTTTTCTCATAAAATTTTGGTGTTTAGTCAATTACACTGATATTAAAATTTATTTCTCCTGGGGCTGGAGAGATGGCTCAATGGTTAAGAGCACTGACTGCTCTTGCAGAGGACCCGGGTTCAATTCCCAGCACCCATGTGGCAGCTAACAACCATGTATAACTCCAGTTCCAGGGTAATCTGAAACCTTCTTCTGACTCTGTGGGCATTGCACAACATGGGTACACTTACCGACATGCAGGCAATACATTCATATGCACGTACACACACAGATCCCCCAAATTTATTTCCCCTAAATTAAATGTTGACTTTTGATATTGTAAATGCAACTGTTACGTTTCAACTATGGAGAAAGGAATGATAATAGTTCTTTAATTTTTGGTTCTGTCTACATAAAATTGTTAAAGAAGGTCAGTTATTTCTTTCAAACTTACCCTTAGGAGTGGGTTAAAAGGTATGACCTTGTCTGCTAGCATGGGGAGTGGTAGGTCCTCCAATCTGTGAAGGGACTATGACAACGCAATTTCAAAGCATCTAGAAATTTCTTTCCAAAGTCAACAAATCATGCAAATCTTAAATTGCAAACTCATTACAATTAAATTATGTATACTGATATTTAGAGACTGAAAAAGGGTCATGTGAAATGACTTCCTCCCAAATGAAAATAAACCCTTGTTTTCATTTGGCAAATTTAGTTAAAATCTCAGTTTATCATGAATCTGTATTCATATTTGATGTTAAAACTCCAGACCAAGTAAAATAAATGTACTCTCATTTAGCTTTAAAAAAAGCATTAATTTTGAAAATGCTAATAATGGGATAAAGGGGCAATAAGCTGTATTCCCCTTACTATACAGATTATTACATGATCATGTCATGATTTCAGTTATTTAGAACCTAGGCAGAAAGATTTTCATAAAAACAATCAGCCATAGGTGGTTTCTAATGAAGCTGATCTCACAGAAGCAGAGAATGGTGGTGCCAGTTGCCTGGTGTGTTTGACAGATGTTGATCAAAGACTGCAAAATTTCAGTTGGATGGGAGGACTGAGTTCAAGAGATCTATTACGCCACATGATGTAGTTATTGATATACTGCATCCTTAAAAAGTACTGAAAGAGGGGTTGTATGTATGAGAAGGGGAGACCACTAGTCAAGTTTTCATTACTATAACAGAATACCAGAGACAGATTACTTATGAAGTAAAAAAAGCTTATTTTACATATAGATTGGAGGATCAAACACAAGTTTGGGCAGATCCCATTGGGACTCTGATGACAATGGCAGACAGCATTGGTGGGAGCATGTGGTGCCATATGCAGTTAAATTCAGAAAGCGGATAGGCAGGACCTGATAATGCCCCTTAAGAGCATTCCCAATGACATAAGGACTTTCTCTTAGGTCCTGCCTCTTAAAAGTCTCTATAGCAAGACCCTGGGAACCAAGCCTAGTATGGATCCCTGGGGGATGGTTAACATGCAACCACAGCAGAGAATAGGTTGTCTCACTATAAATGAGATAATGAATATATCAATTAGCTATATTTAGTTATTCTATAATGTATATATACTTCAGAACATTATAAGTATGTATATTTTTGCTAGTTGAATAAAATAAATCGAGACAAAAGTTTGACTCAATTCATAGAAAAGAACATACAGTAAATACATAATAATAAAATATGTTCATTATTGCATGCTTAATTATAGCATGATATGTCAATGCAGAAATATATTAAAAGATACTTAGCTTCAGCCTGGTGTGGTGGTGCCTGCCTTTAATCCTAGCACTCAGAAGGCAGAGGCAGGCAGATTTCTGAGATGAGGCTAGCCTAGTTTACATAAGAAGTTTCAGTCCAGCTAGGGCTACCTAGTGAGACCCAGGCTCAAAAGAGAAAATAGATGCTCAGCTATAGAGACAGGGTGGTATACAACTGCTCTGAAATACCACTTTCCGTTATCACTGTAAAGATCAAAACTGTATGAAAGCAGTAGCTTGGTGAGGAGGAGTGTTGTTTACATTCTCTCTTATCACTTTGCTGTGCTGTCTCAGTCACTGGTGTCCTGGACCTGGCTCCAGTTGTCCCCACTTCTTTCAAGCTCAAGAGTCAGTGATATTGCCTTAGTTACTTGATGTTGGCCATAGTCAAGTACTTACACTGCAGAAAGCACCAATCATGGATCGAGTCTCCCTCACAACTCTGTGTAGTCCGTTGTTAACAATTTAACACATGCTGCAAAGCACAGTTGTCTGCAGGCAGCTGCATTGGGGTCTGCTTGATTGTCACACAGAAGCTACACTTTCTCAAGGCTGCTCTAGCCCATGGCCAAGTGTGGAGGAAAGACTGTCCTGAGATGGGCTTGGGGGCCGCTTTTCTGTGTCTCTCCTATCGCACTGTGTTCTGAGCTCTCCTTTTCCAAATCTCCTGTTCACTCTTACAGATGCCAGATTCTGGATTGCAATTTCACCCCCATTTCTGTTCTCCACATTTTATTTTAGAAAAGGGTCTAATCAAATGCCTTACTATGGGGCCTTTTTCTTGCATTCTGGTAGGTGTTGACTGAATGTCCTTGTTTAATATGAAAAAGCATTTTTCCCTGTTTTGGTAATTTCTTCTTAAAATGAATCTCTCCCTTTCTAATTTTCCTTTCTCTCCCTCTCTGGAACTCCTTTTGTTTAAACACTGTACCTATGGAACAGGTCCTCTGATCTCTTTCTTCATTCTCTCCTGCTTTCCAAAGTGTATTAGGTACTTTTCTGTGGTTGTGATAAATATCATGACTAAGGCCACTTACAGAGGAAGAATTCTATTGGCTTATGGTTCCAGAGGGACCGTCCATAATGGTGGGAGGGACCTGGTGACAGGAGATGGCTGGAGCAGAAAGCTGAGCCATCACACCTGCAAGCAGGCACAGGAAGCAGAGAGAACCAGACTGGAAATCTGGTAGGGGTTGAGGACTCCCAAAACCTGCCCCAATGACGTGCTTTCTCCAGTGTGTCCATGACCCTCCCTCAGATAGTTCCACGAACTGGGGACCAAGTGACAAAATGCTTGGAGCCTATGGAAGGCACTCATTCAAACCATCACATTAAAGATTGTCTCATGGCTGCATATTCCAGAGCATTTCTTTGTTATTATTTTCTAATTCTCTGTGACCATCATAGTGCTCTCTTGCGTAAGACTCATTTTACTTCTCTGTTTTAAAGTATATTTTTAATTGAATTTTTGTGGATTTATGTAATACACCTTAGTTATATTCAGCCTCCTCTCCCTTATCTGAACTCCCTATACAACCCACAGAACTTTATGCATTTGGAGATTATATACATATATACATATATACATGCCTATAGAGTCAAGTTTGTGTACCCAGATGTCCCTCTGTTTTAGTTCATCCAGTAGAGGCTGTCCAGCCTGTCTAGCATCATCCCCTTAAAGGAGATCAACTCTCCCTCACCCAGCAGTGCTCAACTTCCAATAGTTCCTCACCAAAGTTGTAGTCTCCTGCCAATTTCCCCAGTTCTATGTCGGTTTTTGTGTGAATGAGTTTGCATGGGTCTGCATGTGCTGCCACTGTTCCTGCAAGTTCATATGAGCCTGTAAGACTGTTTCCTTATGGTCACGCACCTCCTCCCCTGATGCTTGCAATCTTTCCGTTCCTTCTTCCTTCTTCCACAATAGTCCCTGAGCCCTGGGTGGGTGAAGTTTAATATAAGAGTGCTATCAGGGACCGACACTCTGAAGTCTCTTTTTCTCTACACTTTGGCCAGTGTAGCCTTTTGTGCTCACCACCCTGTGTGACATGAGGAAGATTTGCTGATGAGAGTTGAGAGATACATTAAGCGATGCTTTTTCATTAAAAATGTTTTTTTCTCTGCTTTTCCTTTTCTGTGCTCTTTCTCTTATGTTTTATCATCCTTCGTATTGATTGAAGCTTCTCTTCATTCATTGGATTCTTTCTCCTGGTTTGAATGTTTTTCTGGTAATTTGCTACTCTTCTTTCCCACAACAGTATTATCCTCAAATTCTAAAACTTGTTATTTTACCTTTCTCATAAATAATACAAAGGCTTATGTTCATCTTCTTTAAATATTATCTTAAATTTTTGTTCCACATTATTCTTAGCCTCACACTATAGCCAATGAATTCTCACCTGTCTTCTGGCTCAGTTCTTGCAGATTGGATCTTTGTTTTCTGTTCATTACATAACATCCTGCTCTCTCTTTTAGGAAGGTTTCATTTTTCTGAAATGCATCAATTTCAAGCATTTCCATTTAACACCTTCTTCATAGTTAATCTTCACTTATGTGTATGCACACTAAAATATTAGGCTAAAATTATTTAAATTATATTAGTGATTCTTGGATGGTCTAGAATCTTCTAGAACATAACTTACCATGAAATCCTGGGATGGTTATTATTCCTTTAAGTTTCTATAGTGTGAAAAAAAAAGGAAGAAATTCTTGCCTTGCTTATATCACGATGTGATTATAAGGAAGAAATGGGAAAAGAAACACTAATGGCTTTTGCCTGAAGAATCCTTCCAGTCTCATGGGCTATTGTCACTCATTTGTAATGGTTTCATTTATATAATTTCAGTATAAATCGAGAGATGGTAGAGAATGTGTCCTGTATCTCTGTGGTATTTATTCACTGCACGGATATGTGCTGATGACATGAACCTCTTCAGTGTTAGTGAGGTCTTAGTAAATTTTACAATGGTATAAAAATAAAATGGAACTCAAGTAAGCTGAACTTCCCCAGTGAGTGGTGATTTGAGAATAAGAGAGAGTGTGAGTCTGAAGATTACAATTTAATCCTTTATTATGGTACATGTACAGAATGACTTAGGAGGCTTAATAACACTTTATTTTCAAGATCTCTGACAGGCTCTCTGGAGATAATTTGATTTACTAGGAATTCATGAACTCGATATATGATTTTTAAAGAAAACCATGAGGCAGTAGAGACAGAGTCTATTACATAAAGCTTTTGGTCTGAAAATAAAGATTATAAAATTTCTAGAAATCATAAACAGAGGATTAAAGCTACTCTTGTGAAAACTCCAAGAGTAGAATCAAATCAAACTCTTTAGTAGTGTGCATTTTAACAAGCTTTGGGGGTCTAGAGTATTTGGTCTCAGAGGAAAGATGTGCACCTGTATTCTGACAACACACTGGTTAGCACCAAGGGGGATGTACGGGAACGTAGATGATGATGAGTGTTATCAGATATCACTACACAGTAACCTGGAAAACTAGGTCAGAACAAAGTGAAACTGGGAGAAAGATCACTCACACATTGATTCTGCAAAAGAAAAAGAAAAGGATGGATCAGTATTGACTAAGTGGAACTATAAAAGACTCAAAATTTTTAGGAAAGTCTTTTCAAAACAGTTTCTACATCATTATTTTTCATGAATTATGCTTGCTGAGCTGCCACATGCAGATTACACTTTATTTCATACATATAAATCAACCATTTTAGCCCAGTTATCAAAATAAGAATTTTGAATCTCTAAAGATTAAATATGCTTATAGATTTTTGTCAGTCTAGAATCACCCTGTTCCTTTTGACATTTCAGATCTGCTAGGAATCATAATGTTAGACATCATCACTAAATAAAACCAAGTTGCTAATCATCTATCCAATGAACTTATAGGATTGGAAATGATGCTTGCATGAGATAGGGAGGTCTGTATTAGTTCTTCTACTTTTAACTTAAAAAAATTCATAGTGGATCTTCATCACACATGGTACTCTGCTACATAAGGACAATTATTTATTTGTTTGAGACCAGTTTACATTTCCTTTTGCCACTATCCTCACCAGCATTTTTTGTTATTTGTTTTTTAGTGACTGCCTTTCGATGCAGTTTTAATTTGTATTTCTCTGATGGCTAGCTAGGTTGAATATTGTTTCATATGTATATTGAGCATTTGCATTTCATCTTTTGAGAACTGTCTGTTCCTTTCATTAGCCCATGTATTGATTGGGTTTGATTTCTTCCTGTTAAGTTTTTTTTTTTTTTTGTTAGTCTCTATAGTTCTTTTTTTTTTTTGTACTAGTCTCTCTATATTCCCTCACCAGTTCTGTAGCTAGCAAGGCTTTTCTCTCTTTCTATCTCTTCACTGTACGAAATGTTTGCTTTGATGAACAGAGATTTCTTTTTCAAAAATTTGAGGTCCCATTTGTCAATTGTTGGCATTTTTTTCCAAGTGACTGGATCTGTATTTAGAAAGTCCTGCATATGTCTATACCTTAAAATGTTTTCCATAATTGTTCCTTAACAGTTTCAGAGTTTCAGGTCATATATTAAGGTGACATTTGATCCATTTGAAGTTGATTTTCACAAAGGGTGAGAGATAGGGACCTAGCTCCATTCATACAGCTTCCCAACATCATTTGCTAAAGAGACTCTTTTCTCCAATGTATATTTTGGGCATCTTTATAAAAAAATCATATGGCTGTAGCTATTGTGTTTATATCTGGGTCCTCTATTGTATTCTATTCATATACCTATCTATTTTTATGCAAGTACCATGCTGTGTTTGTTACTATACCTCTGTAGTTTGGCCTTAGATGAGGATGGCCCATCTCATCTAAGGATTGCCCATCTCATTTTAGGATTGCATTGTCTGTCGGGGTCTTTGTGCCTTCATGTGATTTTAAAGTTTCTTTTCTAAGAATGGCATTGGAACTTTAATGAGGATTGCACAGAATATTTAGATTGCTTTGATTATGTTAAATGAACTCCCTATCTTAGTCTGGTTTGAAAAATACCACAGATTGGTAAATTTGTAAGGAAGAGGAATTCATTTTTCATGATTGTGGAGGCTGGCAGTACAGGACGAAGGTGCCGGTGTGTGGGGTCCATTTCAGTGTTCTCAGGTAGCAGAAGGTGAGAGAAGTTGACTTAAATAATTATTCATGAGATGGAGCGCTCATGAACTGAACACCTATTAGCATCATTTCTCAGCGTTGATGCATTGAGAATTAAGTTTCAGCATGCATTTTGTAGGGGACAAAACCATTCAAACCATTGGACATTGCCCCATCCCTTTTACTATTTCTTAGTGGTTAACACTATGTCAATATTCAGTCTTTTAAGCAATCTCTTTTCATAGCTAAGCTTTTTTTAAAGGGCATTTAAAAATAGACTGTAGTGCTATAAACATTCCTCTTAGGCTGCTTGCATTCTGTGCCATAGAGTTGGGGATGCTGTGTTTGTTTTCGAATTTCCTCTTGATTTTTCCCTTGACCCATTTCATTGATTAGTGTGTTGTTGGTCTCCAAGAACTCGTGTCCTTTCTTAATCTCTGTTGCTGTTGATAACCAGCTTTGTGTTCAGATAGAATACAAGATATTTCAGTTTTCTTGTATTTGTTGAAACTTGCTTATGTCCCAATACACAATCAGTCTTGGAGAAAGTTCCATAGCTCTTGTGAAGAATGTTTTAGGTTTATTTGATTTATGGTGTCATTTAACTTCAGTGTCTCTTGTTTTTATTTTCTGATGACCTGTCTATTGGTGAGAGTTGGGTATTAAAGTCACCCACTATCACCTATTGGCATTAATCTGGGGTTATTCATCATGTAGAAACTATTTTTTTAATGAAATTGGATGCACCTGTGTTTGGTGAATTTATGCTTAGAATTATAATATTTTCCTGGTGTATTGTTCATTTGATGAGTATGAAGTGACCTTCCTTATCCCTTCTCACTGAGTTTGCTTTGAAATATATTTTGTCAGCTTGTTTTTAGATACATTTGCTTAGAACACTTTTTTGTTGCCCCACCCCCCACCCCTCAGATGGTATCTATGACTAATGGTAAGGTATATTTCTTGGAGACAGGAAAAGGATGAATACTCTTTTCTGGTCCAATCTGTGAGTCTCTGTCTTTTTTTTAATTAAAAATGTTTTTTATTTATTTTTGTATGTGTATGAGTGTACTGTCTGCATGTAGGTTTGTGCACCCATGTCATGCAATGCCTCGGAGGTCAGAAGAGGGTCTTGGATTCCCCTGGAACTGGAGTTCTCATGGAATTGGAGTTACAGATGGTTCTTAGCCAGCATGTGGGTGCTGGGGATCGAACCCGGGTCCTCTGCAAGAGAAGTTGGTGCTCTTAACTGCAGGCTATCTCTCCAGTCCTAAGTCTGTGTCTTTTTATTAGAGAATTGAGACCGTTAATATTCACAGTTATTGTTGACAGATGTGTGTTATTTCCTGTCATTTTGTTGATTTTATGATGTTTTTGTTGACCTCTTTTCATTGCTGTCCTGATACTGTTTCTTTATCACCTGTGACCTCTTGGCTGTGTTTATTAATAACTTCTCTTCAGACTGAAGTATTCCTTCTCTTATCCTCAGTAGAGCTGGCTGAGTGGTCCTAAGTTCCTTTAATCTATTTTTATCTTCTTAAATTTTAACAGATAGAGTTTTTTTCAGAGAATAAGAGACTGCTGGATTCTAAGTGGGATAGCTACATCAGGTCCCTAACCAAGGCTCAGGGATCATCCTGGAATGGGGAGGTGGAAAAATGTGAAGAGCCAGAGGTGGTGGACATCTGAATGAAAACTGTATTTGCCCAAAATGACAGTGCTGTTTCCCCACAAGAACTCAAAGCAGCTGTGTCTGTATTCATAAGACCTTCATGAGATCAAGTCAGTCCAAATCCCAGCATGGATGGCCTGGGACTTAAGAAGTTCCACTACTAGCTGAAGAGTCATTGTCAGTGGATGACTGTTGTGGGAGGGACAGTCCATTTTCTTCAGGGATACAGTCACATCCACTGAGGGGATAGTCATGGCCCACACTCCTGCATGTACAGGTATAACTAAGTGCACTTAATGAGTTAAAAAAAGAGCATACAGAGTTAGGAAGGATGGATGGTGGAGATAGGGGAGAAATTGAAGGGGATGTATCTAGGGATGGTTTTGATAAAAATGCCTTTTACACAAGTATGAAATTCTCAGTGAATAAAATAGACTTTCTGGGACTGGAGAGATGACTTAGTAGTTAAGAGCACTTTTACAGAGGATCTGGGTTGTGTTCCCAGGACCCACATGGTGGCTAACAACCATCTGTAACCCCCAAGTATCAGGGGTTCCAATACTCTTTTCTGAGCTCTGTGAGCACTTCACACACTTGGTGCTTTTACATACATACAGGCAAAATACCCCCATACATAAAACGACAAAAATAGATTTTATTTTTAAGAGCCATTTAGGGGAAGAAGAAATATTTCTTATATACTCCTTATACTCATACTTGCAGACAGAGCCACTATGAAAATCCCATACAAAAAAAAAAAATCCCATACTAGAGAGCATTATTTATTTATTTTAATTTATTTTTTCTTTCCACAAGAAAACAAAAACAGTACAAAATGAAAATGAAAGAACAAAGTTAAAAAGTGGAGGGGAATTTCCATTTCTTTTCTGGTGAAATAAAGAATCAATCTGGCAAGTGCATCTACTCTGTGGCTGCCACCGCTTTTGGCACTCTTCAAAGACATGAGACACAGCTTTAAAAAAATTTTTTTTGTATGTGTATGAATGTACTGTCTGCATGTAGGTCTGTGTACTCATGTCGTGCAATGCTGCGGAGGTCAAAAGAGGGTATTGGATTCCCCTGGAACTGGAGTTAAAAACGGTTCTTAGCAGCCATGTGGGTGCTGGGGATTGAACCCGGGTCCTCTGCAAGAGCGGTCGGCACTCTTAACCGCTAGGCCATGTCTCCAGCCCTGAGACACAGCTTTTTAACCTTCCAATGTGGGCTGGGGATTCATGTCTCTCCAAGAATCCTCCAAACATTCAGTGCCATATGGGGACTACTGAGATGCCCAGCTTGTTGACTAACAGCTAAGGGGATGTCAGCCTTGTCAGAAGATAGACTGCCATTGTTGGACTACCTGGGCTGTATCACTACCTGGGCTGCATCATCAGTGCAGGGGGATCAATACAAGATGAGTGTTTACTGGACGTCATTTGGGGGAGGGAACATGGGAGGGAAAGACCCTGTAGCAAAACTGCAGGATTGATGGTTGTTTGGGATTGTCAAGGAGGAACCTTTGAGCACTTCCTTAAGGAAAACATGACATCTTTTAGGAAAAAAAAATCCTCCAATTAAAGTGATATATATATATATATATATATATATATATATATATAGTAGCAATACAAGTTGGAGAGAACAACAACAAAATAACTGAAAAACAACTCTGGAAATACTCCAAAGAAGATGCAAGACATGTATGGCAGAGTGCAGGGACTCGCGTGGGGTGGGGGGGCATGGAAAGGGAAGCGACTCTAGATTCAATTGAGAAATGGCATGGAAAAAGTTTAATAATAATAAAAAATAGAATTCAAAGGAAAAAAATAATAAATTAATTTTTAAAAAAGAATTAGTCTGTCAATCTGTAGGGTTTGGTGTATAATCCTCTCTCTCTTTTCTTTTTTCTTTTTTCTTTCTTCTTACTCTTTCAGGGCTACCAGAAGGATACATGTTTACTGGCTGGTCCAGGAAGCCTTGAGTTCTCAGCTGAGAAAGAGTCTGGTTAATTTGGGGGATCTCATCCCTAAACTGCCTAGTCAATTTCTAGCTCCTATTTAGTTATGTTACCCTCTGAAAAGAATCACCCCAATTGCCAGAAGGGAGTCAGGATTCAGACCATTCTGACTTCTTCCATGCTGAAAAGGGACATTGGGTGTGGCAGCTGGCATATCCCCCATTCAGAGGGTCAATCTAAAAGACCCCCCCAAAGCATAAGTATGGAGGTAAAAAGTCCTTGACTGGTGCCCGTGAAAGTGAAGTGAAGGCAGGAGTAGTTAGGTACATGATTAGGCAGGAGACCAGGAGAAGTAAGAACAGGGTAAATTCAAATGTCCAACTTAAAAGTCCATTAGAATTTCTTAACAAGGGGTTTCAAAGCATCCATTTATTAGGTTTCTCCTTCTGTTCATTTGGCAATGATGTCTGGACTCAAGATCTGCTTTCCAGGTATTTTAATAGTCAGGACATGATTTTCCACTTAGAGAGTTGCTAAAAAGAAAGAGGAAATTTTATTATTGAGCACTAGTTGAAAATAATAATGGACTTATCCTTTGGCTGCAGGTGACCCTACATTATTAATCAAGGCCAAGATCTAAGATTTTTACGCCTGTTTAATACTATTTCATATAACTTTAAGCCTGATATTTGGAGGCACAATTTTTCAGGCTTCAAAATAAATAAATTGACTATCTTTTGGTTATACTTTCTTTTGGGGTGTTTAAGTCCACACAATGGCCCGGATTAACCAAACTTTGTTTTCTCAAGGTCAATTGAGGTTCTGGTCTTCAGGGGGCACTCAGATTTTCAAGGGAGCAGTGCCTGGCTCCTTCTGTCCATTCTTAACCAGTTCCATCTACCAAGGACAAGGTCAGGTCTTGCTAGACCAGGCTTCCCTTTGGAGCACGAGATGACTTTCCTCTATGTTGACCTTCCTCTTTATAGAGTGTACACTGGCTGGGGTTCTGTTAGTGGATCTCCAAGACCTCCCTGCACAGGAAGCTTGGTGACTCACAATTGCAGAACATTTTAAGAGATGCCCCTGTACAAAATCCCCTGGGAGTAATTGACCTCAGAGGGCAAGGAACAAAATTGTTCCTTAAATCCCTTGGCCGAATTGGTATGGGTGATAAGTATGGGCATTAAGCATCACAAAAAAAGTTAAGTTACAGTAGCCTGAAGAAAAGCCTAAGAAGTCTTCCATGAACGTTGACTAGAAGAGATTTAACTCCATAGGATAAGCAGGCAAAGCTGATGAGAGAAATTTGAACAATTTTAGGTGTACCTTAAATGTAAATGATTTACCACAAACAATAGTCTCTTTACTTTCCCAGAACCCATATCCTAGTTTGTAGTTTTCCAATAACAGGGAACATGCCTATTGACTGGAATTAAGCTGATAAAATTTACCAAGTCTGTCCAAACTGTCTCTTTCTGGGCTGCATGCCACTAGTTCAGGGAAGTAAACCTAGGTTTTCTTGAATCAAGTTATCTTGAAATGGTCAGAACAGATAGCAAATATAACACTTGCATAATACACAGAGACAAAAGATATCTTTCAGTAGCCAGAGGTAACCTGTTACTTGTCTATGCCCCTTTAATCCAAATCTAAAAACTGGAAGTCCAGTACAAGTCAGGAATGGACCCCAAAGCAACCACAACTCTCTACCATTATAATCCCATTTAGACCATTAGTAAACTGGCTTATTGTTTATATCCTTCCACTCTGGAAAAGTAAACCACTTCAATCTAGTACAAGTATCTTATTTTCTACTAAACCTTGCAATATTTATGCCCATCCAGATGAATGGGACAGTCCCCCAAACACATCACCACAAATTAAAAACCTTAAAGTAACCTTACAAATCCAGGCTCAGACTCCAGACAACCAAATCTTTCCAGATATTCGGAGACACACCACATAGGCCTGGCAAAAAGCTTGTCTATCCACCCCAAAGATGTTCCACCTAGTGTTCAAATATCCCACATACAAAGCACAACCAAAGGCCTTGAATTCTATTTTATCTAGTATTAGCATAGTGACTCCTTCTTTCTTAGTGCCATTTACATGTATTATTATTATTATTATTATTATTATTATAATTATTATATTTTTTACCATCCTTTCACCTCGGGATAGTGTCTGTGTTTAAAGGTGAGGTAAGTTTCTTGCAGACAAGAAAAAAAAATGGGTTTTGTTTCTTAATCCATTCTTCTAGTCTCTGTCTCTTAATTGAAGAATTCAGTCCACTGATATTTAGAACTATTGTTGAGAGAATTAAATTGCTTCCAATCATTTTGATTTCTAGTACATTCTTACCCTAGGTTTTTATTTCCATAGTGGTATTATCATTTTTTTTCTGGTGTTGATTGGTTTTAGTCATCCCTGCCCTCTGCTCTTTGTATTGCTTGAAATATTCTCTGCAGGCATGGCTTATTGGAGATGAATTTTTTTTTTGGTCTTTTCAAGACAGGGTCTCCCTGTAGCCCCAGCTGTCCTGAAACTCACTCTGTAGATCAAGCTGGCCTTGAACTCACAGAAATCTGCTTGCCTCTGCCTCCCAAGTGCTAGGATTAAAGGTGTGCACCACCGTGCCTGGTGTGAGATGAATTTTTTCAACTTATTTATATCATGAAACATTTTCCTTTCTCTTTAAATTATAATAGACATTTTGCTGGATAAAATACTCTGGGTTGACATCTATAGTTTTTTAGAACTGGGAATATTTTAGACCAGGCTCTTCTGGCTTTCATATTTTGCAATGAGAAATCAGCTGTAATTCTGATAGGTTTTCCTTTGTAGGTAACTTGTTATTTTTCTTTTGCAGTCCTGAATATCCTTTCTTTGCTTTGAACATCTTTCAATTTTACTATGATATGATGTGGAGAATTTCTTTTCTGGTTCTGTCTGCTTGGTGTTCTATGTGCTTCCAATTTTTATATAGGTATCTCTCTCTTTAATTTGTTAAACTTTTCCTCTAAAATTCTTTTGCAGACCTGAGCTATATCATTATCCTATGAATTTTCTTCCTTTTCTATCCCTATAATTTGTAGGTTTGGTCTTTCATAGTATCCAACAGTTCCTGATTATTCCATTTTTGTGTTTTAAAAAAATTTTCATAATCTTTGTTGATTTAGCCAATTCTTCCATATTGTTTTCTAATCTTGATATTATATTTTCTTTTGTAATCTTGATATTATATTTTCTACTTCATGCATTCTATTATTAAGAGTTTCTCCCATCCTTTCCAAATTGTTTGTGGAATGTTGCATTTCTTTTTTCATTTCAACATGAATTTTCTTCGATATTTCTATATTTTTTGTAATTTCATTCTGCAATTTATCGTTGTCCTCTTTCAATTTATCCCTGTCTTCTTTTAGGTCCCTGACTTCCTTGTTTATAAGCTCTATAAATTCCCTCAACTCCTTAATTTCTCTAATCATATTTATGATTGTTCTTTTGATATCTGTATCCTGAGTTATATCCAAGGGGTCTTCACTACAGGGTACGTGAATAGGAGTATTAGTATTTGGTATTTAGTATTTAGTATTAATATTTGGCAGAGGTCCATTTGAGTCTTTGATTTATTTATTTATTTTTTCGTTGAGTTTTAGGCATTTGGGTAGCTTCTGCTGGGAGTGCAGCTGTAGTGCAGCAAATCTGGTTTCACCGACCTGACAAGCCTCCTTACTCTACTGTTCATCCATGCTTCCCCGTAAACCTCTCATAACCATTCACCCATTAGGCATCTCTGTAGAGTTGCTTTTTCCCAGTGTCATATAGTTGGAACCAATACTTTATGGGTTTTTAAATATTATTTTCTTTCCCTTAGTAATATGCATTTAAAGTTTGTCCACAGAATTTCAAGTATTGATAGCTCTTTTACTTATCCATTCCATTCTCCAACTGATTTTCTCTCTCTCTCTCTCTCTCTCTCTCTCTCTCTCTCTCTCTCTCAGCTTAGAACTCACCATGTAGACCAGTTTGGCCTCAGTCTCACAGACCACCCGTCTCTGCCTCCCAAGTACTTGGATTAAAGGTGTGCACCACCCTGCCAGGCCCAGAAGGCTATCTCAAATGTTTTCTAGGTTTGTCATCAATGAATGAGTCTCCTATAAACATTTGTATGCAGATTTAAATGTGGATATAAACTTTCCACTTACTTGAGTCAGTGCCAGGGAGCATGACTGCTACATCATATGGTAAGAATATGCTTAGTTTTGTAACGACCTGCCAAACTGTCTTTAAAAGCAGCTGTACCATTTTTCATCCCTATGAGCAATGAAGGAGATGAGAGCTTCTGTCGACCCACCTCCTTGCCAAGAGTTGATAGTTAGTGTTTGGGTTTTTAGTAACTGGAACAGGTCTGTAAGGATGTGTCATTTTGATTTGCAGTTCCCTAATAACATAATGATTTTGAACATCTTTTCAAATGCTTATGTGTCATCTGAATATTTTCTTTTAAAATATTTTGATATTTGTATTTTATGTGTATTGAGTGTATTCCTACATGTGTGTAAGTGCATCCATGTCATGCATTGCCCACAGAAGTTAGAAGAGGACATTGGATTTTCCTGAATCTAGAGTTATGAATAGTTGCTAGCTGCCATGTGGCTGCTGAGAATTGAACCCAGATCCTCTGCAAACGCATCCAGTCCTCTTAACCCCTGAGACATTGGAACTTGCTATGTAGACTGGGTTGACCTTGACCTAAGAGATCTGCCTGGCTTTGCCTCCTGAGTGCTGGGATTAAACATGTGGATCACCATGCCCAGTTTAATTTATTTCTTGAAACATGGTCTCAGGTAGTTCAGGTTGTCCTAGAACTCTCTATGTAATTGAGGCTGGACTTGAACTTCAGATCCTCCCTTCTCCAACTTGGAAGTGCTGGGATTAGAGGTATGCACTGCTACACCCAGTTAAGTTGTGTATTTTCTTATTGTTAAGTGTACCTTCTGAAGTTTGAATAAATGTTCCTCATCAGATACATCTTTTGCAGATATTTTCTCCTACTCTGTATTATGTTTTCATGCACACACAAACACACATGCACACACACACACACGATATATACATCTGTGTGTATATAATTGGCTTTTTATGCATTTTGTTGACAATATCTTAATCCCCTTTATATTCCCTTCACCATCACAGCGTCCCATGGCACCCCTCCCTATTGGATTTCATGCATTCTGTCATTTATGTTAAAACCTCCTGAGTCAAGTGTCTCCTGACATCCCTCAGTGTAAGTTCATCCACTGTGGTCTAGTCAGCCTATCTAGAGTCACTCCCTTAAAGATCAGCTCTTCCTCACCTAGTAGTAATCAGCTACCAATAGTTCTTTGGCTAAGATTGGGGTCTGCTGCCCATTTTCCCAGTTCTATGCTGGGTTTTTTGTCTTCTGGTGTTTACATGGGTCTTGTGCATGCTGTCACCTCTTTTTAAAAAAAAGAAATATTGAGCATTTGTACATTTCATACAATGGTCACCAAATCGAACCCAGTCCCTCTTCCCCATGCCCCATCCCACATCAGAAGTCATGTATTACAACATTCAAGCTAAGACCTATCCAGTCAAGCTTTTGAACCCAGATGTCCTCCCACACAAGTACAACCACTCGAGTCTAGTCAGCATATCTAGAAATCATAGGTAAGGCATAGTCTTCCTCACCCAGCAGTAATCAGCCTCCTATAGTTCTCAGTTCAGGGCCAGTCTCCCACCCATTTCTCTTGCTCTACTCTGAGACCTTGACCGAGTTGGCATGGGTCCCATGCCTGATGCCTACATCATCAGAAATTCACATGTGAAAGCTTCTAGTCACTGCTTCTCTATGTTCATGGGCCAGCTCTGGCTCTTATCTTTCTGCTCCTTCTTCAGCAATGACCCCTGAGCTGAGGGTGGATGAGGTTCAACATAGGAGTCCTATCCAGGAATGCACCATCTGGAGGCTCCCAGTTTTTAAAGCTTGTCTAGTTGTTGCCTTCTCTTTGCATCATCCTCATGCTGTCACCATTGTGGTAAATTCACATGATGCCGAATCTCTGTGTGTGATGACTTGTGGGACACTGTAATAGTCTCTCTTTGTTGCAAAAGAAGCTTCTTTGATGAGTGGTGACTGGAATACTTGTCTGTAAATATAAGGATCCATATTTTTCACATAGTAAGAAATTACATCTATCTAGGGATGTGACAGCCCTGGGGTTTTCTCTAAGATCTGTGACTTCTCTGGCCATGGGTATTTGGCTATGTTTACAGCAACACACATGAGCTCTGTCCTGTCAAGTGGGCTTTTCATCCAATTAGGTAGTGATTGATTTTCCCCAAGATAAAAATGCCACTCCTGTCCCAATAGAGTTTTCTGTGCTGATAATTGCTGTGGTTATTGTGCCTTAAAGCTGGGGTATTATGTTTTCTTATTCTCTTGACAATATCTTTCACAAGGCTGGCTTTTAAATTTTATGGAAGTTAGCTGATCTGTTATTTTATTATGGATTCTTCCTCCTGTATTTTGTCTGAAAAGTTATCACCGGGTAGGAAAATGGCTCAGTCCCTAGAGTGCTTGATTTTTGAGCATGAGGAACTGAGTTTGACCTTTTAACCATATAAAATCACTAGGCTTATTGGTATGTTATTGTAATCTCAGCACCCGGGAGGTGGAGAGACAGATCCCTGGAGCTCACTGGCCAGCCACTCTAGCCTACTAGGAGAATTCCAGGCCAGGGAGAGAAACTGTCTCAAAATAAACAAAGAAAAACACAAAGAAAGCAAACAAACAAACAAACAAACAAAACAAAGGTGAGAGGCACCCAGGAAATGCCATTGTCTAGAGGTTGTTCTCTAGCCTGTACACTCATGAGCACACATATGTATCCACATACATGAGCACATACATACATGCATGCATATATCCTCCCTTAAGTTGTTATAACTAAACTTACTGTGATTTGAAGATAGTCTCCTCCATAAATGATTATGAAATCTAATCCTCATTATGAGATTAATTAAGAGGTGGAGCGAGGTAAGACATTTTAGAGTTGATTAAGGTGCTGCCCCATGACTGGATGGTTTGTTTTTGAGACTAGTGTGTCATTGGGCTAATGGGTCATCTCAAAAGCAGGCCTGTGATAAATACCAATTTGGTTATCTCTGGGCTGCCTTAAGACTCTTCCAGCAAGACAGCTACCTTAAGACATGTCCCTTCTTGGGCCCTTTGTTGAATATGAGGTGGCTGAAATTGGGCAGTTGTGCTCTTTTGTGTTCATTGTCCTCTGTTGCATGGCAAAGCCACACATGAGTTTCCTCCACTGAATGGGCTTTAAATCTGATTAGATAGCTATTAATTACTTCCCAGATAAAGTGTCACTACTGCACTAGTTTAGTTTTCTGTGCCAGTCATTGTTGTGGTTATTAGGCTTTAAAGCTGGGACTGAACCACTGATTGGTGTTCTCCCTTAGAAGCTTGCATAGTGTCCTCCAAAACCATGAGAGCTAGCCTTCAAGAGGAAGCTTCCGTGCCAGTTCTAGTTCCATTGCTCCAAGTTCTGTGTCTGAAGTATGTCCTGTCTTCAGCAATAGGGTCTTACCTTTAAGTTCTGGGAGACAACCAAGGGCTGTGGCAATAGTCTGGGTAATTTTGGATTACCCTGACCAACAACCAGAAGAGAGGTTTCTCCTGTCTGGCACTGTTTCTTATTATATAGCCTTCAGCTACAAACATGGACACATGTACAGATATTGAAGGTAAATTTTCAGTAGGCTTTTGAACTAATACATTTCTCTATGGTTTTTTCACACCAATTAAACTTTCTCTCTCTCTCTCTCTCTCTCTCTCTCTCTCTCTCTCTCTCTCTCTC